>OX579642.1:17111351-17689540 GCA_951230915.1 Antitrichia curtipendula
TGGTATAAGTTTTGGACTTGAAATTTGTCACACATATCACCAACTTAGAGATGATCTCATGACAGAAATTTCATGGTAAATAAACAATTTTTCAGCCCTTGGGAGGGTGACAAAGTTGGCAATAGTGAAATTGTTTTTCCAACTCCCTATGTTGGTAGAATTCAAATATCTTTTTTTGTGTGAGTCTTTGGAACTTGAGATTTGACAAACATATTATCAACATGGAGATTCTTCCATGACAATAAATTTCATGCTAAAATTTTTTTTTTCAATCCTTGGGAGGGTGGCAAAGTTGGCAGTAGTGAAATTGTTTTTCCAACTCCCTATGTTGGTAGATTTCAAATATCTTTTTTTGTGTAAATCTTTTGGTTTTGAAATTTGGTACACACATTATCAACATAGACATGATATCATGTAAAAAATTCATGGCAAAAAAAACATTCTCAAGCCTTGCGAGGGTGGCAAAGTTGGTAGTAGTGAAATTTTTCTCGCAACTACACATGTTGGTAGACTTTGAATATCTTTTTTTCTGTAAATCTTTTGGCCATGAAATTTTGCACATATGTTATTATCATAGAGATGAACTTGTAAAAAAAATTCAAGGCAAAAAAACAAATTTTCAACCCTCGGGAGGGTGTCAAAGTTGGCAGCACTGGAACTTCTTTCACTGGGAATGCAAAAAATTCGTAAGCAACCTGTAGCCGACTGTACAGGGAGTAGGCAAAACAACTTCCGGTTCGAATTAGGATTAGTTTGGATTAGTTTGGATTAGGAAACGGACCTTCGAGGGTTGAGGCCTACAATGTCCTTAATACCTGTTTGCTTACCCCTCTCAACATTCAAATCTTATTCACTGAATGATTCGAGTATTTGTTACATGTCTAAGTTGCAGTGCCCAAATTGAAAATATATGGCTAAGAAAAGTGCCATTAGTATCCCAAGTTCAAATCAAATATTGCATTATCAACTATCCTAAACTCATTATCCTAGATCATTATCCTAAACTCATCCTGATCTCTCTCCATCCCATGATAACCACCACACCAACATCTCATGTGCAACAATGACAACGACGCTGGCAAGCGTCCAAATAACATTTGTGAAATGATGATTCACGAACAGCATATAAGATCAAAGTGGTGAATTTTACAAAACATTGGCTAAAAAGTACAGGAGTGACCAACGAATTTAAGAACTCAATGTAAGCGGTCAATAGGAAAGACTAAGGCTCAAGGGATGCTTGACAACCCTGAAAGTATCAACTAACTTCCGAAAACCGCTATGACTTGATTGCTGCACGGATGCCTATGACGTTACATGCGTCGGACGTGTACACAGTCCAACGCAGTTCTAATGTACAAATTGAAGTTCTAACCTGCTGAAAGTCTGTATTTGAAGTAGGCATCCCGATTGGGCAGTGGTTCATCCAATTCTGGTATACGCTGGCACTTGGGCAGGGTCTTTCGCAGCACATCCTCGGGGCCATTTAGAGTCGTTTAAATGACAAAAAGAACAATTGCCTCTTTGCCTACAGGGAGAAGCGGAGTCGTAACCAAGTTTTTGGAGGCGAACCAGTTTTTGGATATAACTTATGCAAATAATGCATTGACTTACGTGCTTCATTTTAACGTGCTCACCTGCAACAACAACTAAGGTCACAGTCAGCATACCAAATTGCCCAAAGCGGCCCAAAGTGGTCTGAAAATGCAACCCGTGCCCAAATGACCAACAGTGGCGACTTTCAGAACTATAATACCGTTAGTTGAAATAAAACGTTTAGGAAGCTACTCTTAGACAGGGCACTAACAAATTAAACTTAGGACATTTCCGTGTTCATTCTATATTCTGTTAATGGGTGACAAGAGCCACACATTCACACCAATGTCAACTGCTCTCAGTGATGCAACGAAAGGATTTATGAGTAGAAGGAATCTTTTCTTTTTTTAAATCAAAAGTTACGTAGATCACATCCTACCTATACACAGTTGAAACGGAGCCATCTGAGTCAGAAGATTTGGAAGGGTCTGGATTGGTTTTTTGTGTTCACTGACCCCAAAGAACGCGACCTCAGCCGTGACTCAAAGCTATTAGCAACAGCAACCCCGTGCGTCTGATTTGATGTCAAGCATCTGCCAAGAAGCCCCTTTTTAGGAACCGGCTGCACAAACGATTCAGTCTCGAATTAAAGACAGCGGGAGAAAATGAACTTCTCAAGAAGAACTTCAAACATCAATCACAAGCATCACATAATATCCAAGCCAACTTTAGCATTGAGTTTTTCAAGAAAACGGCATTCCTCATAGCTATTTTGACCATGATGCTTCTAGATAAACACCAAAAAAGTAGGCGAGGGACAAAAATACAAAAAGTCACAAATAGGTGACTTTCCCATTCTGCCATCAAAGCACACAAGAACCACTAAGGGTACATTCGCACCGATGGGGGTTATCTTAGCCTTAAGATGAATAAAATAACCCCAATATGATGGATATAATTGGTGTGAATGAACCCTAACAGAAACAAGTCAAAGAAATAAATAAATTGACATGTACACAAGATGTGTACCAGGCATCTGCAATTAGCATATTTAGTGGCATTAGATCGCCTCCTGGAGCTCATGCTGTGGGCCTCTTCCACGATCCGGAGCAAGACATCAGGAGTTTTTTCGATGTTGTATCGCGAGCTCAGGTGGCGTTCAAGCCTCGGTCCCCTCTGAAGGTCGATGCTAAATCTTCCAGAGTGGTTGATTTCAATATATCCATTGAACACACGGTTTGAGGTTCCCAGTTCCACAATCTCCACGCTCGGGCCTTTGATATAATGAAAACTCTTGGTAGGGACCCAGTCAAGCTCAGGTTGCAAGAAACCGCTTTCCAGCGAGTAGGTGTGAGAGCCTTCACTTGCAGTTGACATAGACTCTTGGAAATCTTGTATCTCAAAGTTGGAAGACGCGAATTCTTGCACAATAGGACCCACAGCTCTTGGAATACCGTTTCGGCCTCCTCGCTGTGAAAATTCCACCGAGTTGTTGTGTTCGCCAAACACAAAAGAAGATGCAATGGGTGAGAAGGGAAAATCCTCTTCATCCAATGTGTGCACCATCTGCTGATAGATGCAAAATGTCATCACTATTAGAACACATGCACTAGCTAAATACTAGCTTAACAAGGATTATACAAGCTAAACAAGGTGCCATGTTGTGATTAACAATGATTTCTGAATGACCAGTTGATTGATCATTCGTGAGAAATTCATTCAGACAGAGCCGAAGTTTGAATCACCAAGATCAGGAAAAGACATTGCATGTGCTGGTCAAAAAATGAAACAAATAGAACAATAGAAAGACTCAATACGCCCCTCTCAAAAGTGCTATAAAGAACATGAGGCTAAGATTAGATTTTATTGACAAGCAAATAGAGCGCAAATAGGTCATTCACTACCTCGCCAGGTCGATCGTAAGCCTCGAAGCCTATCTCTTCAATACTGGGCGACGAACTTGAGGAGTCTCGCTCCCACTTGTGCCGCCCATGTGCATCTCCACTTCGGTCGTATGTCAGCACTGTGGACGAGCTGGCTCCATTGTGAATCTCTCTCAAAGTATCACCATTAGAAGAAAATCTCTTTGAATGTCGCTTAGGCTTGCTGCTGCTGCCGGACACCGGAACCTTCGTCACAGTGGCCTTGGGCTTCGCCAACAAGGACAGGTTCCATGAACTGCTGTTAGAAGACCACCTCTCAAGAGTTCTCCCATTTTTCGGCGAATTTGAGCTACTTTTGGGATGCCTGTGGTGCGGTCTTGATGGCGGTGCCTGGAAGTGAACAATGGGCCAGTCCAAATGCGGTTCAACAGGCCGCTCCGGTGGCGTGTGCCACAAGGGAGCACTTGTACTCGGCTGCTCAAAGATGATGTCATCTTCATCTGTTGTATCGTCCGCCATAGCTGTGAGCGAGAGTAAGCATTGAGTAAGCTGGGAGGAAGGGCGAGTATTGGCATCCTGCCTAACTTTAGGTGTATACGCATCCAGGTACCGAGTGAGATTCGGGTTCTGAGAAGGGTAAAACCTGTCCGACTCAATGGAAGGCGAAGATTCAGTTGTTTCATGGTGGTCAAGTGTGCTAGTTGGGGAAACGGAGTCATTGTCCGGATCATACCTCATGTCAGAGCTGTAATGACCAAAGTGACGATCCAGCGTGTCACTTGAGCCTTCACCTCTCTTCTTTGCCTTCACACCATCATACTGCATCCCAGTGGGCGCTGCCCTCACTAAATTCTTGAACAGCATTTCAGAAAAGTGAACCCCACCAGCAGCATACTGAGCATCAGGCCCCATGTCGAGCTGACCAGGATAGATAGCTCCAGTTCTCCCACTTGGAGGAGGTCCGTAGTAGAGCAACCCGCTTGGCGCAGAACCATTGCCAAATTGACCAGGGTATAGAATCCCACTAACAGGTCTACTTCCAGGAGGAGGAGTGAGAGGTTCAACACTCGACTCCTGCCTCGCAATACCCGCCTGTGATGGTCGCCTTGGATCCACCTCCAAAGTAAAAGGCACAGCTCCTGCATTGTGCACGATGCTGCTGGCGTTACTCACTTGCCTGCTGAAGAACATCTCCGTCTCATCGTCGAGGATGTGCACTCCCATGAGACTTGTGGCAGCTGCAGATCTGATTGGTCTATGAGCAACGTCTCCAACAATAACCTCACCCTCAAAGAAGTTATTTGTATTGGTTGACTTGCCTAATTGCATGCCAGCGATAGAGGACGCTGACGTGGTGGTAGGACGGGCTGCAAAAGCACAACAGACGTCAGTATACACATTTAAAATCAGAAGCGGTGACTAGCAAGCAACCACACTGAGAATTTATTCGATGAGGCCAAATAAACGCACCTTTAGATTTATAGACATTGGTATCCAGGCCTGATCCAAATACAGAAGAATGGGTTCTCATACCGCCACCCATAGAAGAGTTTGGGAGCCCGAAGCCATTGTCGAACCGTCTGGAACCAATAACGGGCATGGATGAAGCAAAGTTACCCTTGTCGCCTCTTGACTTCTCGATCTGCATACCCCGTAAACATGCTTTATAAGAGTAATGGAAACATAAACCACAAGTCCGACAACCATAGACTATTAAATGCACCTTCATGATACTCGCACATGTCGACAGTTCGTCAAAAACAGATTGAAAAAGGAAGACATCGCGGCCTACAATATATCTATCAATCTATCTTAGCCAAAGATTTCATTAATGAAAATTCTAAGCCCCGATCATCTATCAATCAAAAGATTGACACCGCTGACAGATGTTGGTTAGAACTGAACAAAATAACTACACAGACGAATGCTCGAACGCTAGAAGACATTAATCTACATAATAGCAGCGCACCTCGAATGCCACGAGTTTTGAGTGAGGTCCAAATTGGCATAGTGACCGAGTATAATGACAAACCAATCAGACGATTGAAACGTACTGCCTACAGATGCACGCTCTAAATAACAACACATACCCTGTTCTTCTCAATATCCTTTGCCTTGTGCTTCATGATATCTTTAGAGTCGTTGATTTTGCTATCAAAGATGCGCTTGCGCAGTCTTTCCTCGTGACTCTCCATCTCCACGTACGGGTCGACTTCCGCATTAGTGACGTTCTCTTTGTACCCTAGTGAAATCACTTCATCAAACGCAAATATAAGCTCGAAGGCCATCCTGCAGATACCTTCCTCATCGAGGGACGGTACATATTCAGGTACCTGATATGTGTCAAGGGTTAAACTCAGTCCCATGCCCAAGAAACACCGATCAAGCATATGTACACATCCACATCCTGAACCTCAATAACATTGTGTAGGATAATCATAAAAAGAGGAAGCATAGAGAAAGACTCCACCCCCTCAAGACCCCAAGCTAACTCAATGGAAAGCGTAATCAATGATCACCATACAACAATAATTCCGCATCTGCACACTAAAACATCTAGAATTTTTAGGAATGGCAGCGTGACAAGAGAGAATGCAAGGAGGATACAAGCTTTGAAAGCAGTTGTAAGGTTTCCCGATCTTCCAGAATGTTGCTCTGCTTGTTAGTCACCAAAAGCAGGTACAGTGACTCCATTGGCTGATAGACATAACGGACGTTGTGTGTCTCGATATATGTGTGTTGCTCGCCAGTACCAACAAGTTTCGGAAAAGTAGCCAGCAATCCCTCCATTCGTATACTGGAAATGTCCGCATATTGGCGAGAGACCAGAACTGCAAACAATATCTTTCCAATCTCAGCTGCAGCTTACAATAAACTAACAATGTGAATCCTATTCCCACACATCAAGGGGAGAGGGACAATAACGAAGAAACCAAAACTCAACACTGTTTGCTACGACACAACTTGCAGAAAGTTCAAACCTAAGAATAGATAAATTCTTCCAAGAGGCATCCAAATAATTGGAGAGACCTGATTGCAGTTGCATTCCAGCTCAACTGTTTCTCCTAGATAAAATCTTCCAGTATTTGACCAAGTCCGGGCTCTAGATCTACAGAATAATGTCCTCGTTCACATATCCCAAGGGGGATCTCTTCCACGATGCCATCAGAAACCTTGGTAACGATCTAGAAACTCAACACATTCTCTAATGTCCAGTAAAGCCTAAGATGCTCATTGAATTCTCCATAATGCCATAAGCATCCACGACACCGATAGTGATGTTCAATAAACACCTTCCAATTCTCGATTCCACGGCCAAGCTCACGAACTCGACATTTCAAACCAAAGGAAAAAAGAAAATTTCATGATACCCGTACCTTTCCCGGACTTGCTGATGATAGCAGCTGCCAGCACCACCTGATGCAATCACGACAATGCTCACTCAGCCCAATAACACACGCACAAAACCCAAACTATCGGTCACGCAAAAGCAATCAAATACACGAAAAATTTAATAAGAAGTACAACAAACCTACCATAGTGGCCGGCTTCAAATATGACCTCCAAATTCACCAACCTCCAGGACAATAATCCCGATCGCTACTGCTATTGTCCCCCTGTCTACTTGCTACCTCCGCAGCCACATTCTTCTCCGCAACGAACACACCCCTCCCTCGGGGCAAACCACATTACTCCAACCAAAAGAGCTCAAAAGAGCCGCGCGAGTGAAAGAACGACGACATTCGGAGGCAGCCCTCAGACCCGTCAAGGCAGCAACCGAGATCCAGCAAACAAAGCTAAATATGGTTCACAGGAGCTGAATTTCGTAGTTCCTTAATTTTAAATTTCGTGACCTCTCCTCGAATTCGCGGTCCCTAATTCCAGATACGAATTCGAATCTTCGAAATTCGATCATCCGTACTAAACACTAAGCTCCTCCCTTCCCCTAACAAGGAGATTCCTCACATCAACCCGTCCCATGAATCCACGACTATTCACATAAACAAACTAACTAAACAAATCATCCGTACCGTCATTAACACCAAACACACTCAAACTCCGCCAAGTCCAAGAATAAGCGCCTCTATTACCAAGATCTCACACTCAAATTGTAAAAAATCCAATGTAGCTAATCAATGTAGCTACCTTAACCAATCTATCTCTCCCCACGTACCTTCCTCAATACCTCTCCCACCAACCCATTCGGAAACTCGGGAAACCAGGTCTGAATCATTCCAAAGTTCAGCAACTTTTTACACTCCTTCCGCATCTCCACCTCTTTCTCTTTCTCCGTCCCCTTCCCTTTCCACTCCAGATACCTCTCCCGCTCCCCGAAGAAATCTACCCAGGCTTCCTCGTTACCGCAATCGCACGTTTGGTTCCCAAGGGAAGATTTTCCAGTCGAGTGCCACCACTCGCAGAAATTTTCGATCATGGGACGTCTCTTGGAGGAGGTGGATGTGTAGCCTGTTTGAGACCATGCGGTCACGGCGGAGGCGTCGAAGAAGCGGTTGGAGATGATGAGGTCGAAGGCGCGGGAGAGGGAGAGGGAAGTGTGGCCGTCGAAAGCGTCGGGAGGGAGACCAAGGAACTCACCTACCTGCAAATTTGGGAGACAGTCGATTAGATGTGTGAACGTACAGCTCTAGGTTTGGCTTCAAACAAGAAGATTGGACATAACTTACCATAACTTTTGCATTCGACATCCAAGTAACGCATGCGTTGGTGCACTGGATCCACTTTCAGTTACCCACAAGAACATATAAAAGTTTCACAGTTTCACAAGAACTATACAATGAAATTACACAAGTAAATGAAACAGGAAAACTGACAGTGTCGTTTTAGGGGGGTTTAGGGTTTAGGATATCCGTTACCTTCGTGGGATCCACAGAGAGCAAAAACGATCTCTCCCGCCTCGACACGTTCTCCTCTCGCTCTCTCCTCAAAAACAACCCCTGTGTCGTCAATCCCAACCCCCTCCGGCTCAATGACACTTGCAGCAGCCTTGCGAAGTCCCCATTCGAGTGCACAGTAGCGTACATGCCCAACTGCGCCGCATCCCTTACGAACCCAACATCCACCTGGTACCTCTCCACATCAAGTAGTACCAAGTAGCACCGAATGCACGAAGAAGGTCCTCTGTGATGTCGTGGCCCTGCATGCGTATCCCACGGGATCCCAGTCGAGACATACAGAGCGACAGGGATCTGTTGTTTATTATCCCACATCCTTCCATTCGGAATGGAAGCATGCTTGCAATGGATGCTTGCAATGGATGCTTGGTGTCGTGGTGTGGCTGCGAGGCTCCGGATCCTCGCAGGCCGCCAAGCCAAGTAGGGCAGCGTGGGCACTCGATGCAATGGTGCGCTGTAGGACTTGGCCTGGAGCATAGATTGGTTTTTTATAGTTGCTTGCAGCCTTTGCTGCGGGACGAGGCATATTATTAGCAAGGAGTTGACGCTAATAGCCATCGCCAGTTCTTTTGCTGGAATGCAATCGGACGACGACGAAGTGGAGGGTGAGAAAGCGAGGATTGTCCCGCCATAGCCTGTTTATACTGTGAGGTGCGAGACGCGGGCGTGGGGGCGGGTGGCGGGGGACGTCGATGGGTTTCGGCGTGATTTCGGGGAGGGGTTTGAGGGATGAATATTCTGGTTATCATTCGTTGAGGGGTCGTTGTTAGTTACTTTGGGGGGGGTTATCGGATTTGAGTATTACGTCACCCTTCCGTCACTGGGATTTACGACTGACTCACTTATCGACATTCATTGAGAATATCTTTACTTTGAGGAGGATAAATTACGGGGTAGTCACACCTTCTTAAGAACGATTTTTTTTATGAAGAATGAGAAGTTGTGGAGAGAAAAGAGGAGTCAATTAAGGTGGGTACACCCAAACCCGTCACTTTTTGCTACTAAGCCTAGTTACTACTATTAGACTAGTCAAATTTTCATATATTCTTGTTGGCAAGTGAAAGGAGGTTCCAACGCACCAAAGAATGTGGCATTTGGACACCGTATGCAAAAGTTATTAAGGGTCAAAGTTTGTTTCTGAAAGCGCTCCATCCAAATAGGTACCTAACTGATTTTGGAAATGTACACAACCTGTAGATGGAATTTTAAGGTCAGGTGCCATTTGGGGGGGGCCTACCTTAGGAGCCATAAAACAAGGTGTGCCCCCCTTCTTGTTGGTGAGAATTATGGAGAATGGAAACTGGTGAACGAGATTTATTGTCGCAAATTCCATGATGGATTGATAGGGGACGCACAATTCGGGATATACACCAAAACAAGCAACGTGGGGATGGATGCGTAAATGGACGCGTAGGAGGCGTATGATGAAGGAACACAACTCGGGATTTGCACAAAATGGGTAGAACCTGGGATATAGAACAACGACAATGCAACAAGCAAGGTGAAAGTGAATTCTGCAATAGTGAAAATTTCTTTAGAGATATATTCTTCACGCCCATTCTTCATCTCTAGAGGGGAAAAAATGGCCATTCTCAAACTTCAAAGAATGGGACTTCTTTGAGCCTATAAAGAGCCAATGAGAGAGTGTCACGTCCATGCTCTCTGAAGATTGAGAATGGGCTGAAGAAGATGTGACTATCCCTAACATTGGCCAACAATACTAAAAGATCTTCATCTAGACAAATTTGAAGATCAATCTTTTATGCTTATTAAGAAAAGAGGTCAAAATGAACTGATTTAAACTCCTTATAGATACATCGATATTTTTTTAAAGAAATTGTCAAGAACTGTCATATTTTGCTTTATTGACCAAATTGAAAATTGAAACTTTTTTGGAACTTCAATTGTACAAAAGTTTATTCATTAGAAGAAAACAATGTTAAAACCCATATTATTTTCCAATATTTTGTGTTAAATGGCCAATTTAACAAGGTTGTTAGGATCAAGCATTGCATTTGCGCTATAAACCATATTAAAGCTAATAAGACATGTTGATTGTGTGATCTTAATATGGTACCATGATTTGTGGTTTCCAATTTGTGTTGAAATTAATGCAAAGGATGTTAGTCTAAACATTAATGAATCTATATTTGTCTACGTGGAAGAAGATGTGGTAGCATATTCTATTTGCAGTTACAATGGATGGAATTAAATATTTATTTGCAATACATTCATTCATTGTGGACTGCTATCCATGATGTGGTTGAACAGATAAACATATAGGACATGTACATGATAATGATGCTGATCAATGTCACATGGTGACATATGTTGTCTATTTGTTAACACTAGGATTTTTAGAGTTTGTTTCTCTCTTGAAGATCTCTCAAACAATTTGTTTGCATTGAAAAAAACTTTTCACTTGCGACCTAATAACTGCCTTGGATTGTTTGTGTTGAAGCGCAAGTATATACATATCATCATTTGTTCTCATGTTTTCAAATCTTAGTCTTGTTATGCTTCTTTCACAAGTTTGAAGAAAAAGAATACCAATAAAACATTGTGTGTTTAGATGTTTTGAATGTTGTTTATACTTTTTAATACAATGCTACTGAATTCAATTTTTTCTATTCATTGGGTGCTTGGATTCAAACCTCGATCACATTAACACATTTTGGTTTGTTTTTAGTTCTAAGAAGCTTCTAGTTAGGTTTTTAAAAAAATTGGTGTCTTTTTAATGGTGTGCATTTGTGTTGCGTTTGTTAACCTCTAAAGGACCATGTTTTCACCAAAAACACTCCCAAATTGGCATTTCTAGTACAAGTGCCAAATTTTTGAGAAAAAACATTTTGTACACATGTAACCATAGTATCTTGTAGTACATTGGTTTGGAAAGATGTGGAAAAAATTTCAAAAATTTCCACTATGTAGATCGCAAGATATTAGCGTTTGAAATGACAAACCCCTCTTTTGGGCCCTACTAAAAACCGAGTAGCTACACTTCACAAGAACACATTTGCATAAAAAAATGTCCAAAATGGTGGAATTTCTTTGGACTCATTCTTCAAGGCAAATTGGCTGCATGCTTGAACATTTTTAGATCATTTGGAATTGTACGACATATAGGAAAAAATTAGTAAGTAGAAAGAAGTAGAGAATGATTCAAAATACAAAATTGTTGAGTATTTAGTTATGGAATTGAAAAATGTCAATCCCAATAGTTGAAATGTTGTAATAATTCTACATCTTGTGATTTAATTTTTTTCAAAAAATATTGAAAATTGAGTGAAATAAAAGAATTCAAAGTTTATTTTAGAGGGAAGAATCTATAATTGTCCACAAACTATAACTTTTTATAACTTTTAACTCATTGAACAAAATGGAATGATTTAAAGTTTTTCACATATTATATATATATATATATATATATAACTCTAGACAGGTTATGAATGCGGCTTGCCGTTATGCTATGATACTCAATGCATAAAGTTGGTAGTCCCATTAATTAGGAAGATGATAGGTGTGGAAATGGAAGGAAAAGGAGAAGTGCAAAAGCTTATCATTGTCCATTGCTAGAGAGGAAGTTGAACTATGGGTTGTTTTGAATGTCTTCTTTGCATTACGTTAATGTTTTTTCTTTAAAAATGTACAAAATGTAGGCTAATATGGTGAAGGAGATTTCCACATGTTTTCATGTTACGTAGGTGATATGTACATGTAATTGAAAGAATTTGATAGCTTAGATCCAAAGCAAGAGTTATAGGATCTATTTTTTATGTGCATATATGGTGCAGTGCATATGATATTAATATGATATGGTGCATTAGATATAGACATAAGTTTGAACAAATGCATGCTCAATAATATTAGACTATAGTATTTTTATGCATGAATATTTTGTAAATAAAATAACAAGAATGTGTTGGAGGGCATAATATTCAGAGCAAAATTACATTCATAGAAACATGCATATATCCGACCCTTTTTACAACATCTATGTTACAAATGTTGATTGTTCCATTCAACAACACCATCTCCTATTGCATAAAAACATAGTATCACATTCTATTAAATGCTCTTTTAAAAAAACAAGTTTTGAAATACGTTACAAAGAACTTGTTTGTATTACACGGAACATAGTCAAGCTGTTTTCAGTAGAAAAATTTGTTTGAAGCAACACACAAAAATGTGGGTGCTAAAACAACCATGTCATATCCAATATGGTAGAGGAAAAATAATTAAAAAACACTTGGATAATGACATGGAAATGCAACATGTTTGCTCAAACACAAAATATCAAATCCAAGAGTGAATGGTTGAAGGCCAACATGTCCATGTATTGACGTTCATAATGTGATCTCTAAGTGAACATAAACTACCTCATGGTTTTGGTTTTGCTAAAATCATTTCTTCAAAAGTGATTTCTACATTAAAAATGTCAAGATCTCAATGCATTTTTCTTCTAGTTATTAGACTACTATGGCAATCTGTAGAAAACATTTCAAACCATTTGGCAGTGTGCATTGATAGATTATAATAGTTGAGGTCTGGAAAAAAAAAATTTCATCCCTATATATATAACAAACTTTGAACCCTATTGAAGTAAAAAAAATTCTCCCAATGAATTTGTATCTCTCTACCATTGACTTTAAAATCTTAGTAGGTACATTTATAAAAAAATTCATGTGTAAATATGGAGTCTAATTTACTCTAAATCACCATATAATACAAGGTGGTTAAAAATCTAACAATACACTAGCCTATTTTGATGATTTCTTGAGCATTGGAAAATCCAAATGAATTAAAACATGAATTCCATTACTATTTATAAGTCCAAATTTTTCCAAAGTGAGAAAAATATTTGCTCTCATTTTCCTAGTTCTGCAATTTCAATTCCAACCTCCACTCCTTCTCTCGACTAAGTTTGTTCCCCTTTTTTTTAACCTAATGAGATCCCCCCTCCCAAAAAAAAAGCCACTCCAAGGGCAATTGCTACTTATTAAGCCCTTCACTTTTAATCAGGGTCCATAAACTTTAATCTAAATATCCAATCCATCTAAAAAAATTTGCACAAAAGGTAGACTTGCGTCTATTTTGTGTCAAAAAATCAATACTATTCATGTTAAATTGATTTCACATGTACCTACTCAAATTTTCAATAACCACTTGGTCCTTTAGGGGTTAAATTTATAGAATGTATTAAAACTCAACTTAATTTTTTTTGTTTTTGATAATTAGAATAAAATTTATTAAAAAAAAATGAATATTTGAAGGCTACATTGAGTTTGACCAATTCTATAATGTTTATAGAACAATTTAAAAGTGTGATTATTTTAAATGTCTAGCCATAGTCCATTGGTTAATGAAGTTGTCCAATAATATTTCTATGTTGTTGTTGTAACAATACATTTTATTGTACATCTTCAAAAAATTTAAGAAGGGAATTATAAAGCCCAAAGATATGTGAAATTATATTTACATATTTTAAAAGACCATTTGGCACTCATCTTTTTTTTAATTTAAATAATAAGTGTACACTCATTGAGGACTCTTTTTTCATGTATTTTCAACAAATTATTCAAAATTATCAAACTCCAACTCTACAATGACAATGAAGGTTAATAATACATGATTATGTAAATTTTAAATTCATTGTAAGTAAAAGAGATCCGCATTACATACATGGATGTTGTCCAGTACTCTAGTAAGATTAAGACCAAATATGAAGGTTGTTTTTCATTATAATAAGAACTTGATCAATTTTTATGTCTAGAATATTCAAAATTCAAATAATTGATTGGTTTGATAATAGAATATATTTAAATCTTACTTTAAAATTATACATTAATCTTAAAATATCAATCTTGAAAATCATCCATACAACTCTTCTTACATAATCTTTTTTCTAAACTATAATTAAAGTAGTATTTTTTAATTTAAAAAAATTCAACATATTATTTCCATGTAATTTCAGAAATAGAATCCAATATTTTGGCAAACTTTAATTTTGAGTTTATGTTTTAAATTTGATTTTAAAATATAATACTTTAAATGATTATTTATGTTGGATTTCAAAAATTAATGAAAATAGCTTACAAGCTTAAAAATTTTGAAGGTTAACAACTGAGTTAAAAATATTGTCTTTTATATGTGTTTAATGAATTTTTCCATTTTCACATTTGAATAATTTTGTAGATTTTCATAGATAGATTTTCTCATTGAAGTTGATTGCAAACTCTATAAATTATTGTCATAGTGTTGTTTGTCAAATATTCTACAAAATGTACTTGTGTTCATATCCAATTAATATATCTAAATAAATAATAGTAAGTACATTATGGCACTGACGATTTTTTAGAACCATTGCTATATAACCAAATAACATTGCAAAAAGGTTTATGTGTTTTATCACGAGGAATTGGATGCCATAATGAACGGAACAAAATACATATACATATGACAAGTATAGGATTAAGAATTTTCAATTACAACGACACAACTATTGAGAAAAATAAACCAAAGTGTAACTATTCATCAAACAAAGGTTTCACTTGTGCAATTAATTCCAAAGCAGCTAATAGTTCTTCACTTTCTTCTGCAGTTGTTTCCTTTTCCACTTCCACCTACAACAACAAGGTAAACAAGCCAACTAAGTTATAAGCAAACCACCCGTGACAAACATCTAGGGGAATGATCCATTACAGTCTTGCATCAACCCGTGACATAATTTTTTTTCAATAAATGAGATTTGGGTTACAACAGGTTGAGTTATTGGCTACAATCAATGTCTTAGGTGATGCTGATGGAGTGATTAATTAAGCTCTGCTAGAGGAACTTCCACCTTTTCAGTGCAAATTCATCGCAGGAAATGACTTTTCTTTTAAAACTTTCCCATACTTACATTTGAGAGCTTTTAATGAAAACTTTAAGAGGTTTTCAAACAATAGCTATGAAAATGAACACAAGCTACGGAGCATGTCATCGTAATCGACACAAAATTAATTGGTTGTTGCCTTAAACCTTACCACAGATGCTTCCAGTGCTGCGAGAGCCGTCTCCAGCCGTTTCCTGCAGTTTGATATCATCAAACAAGACTCCGCAAGCACATGCTCCTGATACCAAAATAAGAACCACCTTCAAAAATTATTTCAATTGGTGGTCGTGAGAACCCTAAAATTAATACCTTGATACATTGATCTCACCGTGATACAATTCGTACATTGATCTCACCGTGATTTCAAAGTTCATTTTTCTTTTCATTAAATTTTTATCCCTTCAACATGACGTTTTTAGGTAGATGGATGGATGGGTAGCAACTTTGTGTATTGTATTGGTTCCTCAATTGATTTCGGTGCGTCGTCGCGTTGTACATACTTTTCTTGCAAAAAAAGAGAAATATAGTGTGGTAACAGAAATAGTATGGCACACACCTGTTGCTTGATGTCAAATGGGTCGGCGAGGGAGATTTTCATATTATCAGTCTTGACACATTCTCGGTCAGCTTCGGCCTGATAGGTTTGTAATTCCTTCATCATCCGCTTACAAACTCCTCTCTTGATCTTAAGATTCTTTGTGGTTGCCATGATTCCTCAAACTGAAATAGAAATTTGATGTTTCAGTTCAAGGAAAAATTGAAATGAAATAAAATAGGAGTTAAGCCTAATTTGATTGAGTGAGGAGGTATTTGAGTCATTTTCTTTTTTAAGTACTGAATTTGTCTATTGCCAGACTATTATGTGACCATGAATGCAGTTATTTTGCTAAGGTAACAGGTCCAGAAATCGCCCATTTAAGAGCTGCAACTGAATTTTGGGAGGCGAACCTTCTTGAAATAATTTTCAGTAAATTTTCCTTGAAAGAGGAGTAAAGTTGGCATGTAACCCAAGTATTTTTGTATTTTTTGGAGCTTTGTGGAATTAGTTATAAAATTTTGAAGTTGAAATGGCATAGGGCTCTAAAATCGCCCACCTCCTAAAATGTACATATTGTGTACATTGCTGGAGACCATGAAAAAGCAACATGTACCCATGTATACATTTGAGGGTGTGAACTATTTTAGAGCCTATGCAATTTTGTAAATCCAATCATAGGATCTCCCACTAGACTTGTTTGATAATGTATAGAAGAAATTTTAAAAACTTTAAATAAGTAGATTGCTAGATATTTTCATTTATATCAACAAATCAATTCCAACTATAACTTTCATGGGCAACATGATAACCAAACCATATAATCTATATTGTTTTTCAAGGGTTAATACATGTAGGTACACTAAACAAACTTATTATTGTGTTGAAACGTTGTATTAATGTTGTATCAATGTTGTATTGAAAATAAATGTATTTAAATGTAACCTATGCTTTCATGATTACTTAGCCTTATTAAAACATTATGACAATTGACAATAAAGTACAATACTCAAAAAAATTATTTATAAATTTGCACCTAAAAACTCTTCAACTTTTAAAGGTCAATTTTTTTTTTTATAAAAATAATACAATTGTGACGAAGGAATACACTAAATAAATTTGCACTTTGAAAATAACTCTTCAATTCTCAAAGGTCTAATTTATTTTTTTGATTTATTTTTACAAAAATAATGCATTTGTGGATGAAATAACTTATACAATATTTGAAGCAATAGTTGTGGCTCCACTCATGTGCCTTCACTTCACAACTTCATATGTGTGACGTCATAATTTTGTTGATTTTATGTTCATATCATAACTTCATTTCATAACTTGTCATTTGGCATCAAAATTCCATGGCAAAATTGGCTACCTGTACAAAAATATATATTAGCTAAACTAATTCCAACCTAAAGATTGTCAATAAAATCATTTGATTCATTTCATACAAAATTAGCTTAACAATTTTGAACTTTTAATACTAGAAAAAAGAATTCATCTTCATTTTAAATGTATTTTATATAATAAAATATAGAATATATTCAAATTTTAATCACAAATTTTAAGAATGATAAGTGGTTTCTTTTTCAAAGAATTTTTGCATTTGTAAGTTCCATATGTGATATTATAATGTATTATATTAATAATAATGTTTGCCAACTATAATTAGGCATGGTAGAATAAAAAATTTGTACCATCATATTTTCTTACAAACACTAATAATATTGCAACATGCATTTGTCTTTTAACCCTAAATTCTCACCTATCGATGTGGTAGATGATGAATCATCAACATTAGCAAGTGAGACTAGAATTGCAAGCCCATGAGCTTTGAGCCTAGATATAAGTAAGTACTCTATAACTATTGAATAACATACATAACATATGTACCTATAGTATAAATACCATTTAACCATAGAAGATGCTTATAACATATTACCTATAGCATATACAACTATACAATGTAGGCACCTATAACATAAATATTTTACAATCCTAGAAAGTACTTATAACATAAGTACCTATAGCAAAGACACGTATAAAATAGGCATCTATAATATAAATCTCCTATAACCATGAAAGAAACAAATCTTAATTCTAAAGCAACCTCGACCCAACCAATCAAATCATTGTCCCCACTACACAAAATCTTGGGGAGGTCACTTAGCTCTACTACAACAAACCACGTGCGAACAAGTGGTTTCTAATAAACTATAATTTCAACCTAAAATTTTGAGCATTGTTTAATAATGACTATAGGTTTCTATTGCCAAAATTTCAAACTCAAATAAAATATGAAATGATTTCTAGAAGACGTTGAAAATGAACTAAAATGGCATGTTTTTCAACTCAAAAAATTATGGAGAACACATTTAGATGACCATTGAATCAATATTCAACTCAAAATGAGCTTTCAATAGAGAGTTATTTTTAGGAATTTTTTGTTCATTTTTTAGACAATTTTTTTTTATATAATATAGGGGTGTGAAAGTTATTTTTCAGTTCTATAGTGTATCTTTTTACTTCAAAAATTTGTAACTAATTATCATTAACAAATAAAAATTCAAAACATAAACTTTCAAAGTAGGAAAATCTATTCATATTTTTTTAATTTTGTTTTATTTAAAATTCAAAAAATAAATAGGGGGTCCAAAGTTTTGATCACACGTGGTTTCTAATGGACACTCTAAGTGACCTCCCCGAGCACAAAATGCCACAAATATCAATGATATGGGCAAGTCGTGACTTAGATCAACCTTGGTGTTGAATTTTGCATTGTAGTTTGCAATTTGTGTAGTCTCCTAGTGGGAGGCCACTAACAAGGTGGGACTTTCTTCTCCGCTAACACACGACATGCATGGTTGGACGTGTCCATTTTGACGTGGACGGGTGGAAATCATGGCTTTTATTTCATTTTTTTAAAAGTGCCAAAGTGGCAATATAAAATGTTATAGTGGTGCTTCAAATTTCAACATTCATCTACGTATTGGATAAAAAAATATCACATTAGCACATATTATATGTCTATGATTTGGTTTTCATCCACAATCTGGCAATTTCCTCCAATATTTTTTTTAATTTGAAGTTTTCTTTGGCAATTTCATCCCTTTTTTCTTGGCAAATTTTTTGCCATTTTTTAGCTAGATTATTTTTTCTGGTGCAATAGCTACCGTCAGTAGACAGAGAACACTAAATATCCTAGATAGATCATAGATGCCTTGACATATTTAATGCGTACACCAATATTTAAAATCCTATTTGTCACTTGTACCGGTACTAAGGTAGTATGCTCTTAAAGCGACCATTTAAGGGCTGGTCTGCCTTTTTTACAAGATTCCTTAGACAAAAATATTTGTAGATCATTTTTCAGAGAAAGAAAAATAGATGTGGAATCTAACACAAGTGGTTTTGTATTTTTCCAAGCATTTTTTAACTACTTATAAATTTTCAAAGATTCAAGACGTAGGCACCTATTTGTGACCATAGGTCTTCCAAAATCAGTCCACTTGTAACTTGTAAAGAGATGTGCAGAAATCAAAGATAATGATTGGCTCTTGCAATAGAAAAAACATTTTTTCCTCCATGCATTCAATTGCTAAACTGGTCCATTCAAGGATCACCCCCTCTCCATTCTCCACCTTAAAAATAGGGGCGGTTTGAAGAAGATGGGCGCTTTAGAGCACACTACGTTAATACTATAAGTGGGTGGATGGAGTGATGGACTTGAAAGCGTACAATAGCCCAACTCTAGCAACATAAGTCAGACACCAATATTTAGCCCAAATAAATTTTAAATGCAAAACAACAGCATTATGATGAGCAAACACATTATGCACCTGGCAACAAACGTGAACCCAGTTTCAATTCTCGAAGAAGCCAGGGCTAAAAATAAAAAGAGCAAAAATGACACCTCCCAAAAGGGTTCAATGACACCTCACAAAAGGGTTCAGTACTTCGGTTCATTGAAAAATAAATAAATAAATAAATGCAGTGGTTCACCATTTGTTTCTCAATAAATGAACAAATAAATTCACTCAGAGTGTACTTTTTTCCTTCAGATTTAAAAAAAAAAAAAGGCAAAAAGTAACTGAGAAAAAGCTGAAGCATTCCACTTGGGAATGACCAATTGACAAGTGGGTTCAACACTTGAAGAGAGAAAAACATGTTTAGAGTGTTCTAAGGTAACTCCACCTAAAATTGTACGTTTCCTAAAATTGCACATTGCGGATTCTTGTCTAAAATGTACTCCCACTATTCATAAGAGTCTATTATCGCTTTTTAAGAACACCTATTTATAGCACTTTGAAGATTCGTAGTTCATTCATACGGTGTTTCAAAAATGCATTCTAAAAGAATCTAGAATCCCCTTTTCATTACCAATAGGACCCCACAAAAAAAAATTCAATATAAAAATGGAAACCATGTTGAATTGCTTATTTTAGGTGTAGTTATCTTAAAATAAGCTTAAGTACGCACTAATGTGCCTTGTTTCATTGCCACAACCAATATGTAAGTAAAAACTAATTTTCTAATTTTCTAATTCATAAAAACTTCAAAATTCATTAAATTTCACACTATACATCTAAATGTCACAAAACAAAGCCTATGTACCCCATTTCGCCAAGAGCTTTCCAACGGTATCAAACAGGTGATTGAAGGGACTCATGGTTAAGGAGATCTTACCGTATCAAATTAAAAAAACACCAAAAAACACCAACGAAAACAAAATATACTCCCTCCGTCCCAAAATGATCTTCCTATTGGCCTTTATTTAGTGTCCCAAAATGATCTTCTTGTTGGAGGAGGAAGGGAGCCAGTGACACTTGCACATAGTCCAAAAGCATGGGCATGCTAATCAATCCCATGCTATCAAGTGAGTGGCCACCGGTGCTCTTCAAAAATGCCTCAAAAATTCAATTTTCAAGCACTTTGAAACCACACTTTGAAAACTAATTTGAAACCCAAAATTTCAGATCAATAGGAGGACATCAAACTCTATTCATAGGTCAAAAAAAGTTTCAAAAATGGTTCTTTTCAAGCTTAAACTATAACGTTTTGTGTAACAGGAAGATAATTTTGGGACGGAGGGAGTATATCTTAATGGATGGATAAAATCACAAAAATAAACAATTAGTTGAGCATGGTTCCCAAGATTACAATATATTGAAAAATCTTTGAGTGGGATCTTGTTGGTAGTCAAAAGGAGATTCTAGATTCTCTTAGAATGCATTTTTTGGACATTGTATGAACAAACTACAAATTTTGAAAGTGCTAAAAATAGGTGTTTTTAGAGCTAACCATAGACTCTTATGTATAGTGGGTGTACATTTTAGGCAAGAATCTAGAGTGGTCAATTTTAGAAAGTGGTCAAAATCAAGCGTATTAACCTTAAAATGCAATATTTTAACCCCTAAAGTCTCATTGGTCCTACGGGGGCCAAAATGCAACCTCGGGTAGGCTCATATAGTCTCAATATTCATTGTAATTTTTTGAAACATTTTAAAGTTAGAAAAATACATAAGCTTCATAGAAATATAATTTTTATTTCAATCGGTGCCCGAGAACAAAAGTTATGGCACAATTAGGCGAAAATGGAGGTCGGCGGGAAGCATTAAAAAAATCCCCAAAAGTCAAAATAAATTTTTTGATCTTCTAAAATACTGTATTTTTTTCTACATGTAAAGCTTTCATTCATTCTATTTGTACTAGTGATGAGAAAGTTATGGACAATCTTGTTTTTCGGGCAATCTAAGCATATTCTTCAAAAAATAACTTATAGAATGCAATTTTTGAATGCAATTTTCACATTTTTTCAAAAAAAATTGTTTTGATAGGGGCAAGTATGCTTTCTAGAATAATCTCACAGTTGGGATTATTATGTTTCAATTCCACCTTAGAGGTATTAACAATTTAGTCTTTCTTTCAATCTGAGACTTATTTCTACTTAACAATTTTTTAAAGAATGAAAATCAAGTTTTTCGGAAGGAATTTTTTTTTCCTAGACTTTCACCTCAATTCTTCAACCTAATAAAATTTAAATTTAAAGTGTGCAATGCAAAAAAACCCTCCACAAATGGCAGTCAAAGTCATCTAAAATTCTAGATCAATATTCAAAAAACTTATTTTTCCAACTTTGAATGCTAATATCTTTTCATCTATACAGTCAAACTTCATGAAATTTTTACCACATGATCTAAGACAAGTCAAATACAAGATCCTACGTTTAGATTTTCTTAAAGTTATTTTTTCTGTTTCTTAGGCAAATGCAATAGAATTGGCAATTTTGAGTGTTTTTTGACCAAAAAATGGCCTCGGGACTATAGGGGTTAATACACAGGGGTCTTGAAAGCAAAGAGATCATATGGAAAATCAACATTTCAACTTTGAGATTTTGGATTGGTCACTGTGGGAATCATCCGTTCTAGTATTGTGTGAATCATTTGTTTAAAAAATAAATTCATGAGCACTTATTGGAGATCAAACTATTGTGCAAAACCTCCTCTTTTTTGACGAAATTCCAATGATGAACTTCTTTGTTATACAATGAAAGATTATTTGTCATCCATTAGACACTTAGTGATCACAACAACATTTATGGTTAAGGAAATGCACTGATAGTCATCAACAATAATAACCAATATAGGTACCATTTTGAAATATAAACTATTTTTATTGGATATTTCAATAGACTTTTGTATGCTTTGTTGGTTCTGTCCTTTGGACATAGACTATAGTTTCTAAATCATAGTTTTCAAATCTTCTCTACAACTATATTTACACCACATAATGTGATTAGGACTAGATTCCCTATCCGATCGGTCAAATGGAGATGTCTGATTCTTCTTTTTTTTTTTTCTTAATTAAAAAAATAGAATGAATCATCAATTATTAATTTTGTTGGCATGTCTTTGATTCAATGTTTTTTTTGTTTAATTTCTCCACTATCCACAATCAATAAACTAATATCACAATTCTTGTTTGCATTACAATTCTTATTTGGATACCATATGAATAAATTACAAATTTTCAAAGTATTATTTTTGGATGTGCTCAAATCATCACTGTACTTTCATAGGCTCTCATATACATCTTAAACAATCAATATCTAATAGATTTTAGTATCATTTTTTGGCTCATACATAGTTGCTACATTTTGGCCAATGATGATTGTGGGTGAGTATATTTTAGGATTTTTTTGAGCTACTTTATTTGGTGATTATCTTACATTACCCATACCAATATTCAATAATTTTTTTTGCATACCAACTTTGGTTATTGTTTTTATGCAAACTATTATAAAAATATTTCTTGAAAATTTTATGTTTTTTTGTATCCTAGATCCAATATTCAAATATTTTATTCTCATTTTTATGAGATCATAATACACAATTTGTTGGTTCTCTTCAATTATTGTGATGAATGTTATCATCCAATGACAACAATTCCATATAGAATGAAAGTCATACTCAATACTTAAATGTGCTTTGCTAACAAAGATGAAGCATTGGGCATATGACATACTCAAAAAAATTGGGTGTGTAAATGATAGTTAAGCATTGTCTGAGAAACCACAATTCAAACAAAGTCATGCACTTATTGGGTGTAATCTATATTCTTCTAAAATAATAATATTATAGGACCTTGATATTTTGACTATTTTAGGAAACTATTATGACAAATCTAGTAACTAAAGCAACCATTATAGATTCATTTTGTTTCTTCTAGGGGTGAATTTATCAACAGCACTAATTTACAATAAGATAAAGAATCCAATTCCAATTTTGATTCTTTTGCACATACTATTAATATTCAAATGGATTTTTTAATCTGTGCAAACAAATAAAAAAATATTTGGATGATAAATGTGAAATCAATGTTTGGATCTTCCTAATGATTTTCTTTGGCATGATAATAATAATTTATTTTTGAGATTTGTCAATTCTAACAATTTTTATTTTTTTAAATTTATATATTGACATAATAAGTGATGGTGGTTCTAATTGAATTGCACTTTAAGAGACTTACAATAGATTGGAACTTAACTAAAAAAAATTACAAAAGAAGACCAAAGGTTCTTTCAAATTTTTGTTCTAGAAACAATGCAAAGATATTATTATTCACAAGTTTTGTAAGGATACAATGATTGGATCATTTAACAAATTTGTTGAAGTACATGCTCTTAACCCCTAAAGGACCAAGGGGGGTATTCAGGGAGATATTGTCAAAAACTGTGGTTTTTTAGTTTGTTAATCAAAACTGAAAATTGAATTTTTTTTTTGGAAACTTCAACCTTACAAAATTAAAGTAAAGTATTTTATCAAAGTGTGGAAAAAATTTCAGCCCATTTGACCGTGTGGATTGAAAGATTATAACGTTTGAAGTTAGAAGAATATGTTTTTTTTTGAAACCGCTCCAAGATAGCTAACAAAGTTTGACTACGCTTAGAATGTGATTTGAGTATTTAAATTTGTTTTTTTCTGGACAATTGTATGCCATATTTTATTAGTTACATACATGCCAAATTTCAAAAGTTGATGAGCTTTTCTGCAAAAGATTCTCCAAAGATTCCCAAATTGCCCGAGCTGCCCCAAAAGTTCAAGGCAGCATAACTTTTGATCCGGGCACCCGATTGGGAAAAAAATTATTTTTTCACGAAGGAGGCACATATATGTACATTGTGTCCAAATTTCATGAACATCTGACCAAAAATGACTTCATAGGAACCTACCCGAGATTTCTTGCGTACGTTGAACGGACACTTGGTCCTTTAGGGGTTAAAATTTGAAAGTAATATATCCAATTGCAAAATTGTAATGACTAAACTTCAAAAATAATTTTTATTATTCCTTTCCAAATGCTCTAATTTGTCATTGAAGATTTAAAAGAAAAACTGCATGCATTCCATATCTTGAGCAAGTTGATATTTTGTTGAAAAATTGAATTGAGAATCTATGAAAAAATGTAACAAAATAGTTCTTGCATCTCATTCTTTAAAAATTTATTAAGTATATCAAGGTAAAAGATGAAAAGAACAAATAGAGTGTATGGAATTGAATTATGTTGATTCCAAAATGAGATTTCTTAGCAAGTCATGTAAAACTTGTGAATTTTTTATTTTTATAGATTGTGAAGAAATCAATTCAAAATAAAACTAAGCTTGTTTTTAAAAAAAAATAATATGTCTGCAAATAAAACCGGTTGATAAATTTTGCCTTATTAATCCTTCAAAGATAGGGGTAGTTCAAAAATACTGTAAGTGTGAAGATGTACTATTGAATGCAATTTAGAAAATAAAACTAAACAATTAATATTAAACACAATTTATAAAATACGGATTATAGAACATATGTATATGATTGGATCTATTGCGGTAACCAATATTTATCAATAAAAATTGAAGACAACAATTGAAAATTCCTTCTAAAATTAATTATAGATTAAATATTTTTTAATTTAAAATTTAAAATTTATATATATGTGCATATGCATAAAATTGAAAGTGCTATATAGTGTTGTATTTTTTAAAGATATATATATTTTTCTTTATTCAAGTTGTTTTATATGGATCATTTCATAAACTGGAAAAAATACTATTTGAAGCGAAACATACTTGTATTCTTTAGGCATTAGAATATTTGAAAATCAAAGTTATAGAAAGTCTTGTGCATTAGATGAGCTTTAGCACCTAGAGAAGGCTATGAATTCTCCAAGTTCCCAATATCCAAAACTACGTTGAAGTAGCTACCTAACATGGCCAAGCGACTACCAAATATATTATTTTATTTTATTTTCTAAACTTTATAATCTTCTTTTTTCATTCTAAATTTTTTTTTCTAACAACGGCTTTTTTAAACTACTAGGAGAACAACGCCAGGAATGGCCTTGAAACGGCCTTCCCAACCCTCCAAATCTCATCTAATGAAAATTTGAGAGAACTAACACAAGAAGTATCAAAAACATAAAGATATGAAAAACCAAGAGCATGCTTTTGGACATGTTTGTGTTCATATGTTTTTCAATATTGAATGATTTGGTCTACAAGAGATTAGTAGTTATAAAGTAAATAAAATCTTGATTGGTATCCATAGACTTATCTCAAATAAGGATAATTCAAAAATATTTAAATAACACTAATCTTAATTGTTCAAAAATCACAAACAATCCTTCAAGCCTTTATACTTTTTTGATGCTCAATGGCACCTTGTTAAAAAAATCTTTATATATGAATCGTGCCCATAGAAAACACTCAATAGATCAATAAATTTTTTGAAGCCACTAAGATCGACCTAAAATAAGCTAAAAACCAAAATGATCATTAGCCCCTTAAGGTTTAGGACTATGATTTATCACAAACCATTTTTAAAATGTCACATTTAATACAAAGAAGTATAATGAAAGATATCTATTTTTTTTGCATATCCAACAATATAATCTTGCATTATATTTACATGAGAAATGCAAAGAAATATTTCAGAAACTTTGACTAAGTACATAGTAAAAAATTAATCTTCAATGTCTTATGTGAAGTACTTTGCATATTAAGTTTGAATCTTTATTGAAAATTAAAGATATTAAAATTTAGAAAACAAACCTATTGATTTTCATTCCTTACATTTATTTTTTTATAATAAAAATAGATTCAAGATTAGAAGAAAAATTAAATCATTATTATTTTTAAAATGGAATTGAAACATGTCAATTCTAATGGTGAGATTGTTTTGGCAGGAAATCTACATCCTATAGACCTTTTTCAAATGAAAATTATAAAAATTAAGTTCAAAAATGAATCCTATATTTTATTTATTTTGAATTTTTTTTGCTTTCTAATAATACAAGTCTCATTATTACTATCACAGCACTAATTCAAATGGAATGAAAAAATAGATTTTCATAAAGATTTAAATATATTATAAAAAAAAATTTGAATTTGTATTGCCCAAGTTTGAGCGTTTTGTGCTTATATTTTTCCTAGACATTAATTGAAATAATTGAAACAAAATTATATTCTTTAACAGCTATCACATCTTTAATTACTTTCAAACAATGTTTCAAAATTTCACAATAAAAATTCAAAACCATAGGAATTTGTCCCAAAGTCTTTTTTTCCAATCTAAGACTATGAACCTTGCAATCTGCAAAGTTACATAGTAGTAGTGTGTCTTGTGCCTTTGCCACAATCAAAATCTACATAAAAAGCAATTTCCTAATTTTCTAAACAAACAAACAAACAATAAACCATAACATTAGATGATTTTCAACCTTGTAGAGGGCTGCAAGTTCCCTAGGGTTCCCAGCCCCCGGAACTACGTCGCATCAGCTGCTTGATATGGCACAGAGAGTGCCACGTCATATAAAAATATTTTTTTCTCTCAAAAAATAATTTTTTTTTTCATCTTTTTTTTTCGTTTTAAGATTTTTTAATTTTATTTTATTCCAAAAAAATAACATTTGATAGTGGCATTCTTTAACTGCTGGGGGAACACTACCGAGACCGGGCCTAAAATGACCCACTTGGACCTCCAAATCTTATCTAATGCTTTCATGCTATAGGTCTAAAACACCATGAAATGAAGCTTGTACACCCTTTGTCATAGAGAGCTGAACAAAAGTTTAAAGTTATTAAAACGATGGGGACCTGATCATTGAGTCACTATGAAGTGCAAATCAATTAGGGTTTAGAAATGAACACGTGCACTTCCTTCTTCATTCAATGAAATCATTACAAAGAGTTCTTGAAAATGGAAAAAAAGTTGGGTTGGAGCAAAAATTTGTTGAAGAGCTATACAACAATATTTGGAGGGTGTATAAGATGATTTATTTTTTCTTTAGACTAACAAGATGAATGACATTTGCTCCATAATTAGAATGTGGTATTATTCTTTTAGATGGATGTATACACTTTCACATGCACAAATAAATATTCATCTATATTTTGCAAGTTCGTTGATGTCCTTGGATGTAAATACTAGTTGCATCACTCTATTGACAATGATTTTTTGCTCTCCTTGAAATAAATGAGACAAAAAACAAGAATTAGATGCATGTAACTTATGTAGTGGAGTTTCTATTGTTCTTAATATTGAAAAGGTGAAATCTATCACCTAGGCAATACACTATAAGTAATCCAATTTCAGACCAATAGGTGCATTCCTCATTTCTACTGTAGTCGACAATGCCATAAATTGGTTGCTTTTTAGCCTCTATGTCTTTCCTCATGGTTTAACAAGATATTGGTTATGGCATGAGGGTTCATGTTGGAAATTTTCATATGAAATGATTTAAATAGTTGTTTGATGTAAGACATTCTTAGGCATTCAAAATTTACTTGGTATACACAAAAACAAAATTGCATTTTATTGTAGACAAGATGAAAAGTTTTTTTTTCAATGTACTTAAATAACAATTTGTTACACTCTATTAAATATTGGCATAACTACCAAACAACCTAATTGTTACTGGAACATGTTACAAAGGTTGGAACAAATTCCAAACAATTCTACAACAACATTGCAAAAGAACATCAATTCCCTTGCACCCAATCTATATGCCTACTAAGGTAGAAAAAACAATTGGAGTAGAGCAAAAGGGGAAGCAACTCTCAAGCTCTAAAATCATCAACAAAATGTCACAAAACCAACTTGATGGACAATCATGTACAAACTACAAAGGTATATGCATTTGTAATTGTCACAAATTGCAACTAAACTTAAGGTAGACAAAAGGGTAGATGCATCTAAAACCTTCCATTCAAGCTATTTGCCTTAGTTGTTAAATGGCAAGATTTGTTTCTATCATGTCAAGTTGGTAAATTTATAATACAAAATTTGGGCAACCTTAGAATAAGTTATGGATTTCTTAAACACTAGTGCTACGTGCACCATAAATTGACACAAAATTTTAATGTTTAAAACTTGTACTTCCACAATATTAATGTCTTCATTTTAATAAGAAATCATTTAGATGTGACAACATGAGATTAATGATCATTTTGTACTTACCTTACAAATGCAAGAAGTAGAAAGTTATGTGCTAGTGTGAAACCATTGATTGGGATTGAAGCTAAGGGTGATTATGGATAACCAAGGCCCTTCCCAAGGATCACGATAGGGCCCAACAAAGCTTCAACCTTCAGTCTAAATAATCTAGTGGTGCTCCCTTGCATGCATGTTCCTTTGCAAAGAACCCACAATCCAGTGAAAAGAGGTTGTCACCCTTGGTTTGTATTAGTTGCCCCGCCCTTTCTCAAAAAATTTAAAGGCTGTTGAATGTTTTTTTTTAAAAATGTTTACCTTTGCAATTGCTGTTGGTTTCTCAGAAAATCACAAGCCATTGATTTTGTGAGATTTAACTTGAGCCGTCCAAATATCAATACGGATACGGACACCAAAATCAATATTGGATACGTATACATTATTATATATGAATACACAGTAAATATTGAATGTGAATATGGATACACATACTGTACAATATTGGATACGGATACGGGCACAAGATACGAGATGTTGTTTATCCCATATTGTTTATCAATTGCATTCTTTTTTGAAAATTACAAGAGGGCAGGGGAAGGGGGAGGGTATGAAAATTTGAAAATTAATTTGAAATTTTTTTGGGAGGGGTTACTAGAGAATTAATTTAAAAAACTGGATTTTGGGTGCATTGTGACAAAAGTGTCACAATGCACCCAAAGGAGGCAGTCTCTGCCTACCCCATTGTTTCGTGATTTTCAAGTTTGCATTGCTTGAGCAGGCGGTTGTTGTGTGCTAATGTTTTTAGTACAGGTTTGGAAGCTCCAAACAAAATAGACTGTCATTTGGTTTTGTTTGGAGATTGAGGTTTTGCTTGGAAATGAAGTGTGAAAGTAGAACATTGTGCTTGTCATACTCGATGTGATTCATCAATTTTTGTTTGGAATTGGATTGTTGTTTATATGGCTGATGCAATGTAATTCTTCACATTTGCATTTGTAGTTCTTCCAAATCTAAGCTAAATTCTGAAGGAGTATTGCATTTGTAGGAAACTTGAACGGCATTACGTGAAGTGAGGTTTTATCCTCCTGCAAATATAACAGTTTTTGTTGTGCATCGAGGTGAGCATCCTTTCAGTGCAAGGTCCAAATTCAGTTTGCAACTTGCTTCAAGTAAGTTTCCAGTTCTCATCATTGACTAAGCATGCTAAAAATTCAAGTTCACCAACTATCGATTGAGTGTGAAGGATGTTAGCAAGAGAACACCCGTTGTGTCACTGTAAGCATTTTAGCATGCGTGTGATCTCTAGAAGTGATTTCTGGGAGATTAGTAAATTGGTGGGTGAGGTCTTAGGTACAAAACTCAAAATTGTTGAGCAAATTTGGTATTAGTGAAAATTTCATTACAATGAAAGAGTTTCGTGTTCAACCATTGAAAGTGGGAGGTTGTCGACCACTGTAAGAGATAGTATATAAGTCCATTTCAAGGATCAATGGCCATGGACATTTAGTGAAGTTACAGTCACACACATTAGAAGAAACCCGTGTTTTTTCTGATGTCCAGTTTTTGAACGTAAAAAAAAACACAGGTTTCTTCTAGTGACAACTTACTTGTTACCAACAAAGTGTGTGAATAGATGAGATGCTTGGTTGGTGTTTTCTATCCTCTACTTTTCATATCTAGAGAGTTGTATCTTAAGTTAGTCAAGCAAGCTATGGTTGGCAAAAAAAATTGTACAATTTTTACAAGAACTTTACAAATTATATTTTTCGGACGTATGAGTAATTTCTTGAATTTTTGCAAATATTTGAGAGAAGGTAGAGATATGAAACCGTATAATCTTGTACTAAACTACAATATGAGTGTGTACAATATTTCAAGAAATTTGAAGCAATAAATTATGAAATGTAGTATTATAGTAAAAAAAAACAGTATTTTTTCTTTATTAGCATTCTCTATTATCAAACTTTAAATCATCTCTTACCTTCAAATTATAACATTGTAGGTATATAAATTTCTTAACCACCATCAAAGAAGTTTATTACCATTCTTTGATATGTTGAAAATGCTTTATTTGTCAGTTTTATTATCACCCACATACATTATTTAGTTAAACTTTTTACAAAATTGTGAAGAAGGATAAGCTAAGGGTCTAATAATTATCTTGTTATGGTAATCAAGGTACAAAAAGAGTATCAGTGCAAATATATTATTGGATAAAAATCTGCTTAATACACTTAAAATCTAGCTTACATGAATTATGACTTTGTGTAACTTTAGTAAGTTGATATAACATGTATTATAAGGATAAATCATAATATATATCCCAATAGTTTGAAAATGGAAAAAAAATGACATCCTGTGCAATTTGAATTTGAATATTAAACCATTCCAATACATACATGTCGAAGTCTATGATCAATTAATCAACAGTTAATTCAAAGATGTGAAATTAGATAAAATATTTTTAAACTATCCAAATGAAGACTAGCAAATATGGTTTAAGACTTTAAGGTAGTTGCAACCAAATGTGCCAAATGCTTAAATGCACAAATGGTGAATTTATGTAAAATGGCGGTATTCAAAAGTAACATCTAAAATTGGTGGGTTTAAAAAAATCTAAGCTAGACATAGACTTCAAAAATCTAGGATTTTGGTAGATTTCAGACCATGCAAGGTACAAAATCTAAGACTATTATGTACATTTTAGATGTCTTGGAATAATATAGGTTTCAGAAATCTAAGGCTCACTTAGATTCAAACTGCGGTGTTTGAATTGAAAAAATAGGCTAAAGTAATGGAATACCACCATTTTAACCCCTAAAGGGCCAAATTGTGTTTTTTGGCAACATAGCGATTTGGGCAATACACTATGAATGCAACTTTTATTTATTTTTGTTTTAGGTTTCACACAACATGTGTTCAAGGTTTTTCTTCAAGGCCCCATATTTTTCACTATTTTTGATTGTATGGTTAAAAAGTTATAGTATGATATGTAGTTTTTTTGCCATGTGGGCAGTTTAGACGAATAAAAATAATCACCTTTTGTAGATATAAAAATTTGGAACTAGTTCTCTAGATTTATATGTATGTGAAAAACTTTGAATCATTTCATTTTGATCAATGAGTAAAAAGGTAATGAGGAGTTTTAGTTTGCAGGCACTTACGGATTCTTCACTCAAAAATAAACTTTGAAGTCCTTTATTTCATTCAATTTTCAATATTTTTGGAAAAACATAAAATTATAGGATGTATCTAGATTGCTCATAACAACCTTGCAACCATTGGAATTGGCATTTCTCAATTCCATAAATAAATTATTAACAATTTAGTGTTTTGATTCATTCTCACTTCTTTCTAATTATTCCAAATGATCCGAAATTTTCCAAGCATGTAGCCCACTTGACTTGAAGAATGAATCCAAAAAAGTACCACCAGTTTGGACATTTTTTTATATGAATGTGACCTTGAGAAGTACAAATGCTTGAATTTTTGCATGGCCCCCCAAAGGCTTTTTGTTAATTCAAGTACTAATATATTGCAATCTATAAGATCCTAAGGTTGTATGTATCCGACAATGTTTTAACAATTTATTTTGGTACTTGTCCTAAAAGTGGCAGTTATGGAGTGTTTATGTTGAAAATAAGTCAAGGAACTTTAGGGATTAATGAAATTGGCAATATATCTTGAAAAGATAATTAGGGTTTGAGTATATATCCTAAATCTATATGTGCCTATTCTAGAATAAATGGTTTTCAAACATTGTCAAAAAGATTTGACTCTCATTCTTAACTTTTGCATACACTATCCAATGACGTGTTATTTTGTGCATTGAAATCTCCTATTACTTGCCAACAAGAAAAGACAAATATTTCACAAGTCTATAATAAAAAAGGTCCACAATAAAAAAAAAAAATGGTAGTTTTGGATGTTCCTAATTTGGTTTTGTTCTTTTGATACATGGGGCAAAACTGCACCTTCAAAAATGTTTATGCACTAAGCCTTGTAGAAATTTTAACCCCTAAATGCCCGAGGCCTATTTTTAGCTTATTGGAATTTGTTCTAAGATGAACAAAATGCCAACATTTTGATAAGTTATATTAATTTTTTTTAATTGTAATTGTACGAACTCAAACTAGACATGCTAGACATCTCAGGGAAAAATATAACACAACAATATCATTTATGGAGTGAAAAATAATAATGTTCAACCATGAGGGTGTTAAAACTACAAAAGTGATTTGAAGTCTTTCAATCCTCTTTTCACAAGTCAAATCTAAAAAATTGGTGCCAAAAAAAATATGAGGTTAAAGGGCCTAACATGAATAACCCTAATCAATTTATGGCTTCCTGAAATCTACTCTACAATTTTTAAAAATGAATTCTAGATGTGATTTTTTCTTCAAGATCTAGTGTATTTGAGGCTCATTTCCAAGAGCTCTTAACACTACAGAAAGTCAAGATTGCAATTGGTAATCTTGAACAAAATCTTCAATAGAAAAATCACTATCATTTGTTTTTAAGATTGGATTTTTGATGCTAAAACTAGACTTCAAGAAGAACTTTTCAAAAATATAAAATACAAAAAATAGCAACTTGATTAGGTTTTATTTAACCCCTAAAGGACCAAGTGTTTATTCAACGTTCGCAAAAAATCTTGGGTAGCTTCCTATGAAGTCATTTTTGGTCGGATGTTCATGAAATTTGGATATAGTGTATAAATATGTACCTCCTAGGTAAAAACTAATTTTTTTTGTATCAAGTGCCCAGATCAGAAGTTATGCTGCCCTGAACTTTTCGGGCAGCTTGGGCAATTTGGAAATATTTAAAGAATCTTTTGCAAAAAAGATCATCAACTTTTGAAATTTGGCATGCATGTAATTAATAAAATATGGCATACAATTGTCCAAAAAAAACAAATTTTAGTCTTCATATCACATCCTCAGAGGAATCAAACTTTGTTGGCTATGTTGGGGTGGTTTCAAGAAAAAACATTTTCTTCTAACTTCAAGTCCTATTATCTTGCAATTTATGAAGTTAAAACTCTTGAAATTTTTTCCACATATTCCAAATGTCCGTCTTTAACTTTTCACCATTCAGATTTGAAATATAAATTTTCCTCATTGCACAAGAAATCATCAAAAAATGACAAGTACATTGTCAATTCACTTAACCTTTTTGCATTGCAGGGTGATTTAGTGTAAGCTAGACATCTTAGTTGCTTCTAAAAAATTTCATGAGTAAACCTAAAATCATATACTTATGATTGGTCAAAAGATTCATTTTTATGTAGACCAAAAATTTTACTCCAAGAGGGCCCAAAGTCAGCTAATCCTGTTTTGCAAGAATGAAAAAAAGTTTTCTTTCTCACTTCAAATGCTATAATCTTTCAATCCGTGCGGTCAAATGGTCTAAATTTTTTTCCACACTTTGGAAAAGAATTTTAATTAAATTTTTTTGGGTTGAAGTTTCAAAAAAAAGTTTCAATTTTCATTTTTGAATAACATACCCAAAACTCACAGTTTTTGACTATGTCTCCAAAAAAAACTCGGTCCTTTAGGAGTTAGCTTCAAAGTTTTCCAAACACCACATTTGGGTGCTTCAAGTAGTTAGGACTTAAAAATGAAACTTGTGAGGCATGCCCTCCTCAGTCACGAACTGTCAATGCGAAAATGATTTAGAATATTGGAATTGCAATTTGCATGAAAAATTGTTGCCCAATTTATTCCGGGACATGGCGATTTGGGTTGGATAATGGATGTGCTATGTTCTCCCCGAATACAATCAATAATTTTCAAAATAAGTTTTTTTGATGCTTAGACTAGATTTCCAAAAAGAATTTTTATAATCACAAACTTCTACAAATAGCAGTTTGATTTAAGTTTAAAGTTTGCAAATACCAAATTTGGGTGCCTTGAACATTCAGAGGTTAAAGAAGGTTTCCAAAAACTTGTTGTCCTCCTATCAAATGACAACATCTTGCCAATTATGTAGTCTAAATTTTTTTGCAAGTCCATTCTTCCATTCTGACAGCGTTTTTTAATAGGTCTAGATGATTTTATAGAATAGTATGCAAATTTCGAGGCTCTATTCAGGGAATCGGAAGTTCCTAGTGTTTGTGAATGGCAAAATGTTTTTTTAAGCTGTATGCTCTGGTTTTACCTATGTCCTCTAAGCCCTTCATATCATTTGGCACTACGATTGAAGGATTTTTGTATCAATTGAAACTATCTTCCAATAATCTTTTAATTAATTTCACCTATGGAAACATTTTTTTTTCCCTGGCATTTATTGTTTGTTTTACATATTTATAAAATGCTATCTACAATCCTTGAAGATTATACTAAATAAAATAAGCAAAATTTTTATTATGAATGAAAATAAGGAGGTCAATTTTAACTATGGTAAGTACAGTAATGGATCATTAATCACTATCCTAAGATTTTTTGGAAACAAATGAAAAAAGTTCCATTACAAAGAGAAAGAATACAAGCCCACTAGCCACAAGTGGATACCTCAAGACTTTTAATCAACTCTAAATCCAATCATACCCCATTGCTGCGCTAGCTTGAATTTGGCAACGTGCCACTTGGCCCTCCGTTGTCGTAGCACAAGGAAGCACAAATCCTCCGTTTAGGTGTTAAAATAGTGTAAAACACCCTAGATGACTTGTGTATCGTTCCCAAAGGATTTCACTTGTAGTTTCCTCAAAAATACCGGAACATAATGCCGAAAACAAACCCAAGACAAAAGAATTTGGAATTGGAAACCTGAAGCTATAATTCTTTATTCATGTTCCCCCCCCAAAAAAACTTCTCTCTCTCAACTCACAAAAATCATCATACTACAACTAGACATAGAAGAGTATCATTATCCTATGCCTCTCCTAGATTTGGTTTTGGATCCAGTAACCAAAGTAACCAATTTAATAGTTTAACTTCTATATCAGAGGGGTCCGCTCTTGGGCTTAAAGAAAGAAACGCATACCCTACCCTTCAAAGGATTAGAGTGAATAAAAACTCACTAAAGAAAACAACAACTAACATGGAAAAGAATTGAACTTAGATTATTCCTCACGACAGATCCGGAACCTAATCCTTATCCGCATGTCACTCAGGAACCCATTTAGTTCTCTTAGTACTACAACGACAAATATATTCAGAATCAATCCTACGAGCTGGGACTGGTAACCGGATAACTAAAAGATCCGAACTACTTTCCCATTCCTCTCTACTTAGAAGCCTGCAATACTATAACAAAAACCATAACAATTTTTAACAAATAATACAAGAAAAGACATTTTACATGTCACTATGATTCATTAATCCCCAAAGCCCCATGGCCTTTTATCATCAAAATTGTCATTTCTTCAACAAAGAACAAAAAAAATATAATCTTGTTTTTTTTCATATTTTACCTCAAAACATGTACTCAACAAGTGTATAAATATCGGAAAGAAATTTCATGCTCTTTGATTGCCTAGAATGCAAGATATTTGGATTTAAAGAAAAGAAAACAATTTCATAGGATCTCACTTTACTTGAATTTTAGGCTTTCAAGCTTTTAAACTTAAAATTCTTACACTTTTGAATTTTAAATTCTTACTAAAGAATTGAGCTAGGAATTGAGTTGAAAATCTAAACTCACTTAATTTCCACTCAATCAAAAATTATTAAAAAGATACAAATTCAAGATGGAAGGGAAACCTAAATGCACCCAAAATTCTTTTTTAAAACTCAAACAATATAATCTTGCAATCTCTAATGTCTAATGACTCCAAATTTGTTTAAGATGATCTCTAGTATAAATATCACAAGATTGTAAGGTTAAGATTTATAGACCTTTAACACTTCAAAAACAATGATGTTATTTAACCTAAAAATGCCCAAGGCCTTAAGGGGTTAATGCTTCAAAATCAAGATTGTCCATAACTTTTATATAAATTAAAATTTGGGCTTTCCATGGAATAGTTTTTGTTTTCACTTATTAAAACAATTAGTATATTAGGCTAAAGCTTGTGTATTTTTCTATCTTTACAAAAAATTGTAAGAAATCAAAGCAAATATTAAGACTATAGAACCCTAAACCTAAAATCTCCAGTGTCCTATAGATTGTAGTCACTGAAATGTGCTGCATTCTAAAGTACACCAGTACACCTTTTAATACTCAGGGTACACCGGTGTACCTTTCCCTTTGGAAATGCACGTCGTTTTCTGGAATGCACGTCAAAGCTCAAAAATACACCCTAACCGAGTGTATGCGAGCCAGGGCTTTTTTTTTGGGCGAAATTTCGCCAGACTGTCAGAAATCTGACCACTCTGGCTTCGTCCCTCCAAAAACTGGCCTCTCTAATGAAGCCAGCAGGGGGGACACAAGTCCAAAAAAAAAACCCTGATGCGAGCTGTTGTAGACCTGACTTTGTGCAGGCAGAATGCACGTCAAACTATGAGATACACCTTGTCTGCGCGTCCAAGGTCCTACAGACCTGACTCATTCTGGCATTGTTGGACTTTGCGCCATGCCACACCACGCCTTTTCTGTGGAATACACCAAACATACGCCTGTGGGAGTTCTTGCAAACAGGAGACACCCGATTGGTTTAGGATTTAGGAAGAAACTTTCATGTCATCTCCATATGCTTGGTCTGATTGCACAATAATTGTTGCATTCTTGGTTTGGGTTTACGGATTTTGAGTCTTGTTTGTGCTTGCATGGTCGCATATGCATTTTTTACGTGTGCTCGGCAATGCTAAATGGACGGAGGGCTTTAATTTCAGTTTTGGATTCGGTTCAGGGTTTTGTGGCTTATTGCTAGAGGTGGCCATTGAGCAAGATCATGGGTTCTTGGCTTTGGGTTTAGGGGTGGAGAAGGAGTTGCTAGATTTGGGGTTTTTGACTAGTTTTGGCAAGTTCTACTAATGAAGACATGGGCCAAGGAGTCTATGGCCCAAAACTGAGAATGATGTTTGCGGAAACCGAATGAGGTGAAAAGTGTGCGATTTATGGGTTGTGATTGTAGTTGTTGTGGGTATGGGTTTAGGGATTTGTAACATCTAGCTTTTGGATTTATGTATTGTGGGGATGAAAGGATTTGGATTGTGGTTGTTGAGCAGATTTTGAATCTTGCGAAGTGCTCAAGATTGTCGTAGTCTCAACAAAGACTGGGGCGTTACGTCGACAGAGTTTAGGGAGTTACATATCGCTTCTCCGATGTACCACCTTCTGTAACCAGTCCAATATTTAGGGTTTAGAATTTGACAAGTCCAATGTTGGGACTTCGGGTCGGCAAATCTAGTCTTGTACCTCGACAATCGCACTTCCACGCCAAAATTCAGTGCCCCCACACCATGGCCCCACTTAAGCACCCCGAATTCTACCAATGGGACGCATTTGCGGGAAAGTAGTCAAGTCTGCGTCTGGTGAAGAAGGACGTCAACATGTGTAGCACTTTTTTTTGCTTGTGCAACTACTTAGAGGAGAAGACGCCTTGTCCTTGGATACCCCACACTCACAGAACTTGCACCACTCCAATTCCATGTTGCCTTTTTGCTGGGATCTCGCCTCGCCCCCTTGGGCTTGTGGGCCCTCTTCATCGTGCCGTAAACCCCCAAACAACGGTTGAATCGGGTACTATTCTCGAAATCAACAATCAGAAGTTCATATTATTTTTTGGTCCGAAACCCAATGATATCGAGAAATAAAAATTTATATTATTTTTCAGTCGCACATCGTGCACCAACCTCTCCGATCGCCCCGATTTTGAGTCGTCATCCGACGATGAGTGCTATGGTAGTACGCCCGGGAAAACCATGGTTCCACCCAATCTTTCTTACCACTTCTCATCCATGAGTGTGGTCCGATTCAATGTTACTATGCTCGGAAAGACCGTGGTCCCACCCGGTCTTTTGCATCTCGGTTGAAATCCACAGGAATCCAAATTTGAATCATGATCCCGTGATGAGTTTGGTGGTAGTACGCTTGGCGGAACTATGGTTCCAGCCGGTCTTTTCCACTTCTTCTCATCTATGGGTCAAGTCCATTTCAATGGTAGTATACTCAAGAGAACCATGGTTCCAACCGGTCTTTCCCACCTCTTCTCATCTATGGGTCAAGTCCATTTCAATGGTAGTATACTCGAGAGAACCATGGTTCCACCCGGGCTTTCCCACCTCTTCTCATCTATGGGTCAAGTCCATTTCAATGGTAGTATACTCGAGAGAACCATGGTTCCACCCGGTCTTTCCCACCTTGGTTTAGATCCATGGGGACCTGATTATTGAGTCATCATCTAGTGATGAATTTAGTGGTACTACGCCCAAGAGAACCATGGTTTCGCTTGATCTTTCCCACCTCTTTCATCCATAAGTTTAGTCCAATTTAGTGTTAATACGCCCGGAAGAACCGTAGTTCCACCTGGTCTTTCCCACCTCGGTCTAGGCCCGTGGGGACCTACGGCGGTCGGTTTTGGGGCTGGTTTCTACGGTTTCATCTCGACGTGAGAGCCGCTGCCCAGTAAATAAATATGCTTCTACAAAAGTTGATTCAGATAAATTCAGGAACAATTTATAAAATGTGAATACTCCAATGAGTTTTGTTGGTACTCAAAACATTCGCAAGTGTGGCAATTTCTTACAAAATGCTCTGATATTGCGATGCTGAAATGTTGTTGCCCTGATATTGCGATGCTAAAATATTGTTGCTCTGATATTGCGATGCTGAAATGTTGTTGTTCTAATGTCGCATTGCTTTAATGTTGTTGCTGGAGGAGTCAAGTATTTTCGAAATCGAGTTAGTGGGAATCACTCAAGAAATTGCCTTGACTTCCATCGCGGTAATCCCATTGCGTGAGAAATTGATACCTTCAACTCTTTGTCTCCCAAATCAAAAGTCATGTTGGCCGTCGTGAGATATAAATTGCACAACCATCAGACCCACTTTGCGGGAATCGACTCTTCACACTATGCGAGTGAGACTCGTCCTACTCAAAATAATGTGCCGCAGGCGACATTAGGGTACTGTACAAACAACTCGTTGAGAAGTAATTGACTTGGTAGAATGCAAAACTGTGGGCTACATAACAAACTTTTCATTCCAAAATGCACGACCTATACAACAATCATGGCTTCATCATGACATCCATATTAGGGTTTAGATGTGCACGATGAAGGAGAGACAATATCAACAATGTGACAAGCATGCACATTACCATGAAATCTATCCACAAAATTTCGCAGTGTACACAGTTGAAACAAAGTTATCATCATGTTCCAGTGGCATTGACATCAGGTCTGAACTGCTGGACTTCGGAACGGCCGTAGTTGACCATGTTGTTGACTCCTTAGTCAAGACTCAACGTGATGCCACAAGCGGCACCGATGAGCTGTTGCACTCCAAAGTCCTCTTCTTTGACTATGTGTTTCCTTGTGTTGTAATGTACACTTGTGCGGCGCCCGATTGATTCAAGTTATCGCCTCTGCACTCTCCTCACCTTGAAAGTGTCGGGGTTTGCCCAAACCAATGTCGCATAGTATCCGACTACAGCACGTTTAAATGCTTGCGGATCGAACCGATGTCGCAGTCGCTAGCACCACTCAGAGAGGGGAATACACGACGCAAGGAGAGTTGTACATGTCGCGACGTTGCAGGATCACCGAAAACCTGATCAAAGGCTTTGTTTTGGAGGTTGACTTGCGGGCGACGAAAGCGGTCCTTGCCCAATCCACTGTAGCACCTACTCGGTAAATCGCAGCACCCAATTCAGCCTCACTGCGTGGTGCTTCACTCCCCACTCTGCACGCTCAACCTGCGGTGCACCAAAGCACATGACCGAACCAATGTTGTTGCGTTTGCTAGTGTTGCAGACTGTGTGCGCTTGCAATGATCCTCGATCTAGAAACTGACACTGTAGACACGGTGCACACAATCGCGCGCACTGCGGCCTGACCAAATATTGCACACGGCGCCGCCAAGGTGAAGACGTTGGGATGGAGGAAGGGTTTAGGGTCGCATGGGGGCATGGGAGCATGTGGACATGGGAATGTGTATATAGGCATGGGAGCATGTTGGAATGTGGACATTGAGGACAATGCATCCATCCCATGCATTATTGTCCCGCACCATGAATGAGGCGTTTCATGGTCGTTAATGTTCTGCCAAATAAAACGTTTATAATATGTGTAAATAAATTTGCCCGACTAATGTGTTGCAAGTCACATTCAAAAACATCAAGATATCTATTTGCAAGCCATCTACCGCTATGCTCAATCAATAGTACCACCACTTGAATGATAGATCTTATTATAAATGATAAATCCTTAAATGGGTAAGTTGCTGACTCACTACATTTTAGGGTCATTCAGTGTAGGTGCAAATATTAGGTTCATTCTGTTGATTTTGCAAAAAGTCACATTTCACATTCAACTGCTACTCCTATAGTAAGCCCACAAATTCTAAACTCATAGTAAAAGATTAAACTTGTAGAAACAACCCCAAACCTTGGCAAAAAGCCTCAAAGAAGTTGTTGAAGCACTATGCTAGGAATTGATGTAATAAACTCGTGTAGTGGGAAAGAAGACATGGAGCAATCAAAGAGCAGGAAGAGATATCTTGATATCGGGATGATCTCGATATCGAGGTGTTAGGATAATGACATGTCAACAATAACTAAGGGAGCAAAGAGAAATTTAAAAAAAAGAAAAGTATACTGTAATAAATTTGTGTAATGGGAAATAAGACATGGAGCGATCAAAGAGCAAGAAGAAACATCAAGATATCGATATATCGGGATGTTGAGATATCAAGATGCCAAGATATCGAGGTGTTGGGATATTGGCATGTCAACAGCAAAGGAGCAAAGACCAATCTCTTGAAAAAGAACGTGTACAAGACTAGACAAAGAAGTAGGGTGATTGAAAACATTTCTAAAACATTTCAAAAATCGGCAGTGTGAATCCAAATATATAACTTCGAGCAATACTAGTTCCCTCAATTTGAACAACATTGGAATGATACTTCCTACAAGGCGGGGCCCAACAAATTCTACATTGATTTGGATAAACTCTTGTATTTCAAAAATTAAGCTCAACACACTTGATCGGCAGACCGCTCCCGGGACACTACATGCATCTCCCTCTACCACCACAAAAAGGGCCCTATTCAACATAACAAAAGGATCCACGACTCAAGAACTTGCTTGTCCTTGACTTATGAAATGGTAGTTAATTTCCTAAACCTTTAGTCCAAAAATTCAAATACTCGTCGATAAGCTAAAGCAAGGACTTGGATGACTCACCCTGGCGATCCTCTGCCCCATGCTCCACAATGCCCTTGGTGCCACCGTAGGTATCCTCTTCATGATCAACGTCAGTGGTGTTAGCGTTGCGGGTGAGTTCACGGCAAAGATTGGAACTTATAACTTTTTAGAGGAAGTGACTTTATAAGTAGGAAGTGACTTTATTTAGACCTTCGATGTTAGAAAATATTGTCATTGCTTCAAGTGAGTGAGATGAATATTGATGGATATAGTTTGTTGTTGGTTTTGGAGTAGTCTGGAGACTCTTTGGGGCCATGATAGGTAGCACACTTCAAAAATTCATAACAAATTCATACTTTGTCGAAAAAATATAATTTGAATTACTCTCGCTATTTCTCACACTTGTCTTTATGTAGGAAAAAAATTTAAAAAATTCAGCAATGATAAGAGGGCAAATTCCTAGTTCTGAGTACAATAGGTTGTATTACATACATTGAAGTGATGCTTTTAATAATAAAATTGTTGAGAGACCACAACAAAATACTGAAAAAATTGGGGAAAATGAAAAACCAAAATATTGCCGCCAGGGACTTGTTCCTTTGGTCCTGTGTACTTTTTCCCTTATCAACGAAAATTGTCCCTGTGTTTTAAGGGGGAAAAAAAAATGGTAAAAAAAAATTACTTTTTAAAGAAAAGTGAAAAGTCATCCGGATGGGGTCCGCTTTAGTGAACTCAACTCTCTGGTGTGAGTGACGACGGCACTGTGCCTTGGCCTAGTCTTCTGCAATCTCCAGTTCAACGGCGAGCGAGGATGACGACCTGGACTCGCACGATCCATCTCCCTGCGTCCATTTTGCAGCCTGATTTCCCGTTACGTCAATTCTCCGCCCTCCCTTTGACCACTCGCAAAACCCAAAACTCCAGTTGAAATTTGAAGAAAATTTGAAGGAAAATTTAAAGAAAGAAATCGGCATTGTTGCGCTCCATTCTCGGTACATCCCATTCACTTCCGCTAAATTCTGTGTCCGTAGTGCTTAAATGTGTCTCGTGTGATTTTCTTCTTTGTCGTAATTTTAGTCACGAAATTGATCACCAATGAAAGCACAATGTGTAGGGTTTGTTGAGCTCTGATTTTGCTGAATTTTCAAACATTTGTAGACCTAGCATTGCGCTTGAAAGAGGGAAGCATTATTGTTGCTCTCCAATCTCGGTACTGCCCATTCACTTGCACTCAATTCCGTGATCACGGTGTGTATCTTTGATTATGGTCGTAATTTAGTCACCGAAATCGATTATCAAAAGAATCACAAGACATTGAATTTTTTTTTCTCAAGAAATAGTATCACCGGGGAGATTGAGAGGGTTGGAATTCAGGTGGTTCAATTCAGCAAAGGAGGTTCGAATTAGAGTGAGGAATTTACCAATATTGGGTACCCCTTTGTGTAGGGTTTGTTGAGGACTGATTTTGCTGGAAATTTAAATTCTTTGTAGCCCCAGCATTGCGCTTGAAAATGTTCCGTCGGGTGTTGTAGGTCAATTTTTGGACATCATGATTGGGGCGGCTCATGGACTTGTTGGTGTTGCGACGGCCGTCTCCGGATCCAGATTTGGGCGACAGCGTGCGGGCAGATTTGGGCGGCAGCGTGCGGGCTTTGAACATTGTCGTGTAAGATGCGAGGCAGAAAGGTCAGTTGTGTGCACTTCGGTGCTTTCGTCTTTTCAGCAGTTTTGAGTAGGGTATACGGAATCCTTCTTTTGCTTGAATTTTATTTTTAACAATTCATGCGCTGGTCTTCAATGGTTATGGGAATGTGAAATTCGGCCTCATTTGAATTATGTTTATCACATTAAGATCAATTGGTTTGGTCATTTTAAAACCGTGAACCCTTGGTCCTTTAGGGGTTTAAAACCATGAATGCTCTTTAGTCTTAGCACCTGGGATCCCAACTTTTCCATTGTGACATAGTTTGAATGTATGACAGGTTTAGTGTGGCAAGTGTGCGGAATATTTTAGGATGTCATTTTTAGAGAAGTTTATAATAAAGATGTTTGAATGTAATCTGTTTTTGCAAAGCTCCGACTCCTTCCTGGTGAATTTTTGTTGTTTTCAAATCTTGACTGACTTGAAGCTTGCTGGGGAATAGAGTGGTTGCTGAGACGCCATCGCGTACTAGTGGTGGCAACGTGGAGCCAGGGAAGTGGAAAGAGATTCAGGTGAGTATTTTGAACATCACTTCTTCTGACCTTAGTATAGACAGATGCCAGTTGAATCATATTTTTTTTGAGTACTGTGTATAAAATTGCACGATTCCCGATTGCAGGCTGGGACTGGTTTGAGCATTGAACCAGATTCTCTACTCGTTGAAGTGACTATGAGCTAAAAGACAGGGTTCTGATATGACTTTGCAGAGCCAGCACCAATCGCCTTTAAATATTGGTGATGCGGCGAGAGCAATCGCTGAGCCTGACGACGATGCGGAAGTTTTAATCGAATGTCGTAATGTGTACAAGTCTTTTGGCGAGAAGCAAATTTTGCAAGGTGCCAGCTTTAAGGTATGCTATTCTCTGATACTTAACCCCGATTTTTTTTCCTATGCAAGTAGGTTATTGAAGCGAGTCATGTCTGTATTTATTCAGTTCAGCATTTGATTGTCAGCACACATTGCAGCTCGGACGTTTCAGCAGGAAAAACAGATTTTAACCTAATTTGAGTTGTGTAATATGCTCGGATTGCTCTGGTCATCAGATACGGCGTGGGGAAGCAGTCGGCATCATTGGCCCTTCTGGTACAGGCAAATCAACTGTACTTCGAATCATGGCTGGATTGCTTGCTCCAGATAAGGTGAACAAATGAATGGAATGCTCAAGGATAAAAACTGCCTAGTTTAGAAAACGTGATGAATTGATTTCCTCTTGCTCGGTATGAATGTACTTCTGTTTGTTGGTCTCCAAATGTACTGGTTCTATGAATTGCGAAGTCATTGACGGGTATTAAGACCCTTTTTTGCCTCGTTTTTAGGGAGAAGTTTACATACGCGGGAAAAGGCGAGAAGGTCTAGCTAGTGATGAAGATCTTGATGGACTTCGAATTGGTTTGGTGAGTACGGTGAACCATTTTCTGTTCAATTTCCTGGAAAGTTTTAAATCTTCTCGGTTAAATTCATTGGCCAGTCGTTGTTTTTGACTCTATGCGCCAGTTTCAGAGGATTTCGCGTTTGTATTGCTATATATTGTTCTAATTCCTTTGATTTAATGCGGGGTGCAGGTGTTCCAGAGCGCGGCATTATTTGATTCATTAACTGTTCGAGAAAACGTGGGGTTTATGCTGTATGTGCCTCATTCCTTGTGACTATATGCCCTCGCTCGTTGATATCCTTAATTCGACTGCCCATGGCATTTCTAGATTGAAGACTTCTGAGGAGTTCTGTACTTCACAAGCAGAAGCGGTTTCTAATATTAATTCCATGCAATTATTCATGTATCACGTGTGAGGGTAATTCTCTTCTGATTCTGCTAACCCCTCTGAGCAATTGCTTGTACTGGTGTACAGATATGAACATTCTAATTTATCTGACAAGAGAATTGCTGAGCTTGTCCGAGAAAGCTTAGCGGCTGTTGGCTTGAAAGTAAGTTTGTAAGGATTAAATATTTAAAGTTGGTAACTAGCAAACGATTCTTTCCAGGTCCGATTAGTTTTTTGAGTGTACTTAAACGTAGTTTTCAGCAGTGATTAGATTCTCAGGAACTTTTGACAACATTCTAAAGAGAATCTTCCTCATGAATCATAGGGTTTGTCTCCGTGATGCATACTGATCATACAGAGGCCTCATACTGAGGCCCTCCTTTGAATCATGGGGAAGTTTCTCCTGTCGATGATGTCTAAAATTTCCACAAACAGTCTAAGCTTAATGAAAACCCTGGTACTTTTTGTCCTCTTATTTTATGTGAGACTGATTTTTCTCTTTTCTTGTGCCAGGATGTTGAAGAGCGGCTACCGTCAGAATTATCAGGAGGTATGAAGAAGAGAGTAGCACTAGCCCGTGCCATCATCTCTGACGACAATCCAGGAAATTCTGAAGAAGAGGTAGGCAGGGATTTATCCAACTTAATTGTGACACCCGCACATTTCCTCTGTCGTTTTTGCGGAGGTTTGTGAGGTTTGTGTGAGACTCGTGTAAGTAACAAAGTCTGTGTGGCTGCAGCTGGTAATGTACGATGAGCCCACGGCAGGTCTGGACCCGATCGCTTCAACTGTAGTTGAGGATTTGATTCGATCAGTTCATATAAAGGGTCGTGATGCTCAAGGGAAACCTGGAACTATATCATCTTACGTTGTGGTCACTCATCAGCACAGTACTATTCGCCGAGCTATTGATAGGTATGTTTTTTGTTCCTTCACATTTGCTAACCATATTCCTGTTCTTATCGAGGGTTTTAGGATTTTAGGGTTTACGGTTTAGGAGACTTGCATATTGGTCAAGTGTTTTCTTTGAAAGGACTCATGTGTTCAACAATATTGCAGAATACTGTTTTTGCATGAAGGAAAAGTGGTATGGGAAGGTCCAACTGCTGAGTTTGATACATCTACAAATGCAATTGTGCGGCAGGTAATAATTGTAGACTCGCTGTTTGAACATTTTCTGCAGTCCATACTTTCTGCTTGTGTTGAAAATGCGTTGTGTGGAAATCATAGGAAAACCTAAGAGTTACAATTCCTAACTTTCATTTTTAAGGGGTTTTTGTACTTGATCGAGGCTTTGTTTGAGTGCTATTGCTGAACCTTATATTTCTCTCAATGCGTGGTAATGTAATTGACTGCTTGAATGCGATTTGGTTGCTTGTGCAGTTCGCAGATGGAAGCTTACTTGGACCAATTCGGTACTAAGAGTGCAGACTACTTATTGTCAGGGATGATAAATTGAATTCTAATTTACATATTCTTAGCGTTAGCAGTTTTGAAATGCTTCTCAGATTTGGACTATGATTGTTAATTTGATTCTAAGCTTCAAACAGCGGGTTTGAGGGACTGATTTGTATTTAACTTTATTCTTAATCATTACTTAGGATTCTCTAACTTCGCTCATCTTCATCTTCTTCCTAAGTATATACATTTGCAGCTTCTCCTGTACAACCTCATCCAAGCATATCCTTGTATTGGTGAAGGACTAGATAATGCTCGAGAGCATTATGGGACATAAGAACAAGTCTAATAGTTCATCACAGACGTCTATATCTGTACTTTTTTTGCAAATCTAAGGGTGTGAAAAAGAGGGTTTGCATTATGAGTTGTAACATTTTTCTGATTATCCAATGGAATGGTGACAAATCTGGCTTGAAAACCGGACTTGGCATTATGTCACAATTGCATCTCTTCCACTATCAAATTTGCATATGTACTCTTCTTCCTTGCTGCTTGTGGGTAATTCTCTTAAAAAACTCATAATCATAGTGGCCAATGACAATCAATTGAAGATATTGGAATGTCAAAATTTCAAAAATAAAAAATTCTTAAAAGCTATAAAACGTTCAAATTGTGAGTTTTGAAACTAATATTTTGTTACTTTATATTTTGTAAATTTATAAATTTAAGAGGTAGTGTGGGCAATTCAATACTTTTTAGATGGGAGATTGTGCAATTAATGCTTGGACTTTCATTCAAGTATTCTATTTCTCTTCAATTAAACAAATTTTGACAAAATTGGCTACTTCCCTGAACACTCTTTTCACTTCTACAATCAACAAATCTTTGTAGTTCGTAACTGATGGTGCACTTTTTGCTTTTACATAGTAGCATATTTGTGATTGGTTAGACTTTAGCAATGCTTGGGACATTCATTACACTACAAGAGAAAGGGGTGTTTTAAGTAGTGTCCTAGACATCACGTCTTTTAAGTAACGTCTTTTAAGTAAGTTTTTAAGTAAAATTTTACTAAAAAGATTGTCTTTTTAGTAAAATTTTACTTAAAAACTTATTTAAAAGACGTTACTTAAAAGACGTGATGTCTAGGACACTACTTAAAATACCCCTTTCTCTTGTAGTGTTAGATACTCTTTGCTATGGCAAAGAAACAAATTTTCCCCGGTTGATAACTCTTTTCAATATTATTATTTTTCCTATAATTAGTAAATTAATACAATAAATCATAAAAATTCTTTCAGCTCTTGCAAACTAGAAGACTTGTAATTGGTTGGAAATTAATATAGTATATTGCATGGGTGATATAAATAAATTATGCACCCTGAACAAGTGTACAACCTTTTTGTTTTGACAACAGTTTGCTATACTAGTAGAGATGCAATTATATGAGTGCTTCTGCTATTGTTGCTACTATATTTGCAAATTCATTAAAACAATAAAAGTGAACAATCCACTTTGTATAAGGGCCAAATTGTTAGCCATGTATCAAAACCACCCAAAGCCACCAATGGGATTACTTAAATCCTTAAATTAGGCCACCAACTAGATTCATTATCTTTATATTGAAAAATAACCGAAGGCTTGATTTGATGACATATAGTAGTTGCTCATGAAGCAAGTATGTATATGGCATTTCTTTTGGCACCAAAAAATTGGGTCTAAGTGGAAAAAAATGGGTCATCATAATCCGTGTCCCATTTTTAGAACTTAGGTTTGAATTGGCAACCTACCAAATTAATTACACTTAAAAATTGTCTAAATTAGCATTTGATCATAGTTCCCATTATGGTTTTGTTGAATTTTTTTTAAAACAAATGAGATTTCAAGATTCTATTTGTATTTCAAGGCAACTTGATAATATTATACTATGAATTTTTCAAGTGCTAAATATAGTTGTATCTAAAATCGATCCTAGACTCTGACTCACATTCTAAAGTCTTACATTTTACATAAAAATTTAGATGGAACTATTTACTCAAATTGGTTACAAGTAGGTGTACTTATCATTCTTATTATTAATCATTATCAGTCCAACCTGGAATCATGAATCAAGTCCCTAAGGTAAACTCCCCCATTATCGGACTAAATGGGAACAAATCTATTGTATTTAAAATTATAATGTTGGTGTACATTTCAGAACTTGAATGTATACCACCATTACAATTTTATCCACTATAGGCTTGCTCCCATTTAGGAGCACTTCACACTATGGCCAAAGGTCGAGAGTCTGTTGGTTTCCACCAATGGGAGACCAAGAAACTTGAGTTTGGTCTCTTGACCCTTCACACTACGTGCCAAAATCCAAAGTTTGTCCCTTACATGGTTGCTTACATGGCACAAAATTTGACGGACTCTCGACTAGATAAATGATGAAAGGGTAGGCAAAAAGGTTGTTGAGGAAGGAGATTGTGAGATTATCAGATCTTCAAAAAGGAAACGTGCTCCTAAACAGAGAGCTATTCCAAAGAAAAAAAAACTTCCAAAAGAAAAGCAGCGGTTAAAATTGAAGGAGAAGTTGAAGGAGAGGAGGCAAATGGAATGTGGGAGGACTCAGAGGTTCTCCACTTGATTGCCTTGAAAGGGAAAATGGAAACTGAATTCCTCAGAAATAGCAAAAACACAGTATGAAATTTGTTGCCCTAATTTTATTTTATTTTTTAAATTTCAGATTGTGGATTGGGGCAAATTGGGCCCTAAAGGTTGTTGGATTTTGAAACCTAATCTCCACCATTACAAAGAAGAATCTTTGTATTCATGTTACTATACCTTCCACCTACTTCCTTTCCTTGTTCAGTACCACCTTCATCTTCTCTCTATACCATACATAGTCTTTCTTTCATAGTGAACACATGTGTTGTGATTGTTTTTTCAATGCCATTTTTGATTTCTTCATGTTTTTTGAATCTTTTGCTTGTAGGAATTGACTTTTGGGTGAAGCTTCATGCTAGAATGGTAGACATGCTACCTAAATTCAACCACATTGCTATAGCATGTTGTAAAAAATTCAAGTCCATTTTTTATGCTTACAAAAAAGACAAAATGGCCAATGGTATTTCGGGCAATGATTGGCATGAAAGCAAATTCTATGATGCTCTAGATGAGTGGTATCACCAAGCAGGGCAAGTAATTAAGCATATCTCGGCTACAACCATGAATAGTGAACAAATTCAACCGATTTGGCCCCAGATGTGGAGAATGCACCATCATCAACAAACATTTCCACACCAACATCAAAAGGTAAACAAAACTGTCATCTTTGAAAAAATGGCTGAAACTAGCATAAGTTTGATGAAAAACTGTGAGAGAACAAATGATCTGCTTGAAAGGGTAGACTATCAATTTGACCATTTGATCAATAAGCTCTAGAGTACTACATATTACTCTTCATCTATGAAAAACTTTGAGATGACAAATTAATTGCTTGAAAGGATAGACTACTAATTTGACCATTTGATCAATATGCTCTAGAATACTACATGTTACTCTTCATCTAAGCTACAGTCACTATCATCGTAGTTACAAGTTTGCCATTGAATGTTTGAATTTGTGGCTAAATGACTTTTGTAAGAAATCTCCACTAATAATAGATGAACTCGAGTTGAATCAACCGACATCATCTTCATTTTTTCTTGCCTCATTTTCTTTCTTTCTTCACATCCAAGGTATTCTTCATTGTCAATTTCTTCTTCTTCACTTGATTCTATGAATGGAGTGTCTTCACCTTGTGGATGTACATTTTGTAGCTCCCTCATTTCCCTCAATGATGATTCTAGGGAGTGAAATGCATCCGTCTCTTGTATTTTTTCTAAAGCTATGTTTGCTTTAGCTTGCAACTCTTTTTCTACTTCTTTTGCCCATTCCGTAGAAAATTCATCATATTCCAAGACGCACAAATTATGAAGGCACGAGGATGCTGTAATAATATCAGGTACATTCCAAAGTGGCATATCAATTCTTTTTAGCAAAATGCACCGTCGTCCTTTTAGAGTTCCAAATGCCTTTTTGACTACCATACGAGTGCTTGATTGAATGAAATTCCAGTGTGCCTTTTCTCTTGGCAATCCTTCCTTTTCACCCTTAAATGGTGAGTAAAACCAAGGCCTCATAGGATACGCAACATCAAAAATAAATTTGTAAGGTATGAATGCACCTTTTATAGGGTTTTTTTTCTTCTAATTTTAGATTTACGAAATAAGGCCCAGTCATAAACCGTCCAACATATCCAAAATCATAATCCCAAAATTTGCAATCAACATCTACTACCTTCTAAAGGAAACATAAATAATATCCTTTTTGGCAATAATATGCTACGGGATCATGAGATGGTGCTACAATTGGAATGTGGCTACCATCTATAGCTCCTAAAATAAATGGAATGTCATGAAGCGCTTCAAAACTAGAAGCTATTTGTTTCACCCAAGCAAGGTTTGATTTTTTAAAAACCAATGGCCTCAAATGAATCCTTATAGCTTCACAACATTCCCTCACAATCATAGAAGTTCTACTCAATCTCACACCAAGTAAATCACCAACCATTTGTAGTGAATTATCGGTTGCTAATCAAAAAAGAATTATTGCAATCCTTCGATCCACATTAATACTTTATCTATTGGCTTGAATCCATGGTTATTAGTGAAGGTGAGAGGAAAAAATCTGAAATTCAATGGATTATTTATGTGAAGAGAGTTGGATACAAGCCAAACAAATGATATGGGTTTGGACTTTTGACTACACCTTTGGAGGCTTCACACTATAGGCATCCAAGTTGAAAGGCCGTGGGAGTTCATTGTCAAGGGTTTGGATTTTGGACTTGGCTTCTGGAGGCTTCGCACTACGGCCGGCCAAAGGCTCCAAATCCAATTTTTTATTAATTTTTATTAACCTTTTCCTTTGGAATCTTGACAAAGTTTGGGCTCTCAATCCCACAGACGGCCTCTCGACTTGGACGGCCATTGTGTGAAGAGGGCTTTAGTGTATAATGGGGGAGTTTACCTTAACTCCTTTAGGAAGTTATGGCCAGAATTTGTCTACGATGCTTGTATTTTGTATAGTGGGAGGCCCTCACACGACGGGAAGCCCTTGTGTGAGGGATTCCCGCTACATTAAGCAGTCGGGTTACAGCTCTTGGCACCGGTTATAGTGCCAGGCACTGTAACGAGTACCAGGCACTATAACCGGTGCATTCCGGTCTATAATGAGGAACGTTTCAGTATAGTGGGAGGCTCCAGAGTGCTTAACGCAATTTTGATGGCCTTCTTTTACTTCTGAAAATATGTGCAACCACAAGAATGTGGGCAATGTGAGGGAGAATATTAGGTTTAAAAAATAAAATAAAATTGGGAAGTATGTTGATTCCCTACTTGCGAGAACAGTCGGGTTTTTTTTGTGTATTTGAGGATATACGTAGCTGTTTAGTGAAATCTGTTGGAGGTACGCTGTGTCAGATACAGTCGTTCTCGAACAGGCAAAGCCGGTCATTCTGCGTTTGAGTTTGTTGTACTGGAGTTAGAGTTGTGCGCTTGCGTTCGGCGTTGTGGAAGAGATTGAAGCTGTGTTTGAGATTGTGTCAGGGTCTTCTTCTACCAAAAAAATTCGATCCCCCAGCTATTGAATTCATCAGGTCACACAGAGGCACAAAGTTCCTTGAAATTTAAACCCTAAACTAAGGAAGGACTGAGGTATCGAAGGACTGACGATTGTGGGTTGAGGTATCAAGGATTCTTTCTGAGGTATCAAGGATTCTTTCTGAGGTATCGAAGGACTGACGATTGTGGATTGAGGTATCAAGGATTCTTTCTGAGGACTGAGGACTGACGGAGGTATCGAGGATTCTTTCTGAGGACTAACGACTCTTTCTCAAAGGACTGACGGAGGTATCGACGTTTGCTTAATTCTTAGATTTCTTTTCAGAGAATGGATGCTCCGGACTCCCTTGTCTAGCTTGTGCTTTGAATTCGAATGTTATTGATTCTAGCCCCTTTGATTTGATTTGGTGGAATGGACTGTTTTGTTCAAATGTGGTTCTTGGTTTTGAGTGGTGGAGCTCATTCTGCAACTCTGCGTCCGTTTGGGTGGCTAAGTTTCTGATGCATGCTCTGTATAGAGAGGTAAAGATCAATTGCAACTATATTTCTAGCAATCTTGCATGATTTTGAGCATGATTGGACCACTCTTGCATGATTCTTCTTTGTTTTGGAATGTTGTGATAACAAGGCTCACAAGCCCCGCCAGGGATGTTTCCGGTCAGTACTTAACCGGTAACTGGTGCAGATGCGGCAGATGAGACGTCTGCAACGTTTTTTCTGCTTTCCTCTGCAACTTGGTACAGTACAAATTTTGTATACATGAGGCCCATCACCCATCTTCACTCACGAATTTCTTACAGTAGGACAGATCCCTTGAATTCACGTTTGATTGCGGAACTGTGTGGCACACTTGTAGACGCTTGTTGTGTAAAAATACACAACTCAAAAAGATGTGTTCTAGAGTTACCAAATGGTGATTGTACAACAATGTCCCTCAAAATACGTTGGAATGACTCTTGCCATACTTAGAACATCCTAAAGGGGTTAATACAAAATGGGTCCAAAGAATTAGCGATAAGTTAGTAGGGCTCCACAGGAGTTAGGGCGATTTGTTCTTCTCCCTTCTTGCACTAGCGTTTCATTAGCTTTGTTGCAGCAACGAATGCAAAACAGATTGGAAGTAGTAAGAAATGTTTCTGAAAAGAAATGCAGAAATTTGTGGAAGAAACACGAATCTTTTCAGTTTTGCGCATCTGCCGAATCACATGTGTCAACCCAACAAAAAATTTCGGCAAGGAATGCTGATCCTTGAGTCTTCGGCATCCGATCAGCGTTGCATTACACAGGAGTGGTTGCAATGGTGCTTGGTGATGAGGATTTCGCTTCACATGCAGAAATTTTGGGAAGGCGGCAACAACTTGTCATTGAGAATTTGGTAGGTTGTGCGCTCCTTAGTGGTGAGATTCAATTGAGCTCAGAATTGTTAGCTAACAAACATGTCTGCAAATCCTTGTTGTTGCTAGTGCGGTTTAAGCTAGGAGTGAAGATTTTGGGTTTAGGATTTGATCTTGTTCTCAATTTCACAAAATGGTTGCATTCAGAAACGAGCTCTCATTGAAGAATTGGAGCGGTTTTAGATCAGTCTGAAATATCTTGTTTAGATTTAAAGCTTTGAGGTTCAGTTGGTAAATCTTGTACCGAATTTTCAGCAAGTTGAACGGCATGTTTAGGAGCACTAAAATTCGCCAAAATAACGAATGTGAGATGGATTCTTTGAGCTTGAACCAGACGAGTACAGTAGTACGATTAGGTTTTCTATTCGCTTTGCACTCTTGATTATTTGAATCTGTGTATTAGGTCTTTTGACAGTAATTTTGGGTTTCATTGTCACTGCCGAATGGTCTGGCTGTATTGTTTATAATTGAGGTGGTGGAATGTTGAGTAATCTGGAACTGGTTTGAATTAGGAATGCGTAACAGTACTCAATGGCAGCTTGCAGGGTGATTATTTTGTATTACTCTAGCACTTAGATTGGGTCGATTGATTGGTTGATTGGTTTCATGGCCAATATTTATGCTGTTTTGGGAATCGTGTCTGACACAAAGGATTTGCTTGCTGTTAGCAGAAGTTACGTTATCCAATTTCAGTTGAGGACATTGTGACAGAGCATTGCGTTGATCCTGGTGTCGAGCAGTGTTAGGTCTTGAAGACAGGGAACAGCGCACGGCCCAAATTCAACACAGAGTGCAGTCTGTCACTGCGGTCTTGCTGTTCCCAAATTAGCTGGTAATTACCTATTGCTAGTCCTGTTGTACTATATCCTCTCCACCATCGGGAATTTAGGGTTGTCATATCTGTCAAAATGCCGAGATTGTGACAAATCAAGTACATTCAAAACTAGCACTGGTAGAGGTTTCAAATGGGCGACTGAAAGAGTTTCACTTTCATGAATTTTTCTATTTTAATGTACATATGATGATTAGGTTTCTGAGTTTGCTTGGTGAAAAAGTACCAAATTTAAAGAAGGTGAATACTGACCATTTTAGTATATGTGTACATTAGCTCTCTGGATTTGCGAGCCAAATCTAATGAGATCAAGTTTTTTTTTATTACTAGACATGTGTGAATTTCATATGCGATTTCTAATGGGAGGTTGTAACCCACTAAGAGTGACAAAGACAGTCCCATTTCCATTCAAAGATGAGTGCACATAGACATTTACCCAAGTCATGCTTACACCACTTCAAGGCCAAGTGAGTTTATGGGGTTAGGGTTTAGGGTTTAGGATGAGTTGTTGTTGGTACCGGGGGTGAGTGTAAGTGACGGGGATCAGGTCCTTAAAGGTTTTGTATCTTCTTCTACTATAATCACAAGCTCTTACCCTTGGTTCTGTCATCCTAGCAGGATGTCTGAGAGAGTTGACGAATTCAATGGCGCTGGATCCGAGCGATTTGAGGCTCAAGTTCCGAATTCACTGAACTTGGCCTCTCAATATATCAAAGAGGAGAAACAATGGACTATTGGTCTGAACTCGCGAGACTGTAATCGTCTGATGGCGCTTTTGCACCAGCATCCACGTCTATGGCTGAAAACAGCTCCTGAAGATCGCACTGTGTTGCATGTGGCTGTCATGCAAGGCTGTGTAGAATTAGTGAAGCAGGTACTCCTTGGCCCCCCTGTGGCAAACGGCAACCGACAAGAGTTTCAGAAGAATTTAAAGAAGCTTCTTTATGCGAAAGATGGCAAGTGCAGGGCAGACGCGTTCAAGCTCTCAGCCATCGTAGGAAACCAGAAGGTTATACAAGTCCTGAAGTCTGCAAGCAAACCGGGGTCCCTGAATGGATCATCACGATCCATACCATACGACGTAGATGCTTCAGATGCTTCATCACATCACATTGACATGAAATCAACTTACTTAGACTCTTCTCTTGAAGTTGAGATGATTGGCTTATTGAAAGAGCTGCCAAGCAGTGAGTTACACGAATCGTTGCAGAAACAGCTGAAAGGGGATATAGACTACAACTTCGAGGGGCAGCGGAAGGGGTTGATTTTCAACTTTGCTTGCAAAAAAGCGCACTCCAACATGGATTTTTTAAGGAGCATGACTTCGAAGGCCAGAGAGAAACCATTTTTGTTGCAAAAGCTGTTCGCCCAAATGGATGCGCAAGGAAGAACCCCTTTGCATGTGGCAGTCGATCACTGCATTGGCATCGAGCTCAGGGGCATACAAGAGCTCTTGGATATGATGCCTGATGAATGTGTAAATGGGCGTGATGCTGCTGGAAGGACTCCGTTGCTGCGAGCTACTGCCAATGGAATGAGCCTAGAAGCAAGCAAAGTGGTGAAAATGCTTGCAGATGACATTCGAACTGATTTGAATGCGGAATGGCCGGGAGGATCTGGAGCCACTGCGCTTCATTTGGCTGCGCTGCACGGGCATGGGCCTTCCGCCAGATTTGTGTTGGAGGCTCACAGAGACGATCCCATGGAACGTGCGGACGTGGAGAAGCTAATGAGTAGGCACATCAAGGTGTTCAAGCTTCAGTGGTATTTGACGTGGACTCCTCTGGAACTTGCTGCTGTCATGGGGCGCCATTCTGTGTTGGTGAATATCCTGCAAGCGTGCGGAAAGGTATGCCCACACTCCAAATGGTTCAGAATTTCTTCTGCGCAGAAATTGTCACTAGTTGGACAATCGTTGCAGAATTTGCAACAACAACCCGTTGCATAAGATAAAATCATCTCTTCTTTAAGTTTTGCTTAGAACTGGATTTAGAACTCATTGATTCTTCCAAACTTTCAATGATGAGAACGTGACAGTGGGTCGTGACATTGTGCACTTAATATAATAGATGTGTGATAAAATGTCATGTTTCAGAGCACCAAAATTGTAACATTCATGTGCCCATTGCTATGACAATTAGGTCCTTGAAATGTTTAAAGCTCTAATACTTAGGACTGGTGTGGATCTGAGGTTTTAGTGGGATGGTTGAATTGCACGAATTTGATTGACATCCGCTATTTTAACGAATATAAGGTCAAGCATAGATGGGTTTTTGATGATTTTTTTATTACAAATATTTGCCAGTACCCTACATGGTCGATAATAGTTCAAATGGTATGTTTTAGAGCGTCGGAATTGTGATATTCAGGTGCACAAAGCTCTAAAACTAGGAGTCTCGTATACAGATCTGAGAGTTTAGTAAATGGACGGCTGAATAGTGCCAAGTTCTTGAAATTCGCCACTTCGACAAGTACGGCGATCGTCATCAGGTCTATCATAGCCACACCATTATAGAGAGACTTTTCCATTGACCATTCTTAGTAATATATTTTCGAAAGACCATTTGAAGATGATATTCTAACAATCAACAAATAATTCTCAATTTTTAGTGACGTTTTGCATATTTTCACGTGTATATAAATTTTACGCATGTGTTCATCTTGAAAGGGAAGATGGTCAACTCTTTTTTGCTGATGAACTTACTGACGTTGTTAATTGTAATGGAAAACAGCGTCGCAAAGCCGTTCGTGACCAACGATGTTTGCATTTAGCAGCTGCAGCTGGTGATCCTCAAAGCATCCAAGCCCTCCTTCTGAACCGATCGGACGACTTACAAAACTTCGAGATTAGTGACAACTTCGGAGGCTACTCATGTCTACATTTTGCAGTGAATGCATCTCTACCCCATCAGCCTCCCTATAGTGGCAAGCCAGAAATTGTGAAAGCTATCGACGAAGCATTTGATCGCTTCCTCGCTTTTTCAGATTTCGCAAGCGTATACTGGTTGCAGCAAAGATTGACAAAGGCAGAAATCAAAGGCCCTCAGAAAGCTGGAATGTCCGTCCGTGGGTATGGAGGCAAGAAAACGTGCACCAATTTGCTGTTGCAAGCAGGTGTTGACATTTGGCCAAGCGGAAACTTTCTCAAAGCGACCTCGGGCTACATTGCCAAAGACTTTCTGGAACATGAAGAGGATTCACCACAAGATGGACAGGATTTTCATCACAGTACAACCGTGACCCGCATTCCTACGATGCCTGATCCTGGAAGTGATGCATCTGATGAAGCTCGAATATGGTGGTTCGAATTGGTTGCCAAGGAAACACTTGAAGCGAAAAACAGCTTCAATGCAGCTGGAAATGCAACTGCTGTTGTGGCAACTTTGGTTGCAACTGCTTCCTTCATTGGGCCATTAACTCCACCTCTTGGCTATGGATCGGATGCCTCATCAAGTGTCTGGACATTGGATCAGGTACAAATGGCAAGTCTCCCTGTTCGAGTCTTCATGGCAAGCAATAGTTTATCATTCTATCTTGCAATTGCATCCATCATGTTGGCAATCATGCCCTCACTTCCTATGCCGCAAGAAAGCTTAAGGGAAGAGCTTCGGCGCAGTCGAAGAACTGTGGCATTGGCCATCAGTGTGTTGCTTCTATCTATTTTGGGTCTGTTGGTTTCTTTCACTTCATGCTTGATTGCGGTATTGCCACAACATCATTATTGGAGTTATACATTTTATCCAGCATTTGTAGGAGGAATTATTTGTAGTGTAGTCATTTTTCTTTTTTTCTTGCGTTTGTTAAGACTTGTATTCAATAGGAATGCAAGGATAAAGAATTTTTATCGTTTATTTGGAAAACTATAAATTAGACCTTGTTGTTCTAAAATGATTTGTAATTAATTATGAAACAATTTGCAAATCAATGGAATACTCATCATCGATGAGTTGTGTATATCCTTTCTAAAGTGTCAAAAAAAATCCTCTTTTGGAGGAATTGAGTTGTTATCATGATATTCATATAGTTTGCATGTATAAATAGTTCAATAATATATTTCAATGCAATAGTTATAGTTTGGATATAGTTGCAATGCAATTAGCAGCTAGTTATGTATTGTTTTATAGATCTTGAGACGGTCTATAGACAAATTTACAATGCCATAAGATTCAAACCATGAAATTGAATCACATTGATTAGATCATGCATTATTGTCAAATGATGAATTGTTTTATAATTATAAGTTTAATTTACAATCATAAAAAATGATTTACAAAAATACCAAATAAACAATTTCAACTTCAAAATGACCACATTAGATGTAAGGTATTTTTTGCAAAATTTGTATTTAACAAGATGTAGAGGGTCAAGGTTGTATAGCTCAAACCATCCTAAGTCCCAAAGTTCTTTCTAATGGTCATTGGTCCCATTGTCATTTATGTTTGATACAATTGTTGTAGATTGACTAAAATATTCAAACACTTGCATTAACCTTAAATTGCTCAAGCATCCATGTTTGAGTCTTTTCATCCTTGTGAAGATCACATTGTTTTTAGTTTAAGTCAATGCCTTTTGAAGAGGACATTCAATAATGGAAACCATAATCCCCAAAATATACAAAAATAGATTAATAAAAATGTACTCTGGATCTAATGAACTAAAAATGGCATCACATTTGTCAGGTGAATAAAAAGTTTGAAACTATTTCAATGGATATGTAATGAATGGGAGAGGAAAAGTATCACTAGAGAAAATGTGGTCCTATGGAGGGCCATGTGACTTTTGGGTGATGTGCAAATTTAAGGAAATTTTTATTTATTTTATTTTTGTTTTCTAAAAATAAATTCAAGAAATTGCTTTTATTCCCCAATCTTGGATGGCACACTAGGTGATCATGTGGACCAATTTTTTTCTTTTTAAAATTAATTTTTTTCTTTTATAATTGTACACTTATATGCAACCAAACAACCCTGCACAAGGTCCAAATTTTCTCTAATGGAATGTGTTCAAGTTTGAAACTTTGAATGTAAGTGCAAGTTGATAGAGGATGGCTTCCAAGAGAATATATTTAATGTTCTATAGGGATCATCAATTTTTGAGAGTTTGTATTTGTAATGTTTGTATAGCTAGAAAAATTCTATTTCAAATGTTTGAATTGGTGGATCTAGAGATTAATGTTTGTTAGTGTAAATTGATATTATTGCCATTGAAGTCTATTTTGTGGAATTGAGATTATGAATTTTCCATTTTCATCATAAATATTTGTATTTTTTCCATTTAATATAGAAGATGTGATGAGATTATATCCTTATGAAGGTTTCATTTTGTAGTGTGAATTTTGATTACCAGTTGTGGAAGATGTAATGGATCTAATATACATTTGTAGTAGTTGCAAAAAAGACCTTATGTTTTTTTAGCATTTTGACAAAAAAAAGAATTTTGATGGCCAATATAATATATGAATTTTTTATAGCAGAATAATCTTAGTCATTGAGAAGAAAAATCAATAGTTAAAAGTATTGTTACAAATACTATGGACTACTTGCAAATATTGAAACATGTATACAAAAAAGATAGTTTTGTAACAAAAATAGATACAACAAGGTATAAATTAATAGATAATAATAAATAATAAAAATTGGCAATTTCTAAAGACTTGGTGGTGATCAAATTTCACCAAGAGAATGAAATTGAAACTTGAAACCATCTTCAATATTCACAATTGCATGTGCAAAAAAGTCCTATTTTCAAGAACGTAGAGGACATAAAATATTGTATTTTTTGATGCCCTTAGTAGGCATATGCTTGCCTACTATGGAAATAGACCACATAAATTTTAGCTCTAGATCATTGATGTTGGATACTCCCTAGTACTAAATCCCCCTAGATTTCAAAGTGTGACATAATAGCAAAAGTTATTTTATAAATCTAAATTTATTTTTTTAATTTAAAATATATATATTATTACAATAAAGACAATGATCTTCAATAAAAATTTCAAGTTCACTAGGTTCATCCTTCAAAAGTTATAGCAAATGACATCCGTATTACTCAAAATGTGACAAAAAAAAATACCCATTTTTCTTGCAATCACCTTTAGTGCCTCGAAATTTTAGTCGGAAAAAGTATTTGCTAATGAGTTTGGAATAATAATCATTTAACTCTTATTTTATAGTATTTATGAAGTATAAAGATGTTGTGATTTGATATGCACAAGGAACTTTTTTTTGGAATCCCTTACCGATATTGAAGATCCCCTCTAAAGAAACATACAAGTGTAATAAATTGATGTTCATAGGGAATGTGGCCATCACAAGGAAAGGTGAGATAGAGAATATTATTACAAGGAAAATTTGTACATTTTTAAATGTTATTTGAAGATGTCCTCACTTCTAAATGAACTTAATTTTTGAAATTCAATATTCTTAAATGTAGATTTATGCTTCTAATATCTAACTTTCACATAAATTTTAGTGCACATAATCAATATAGTTCATAGACTTGGGAGACTTAAATCTAACTCATATATAGATTTCCAATTTTAGTTTCATTGATTTGCAAATTTCAATTTTTAAAATTTAGATCCTTTTCTAGATTTGAAGAGTTCAAAATCTTTGCAATATATAAATTTCATTTGTTTGAACATTTTGCAATTTCATATACAATAAAGCTTTGTAGGTTTTTAAAATGTACAAATTCTAGAAATGTTAAATTTATGTGAATAAAATTCATTATCATTGAGATTGACAACTTATAAGTTTTGTGTGTCCAATTTCATGGTACCCTTGACAATCGATATTGTACAATTGCATCTTGTAAAATCTACCCAATATTAGGTGGAAATAACATTGAAATGTAAGATATGTCAATGTGTTGTAAAGTCTACCGATTTGGATTGCACACGGGGGATTTGGAGAGAGTTTATGAAAATCCCTGTAAAAAAAATCCATGATTTCTTTCTATATAGGAAATCTTTGAAGATCCCCCCATGATGACATTGGAATACAAAGAAACATAAGAACTCGCAAACACTAGCAAGGACAAAGTACAAAATCTCCAAACCAATCACAACGAATTCCAAATGAGTTTGTTGTGATGGATACATTATAATGAGTGAATAGTTGATTGTAGAGCATCCATTTAGTAAATGTTTTATTACTAGGCCTTAATCATTGACATTAGAATTTGTGGAGATGTTTAATTATGTGATTATTTTCTAGTCATGAGATTGTAGTGTGGTTAATTATTTTTGTATAAGATGTTGGACCCTATGTTGGACTAGGTTGAAGTAATATTGCAAGGTGTTTTATTGATAATTGTTGCGGTTGTTAATTTTCTTGAGATGGTATTTTGTAATAAGGCATTTGGCAAGTTGTTATATTTGGATCTTAGGGTATGCTATAGTTATGGTTATATCTATTGCATGGTTGATGACAAGTGTTAGTACATGATGTAATGTAATTCTTTTGGATACATAGTGATTGTTAATTTTTAAAGGGGTACACGTGGCATTATCCATTGGTTATTAAACTTTTATAAAATATCTAAAAGGGCTACACACGTAATTTTTCTATTGGTTGTAAAATTTTTGAGCGAATCCCTCGTATAAAATGAATTCATAAATTCGACATATGAAACCCACCCCGACTGCCTATATTTGTATTCCTTGGGAGCCTAGGGAACTTGCAAATCATATGGAATATATTTGTATTTTTTGCTTGTGAATATGTATGTATTTTGTATCCATATATTGTGAGGATATCCATATTTGTATCATGTGTTTAGTAATCTAAACCATATCAATATCCTATAACCATATCCGCATTTTGTATTTGTATTTTGTATCCCAATTTGGACGACCAAAATCATCTATTTTACAAACATCAACAACTTTGATTTTTTTAGAAGATCAACGGCATTTAGGAGAAGGCTCTTAACCCCTAAAGGACCAAACACCGTTTTTTGACAACATAGCGTTTTTGGGCAGCTCACCACGAATGGAATTTTTAGTTTTTTTCTTTGAAATTTTCACACAAGATGTGCCCAAGGAGTAGCTTTAGGGCCCAACAATTTTCATAACTTTTGACCACATGGTTAAAAGTTATGGTATGATATGTAGTTTTCATTGTTTGGCGGGCAGCCCGAGCAGCAAAAAAAACTTCTTTAAAAATCATTTTCTAGAGAAATAAAAATTTGAAATTGGTTCTCTAGATTTATGTGCACAAGGAAAGCTTTGAATCATTCCACTTTGATTTATGAGATGAAAGTTATGAGGAATTTTAGTTGTGGGTAGTTTGTGGGTAGTTATGGAATCTCTACTCTAAAATAAACTTTGAAGTCCTTTATTTAACTCAATTTTCAATATTTTTGAAAAAAATATAAACACAAGGTGTAGATTGTTTATTACAACATTATAATCGTTTGGATTGGCATTTTTCAGTTACATAATTAAATCCTTAACAATTTAGTGTTTTGAATCATTTTCTACTTCTTTCTACTTACTATTTTTTTTCTATATGTTGTACAATTCCAAATGATCTGAAATTTTTCAAACATGTAGGTAACTTGCTTTGAAGAATGAATCCAAAGAGTTACCACCATTTTGGACATTTTTTCATACAAATGTGACCATGTGAAGTGCAGCTGCCCGATTTTTCGCAGGGACAAAAAAAGGGTTTTTATCACTTCAAATGCTAATATCTTGCAATCTACACGGTGGAAATTTCTGAATTTTTTTTTCAAATCTTCTCAAACTAGTTTACTACAAGATCCTACGGTTACATGTGTCCAAAAATGTTTTTTTTCCAAAATTTGGTACTTGTACTAGAATTGGCAGTTTGGGAGCATTTTTTGTGAAAACATAGTCAAAAACCTTTAGGGGTTAAATTCAAATGAATAGATTTTGATTTTTCTAAGAGAGGGGGCGGGGTGGGGTGGGTGGGGGGAAATTGAAATACAAACATTATGCTGGCATCTTTTCGGTACATAGTAGAAAAGTTGTGAGGCAATTATGAGAGCATTTTTAATCAATGGTGTTGAACAAAGTGTCCTCAAGATTCATTAGTTAGTGTGTTAGTTCCATCTAGTTTGATTAGTTGATCGATATTGTAATGTGGTAGTAAATGCCACAGTAGACAAATTTGTTTAGATGTTTATTTACAATGAATATGATTATGTTTGGATATTGCTCCATGGATTAACCTTGGAGTGCTCTGACGTCCAATTTTTGGACAACAAACATATTGAAAATTACTTTTCTTTTTCATTAATATTTGGATGAAAGTCATCCTAACTTATGGAGATACTTTATCAAGTTGTTGTCCTATCTAATGGTTGGATTTGGTGTTATTGGAATACATGTTTTTCTAAAATTAGAAATGTGGAAGTGTGTCAAGTGGTTGACCAAGACAAAATTGCATTGACTCTAGTTCAAAAGTGGATTTGCAAAAAATGGGGTCATAGATTTAACCCCTCACCACCCAAGGCCTAACCATGTCAAAAAACAACCTTGCTTTTCAAGTGTTATAAGTATAAATGTGAGTGAGATATGAAAATTTCAACCGTAAAATCTTGTAGTGTGCATGTTGTAGATGGTATAAATCAAATTTGAGGTCATTTGACCATATAAATTGAAAGATTATAATGTTCTAGTGTTGAAAAAAGATGCTGAAATTTTCCTATAAACACATTTGGAGGTGAAATTCGATTTCTTAACCTACTCAAATGAAATAACTTTAAACTACAAAGTGATTCAAAATCAAAAGACAAACACTTTGGTGGGGAAAAAAAATCATTCAATTGACTCATTGCGCAAAACTGTTTTGAAATGTAAAAAAATAGGGAAAAAAGTAGCAAAAAGACACATTTATGGCTGAACCTACCTCTACTAAAATGCTTCTCAGTCAATCATACTTCTTGTATTGATATGAATGTTTACCACAAGAACTAGACTAGTATGCACAACTTTTCCAACAAAAAATTGGAAACAAACTCTATTTGAAGAAGTTATAAGCCGCCGGAGTTCACTGTAATGCAAAATTGTTTGGATTTTGAACTTCGAATTGCTTCCAAAAACTCAAAACAACTTGGATTGACATGAAAATCTTACCACAATAATTAGACTTTCTGGGGAACAAAACAGAATAAATTTTTATTGAAAACTAAAATTTGATGAAAAAGATAGAAGCCCCCGAAGTTGCAGTCATCTCAACGCAATGTGGTGAGCTCACATTGAACCTGCGAACTTTGAATGGCTTTCAAAAACTCAATACATCTTTGATAGATCTGAAAATTTTACCACAAAAAATAGACTAGTATGCAAAACTTTCCCAACAAGTTTGATTGAGTTTGGACATCGGATGAAAAAGTTACAACACTTTGAAGTTGACTGCTAGATTGTATGAGGACACTTTTGGTCCCCTTGGGTGGTGAGGGGTTAAACAATAGAAAGAATTTCAAAAAACCCATCATGTAAAGAAAAACTCACTTCAAGTCCATTCCAACAGATTTTACTCAAAAAATGACAATATTTTGCTTGTAATTGAATTTCAAAGGAATTTGGAAATTTTCTTTCGAAATTTATAGAAAAACATTGGTGATAGCATTGGTAAATCTAATCGTATAGGTAGAATCTAAAACTCAAAGTCTACATCTTCCATTTGTTCATCAATTCCAAAATTTGCTTCCAGAGAGTACTTCATGATGATTTTTCACAAATCATCAATTTTGGAGAAGACTCTGAACGTCTAAGGATTAATTTCATATATGCTCATATTTTACTCCTCATAACTTAAGGTTATCAAGGTGGTACCCCCTTGTGTAGCAAGTATTTTTTACGTGAAGGACTTGACCAGGTGCCGAAATTAAAGGTCCACGTCACGTCACACGTGGCTATGCCGAATCTGGCCTTCACTTAGTGTACAGTTTGACATTTGCTCCCACGGTCCCCAGTGGGACCTCATATATACAGTGCCCGGCAACCATGCAGGCGACGTTCAGTCCCATTTGGCAGCTGGGCCTGACTGATCGATCGATGAGAGAGACGTGCTTGCATGGCGACTATGCTAGCTAGCTATTAGCTTGACCTGGGGGATCATATCATATCTCCAGCTAGCTCTGTCTTTCCGCGGAGTTTTTTAATACAAGGATCGAGCTTCTCGAGCTTTCTCCGATCCCATGTGCTTTGGTTCGTCGACTAATTAAGTAGCTTGTGGTTGGGCGTACGTTTGATTTTCGGGAATTCGGGATGACTATTTTGGAAGTCTGTTGTTGCAATGGAGTTCCTAGCTAGCTAGAGAGGAGGATCGGGTGTCGAATTGTAAGTGACTTACGTACGGCTGGCGCGGCGTGTGTGTTGATCGAGGTTGTAGCTGCGAGTTCAATTGGAGATCGATAATGAAGAGGTTGGCGGTGGGATTTTGTGGCAGTGATTTGCGTTGTCTGTTCGTTCTTGAGTCATCGCGCTCTTTGATAGTTGTCGGATGCATTCGCTTTGATTTTTCAGGTTTTGTTGCTCATTGCTGATTGATCGACTCAAGGCAGGGACGTAGTACGTTTCTATCTATCTGTATATGAAATTCAACTTGGAATTCTTAACGTTGTACACAAGGGGAACAAATTTTCATCTTGATTAAAAATTCTGCGCGCTTGGATTTGAAAGTTTGCTCAGCTTGAGAACCGCAGAGTACCAGGCCTGCTAGGGTTTAGAGCTTTTGAGTTTATTTTCCTAATCTTTTGGTGTGTTTTATTCTATCGATTTGTTGGACAGCGACTTTAGTCGTGCTTCTGTTTGAATCCCCGATCATACGGAAGGATCTGATGCAACTGCGTCTCAATCTAAACCCCATATGTCTCTCCTCACAAGTACTTTACTTTAGTCCTGGGGCAAATTCACCACATGTTCGTTAAATCGTTTCTTGAACTTGAAAGATTCCACAGATATAATTTCTCAAAATAGAATGTTCCATGCAATAATCAAGATTTTTTTTTTAGAGTTATCATTCAAAATGAGGTTCCTGACCTTGCATAGGGAGTTCATATCGCGTTCCCGGTGTTAATTCCCGGTGAGTGTCAAAATTCCCACTGAACTTTAAAACTTGACACCTGTCAAAACTTTTCTATTTACAGGTATTTTGGACACATGTTGCAACTACGTGTACACAGGGAATTTTGACACTCACCGGGAATTAACACCGGGAACGCGATATGAACTCCCTGTGTTGTTTCAGTGAAAAACTAGTGCGGCTGAATCTAATGAATAATAATTCAGCATTGGCAAGCCTATTTAACCCCTGAACGTCACAGGGGACGAAAAACGTCCTCACAGCCTAAAAGTCAAATTCGAAGGGTTTTAACATTTGCATCCAATGTCTAAATTCAACAAAACTTGTTGTAGAAGTTTTGCATACTAGTCTAGTTTGTGTGATAAAATTTTCAGATCAATCCAAGATGTATAATAGTTTTGGGAGCCAATCAAAGTTCATAGGTTCAATTTGAGCTCACCAAACTGCATTTGATGGCTACAACTTTGGGGGCTTGTATCTTTGTAATCTAATGTTTTTTTTCAATAAAATTTGTTGGATATTGTTTCCACTGAAGTCTTATTGGTGTGGTAAAGTGTTCATGTCAATCCGAGTTGTTTCGAATGATTGGGAGCAATTCAAAGTTCAAAATCTAGACATTGGTGGATTTCAGTGAACTTCGGCGGCCTATAACTTCTTCATACAATGTCCAAATCTAATAATACTTGTTGGTAAAGTTGCGCATATTATTTTAGTTTGTGTGGTTAAAATTTCACAGAAATACAAGTAGTTATGAGTGATTGAGAAGCATTTTAGTAGAAGGAGGTTCAGTCATAGATGTGATTTTTTGTTACTTTTTTCATCATTTTCTGACATTTCAAATCCGTTTTGCGGACACAATGATTCATTTGAATGATATATTTTTTCGACCAAAGTGTATATATTTTGTTTTTGAATCACATTGTCGTACTGCAGATGCAGACACTATGTAAAATAATATATATTTATGTTATTTAGATGAGTTTGATATTTATAAAATAATGAAGGAAATGACATTGTTCGGAGTAGCTTCAAGGTGACGCTTCTCGCTATCGTGATTGACAAACTATAAAGATAAGAGTTCACTTATGAGCTTTATCGTATTTAAAATTATTATTCTTGGTTTCATTTAAGTCATACTATGTCGAATTGGAGGGGTTTTTTTGAGTCTCAAGATGAAGAATCTCAACTGGAGCGTGAGTTTGAGTTTCCTTTATCGCAATTGCCAAACCAACCTCAACTGTCGCTGGGTCTGCCATTGCCACATGGACGTCCACAAGATGAAACTGGACCATCTCGACCACCGAAGCAACCTCGTGTGGAGAAACGATGGCACGAGAATCTTCAACATGACGCTCGGGCATTGGTGATCTTGTTGCAGGTTGGATGCGTTGAGCTTGACAATCGTGACGTGACATTTGAAGGCTGTTTTGAAAGTTTAAACATCAACCTGTATTATTGCATGGTCAAGCCTATTGAGGGAAGTTGTAGTCATCAACGATGGTTGGAAGGACCAGTTAATCCTTTAACTAAGGCGAATCGTGCCGATTATGTTGCTGCCACCATCAAACGCATTCTCAAGTTCTTGCAGATGGAGTGATATTTCGATTGGAGCTCTATTTTTTAACCTCTATTAGACGTATGTTAGTTTCTAGTTCTTTATTGTATACTTAGAGTATTTTTTATGAAATTAATTTGTGTTTATGAAGTTGTACAAGGAAAATATTGAAATAGTTACCTTCTAAATACTTTGAGGTGAATTATCTTCTACCTAGGGATTTGAAATTAGTCTTTTGGTCAAGATCCACGATCAATAGAGATTAGGGAAGACACATGGGCAAGACATGGGCTGAAATCCACTTGGCTTGTGTGGTTTAGATAGAAGATAAGGTGGAGAAAAAGGGGGAACACTATTCATCTTCTCTCTCGTTGTTGTGATAAGGCCCGAATGTTTGAGGAGCCATAGTATGTTGTGTATTGAGAATTTGGAAATGAAATTTGGAAGAATTGTTTATCGTGGTGTTGTGCTTCCAAAAAGTTCTTTCATGCTTGAATCGGAGTTGTGAATTAAGATTTGTACTAGTTTGAGTGGAAGAAGGTCTGCTCCCTTCCACGATAAGAGACAGAGACTTCGACCACCATAGAAGACGCACAATTCTTTAGTTTGCAATGAAACTTTGAGGGTTTGAAATATGTATTGTTAGCTTTCTATAAAAGTATCATTCGTTCTATTTGGAGTATTTATGAGAGAGTTGTGTGTGTTGAAGTGAAGAAGGGTCTGCTGCCTTCAATTTTAGAGGCCGAAACTTTGAGTGGCCATAGATATTGGACAGAGTGTTAGAATAACTTGAAATTTGGAGGAAAAGCATAGATTTGTGTAAGCTTTCCAAAAAGCTATCACTCATCTCGTTTGAAGTTGTGAAGCATTGGTGGCACTCAGTTGAAGTTCAGTCAAAGAGTTGAAGTTGAAGACTTGTGTGTTGTGACTTGTGGCTTGTCTTTTCATGTAAGCTTTGTTGTTGCGGGCGGCATGGGTGAAACCATTGCTTAGCCCCTTTTTGTGTTGTGGATACAACGAAGTGGGGTTGATCACCTACATGATTGTACTTTTTTGTTGTTCCCATTGGTGAGGCATAATTGCTAGTCACCGTGGGTTTGAAATTTAGGATCCAATCCCTCAGACGGTTCAGCTCGTGGTCTGGCCGTCCCGTTTTACCTGTCCGAAGATCGTAGGTTCTTATCACCTACCTAAAACCTTTAAACCCAATTAGAACCACTACAGGATAGGCCAACGGGGAGCAGTTTGAAGATTCGACGATTGAGTTTGAAGATTCGACAATCAAGTTTGAAGTTTCGACAATCGAGTTTGAAGAATCTACGCGACTACAATTTTTTTTACTTCCTAAGCTATTTCTGGTTGCAGCCAGAATCCTTGTGATTTCCCAAGGCAAACCGCTCTCATCACGACAACGTTGTACCTTAAAGTTTTTTCATTTGAGTAGGTTTAGAAATCGAATTTCACCTCCAAATGTGTTTTTAAGAAAATTTCAGCACCTTTTTTCAACAATAAAACATTATAATCTTTTAATCTATATGTTCAAATGATCCCAAATTTGTTCCACACCATCTACAACATGCACACTATAATATTGTACGATTGAGATCTTCATACCTTACTCTAATTTTGACTTTTCAGACTTGCAAAGGTAGACAATTTTTAAGCTTGGTTGGACCTCTAACGTTTAGGGGTTAATTGTTCCAGGCTAGGTTCAACCACGAATCTGAAATAGTGAACATTGAGGTTAACACTAAGTTTCAAAACCACGAAACCTGTTCGATCATGTGAGGAAGTCGAGAGTGTTTTTTCTGTTCACTATTGGACTGACCTTCACTTTGGAATTTGACTGTCTTTTCCCTTGAATTGGACCTGATGCAGAATGCTGCAAAAGGAGGATCGATGCTTCCACAATCGATCACAACGCCCAAAGTCTTGACGAGGTTGCAGTCTGGAATTTTTACGGATCGATCCTCATGATTCGATCTGTTGATTAATTTCGATCATACCGAAGAATAGCGAGCTAGTAAGCCATGTCTTTGTGGAGGAGAATGAAACTGACAACGCCGCGTCGGATGTCGAGCACAAGTGGGCGATTCAAGCAGTTGGTGTTTTGTTGCTGCATTTTCATATCGGTGGTGCCCCTCGTCTTCTTGAATTACCACACCATTTCATATTCTTTACGACTACTTTGGGATACTCCGCCCAAGCTCTTCCAAGTAAGCTGTAGTGACTAAACTCATATTGCCAAGTCTGGTTTTCAAGACAGATTTGTCAGAAAAGCGTTATAACTCATAACTTGTAGACCCACTTTCTAAACCTTTAGATTTGCGAAAAGTACAGATACAAACGTTTGTGATGAACTATTAGACTTGGTATTACGTCCCGCGATGCCATTATCTAGTCCATAACCTCAATGGAGTTCATTGGTGTGCAGTACTCTACAAAGGCGTCAACCAATGCACTGGATGTAGAGAGCGCGATACTTTCTATCTCATAATCCAGTCGTCTTGGAAATCTGCCATAATGGGCAATTTCGTTAAAATGGCGGTATTCCATGTGCCATTTTCAGAGTGTTCACTTTGAACCATAAAAGTGGCATCTAAGAAAGGTATAGATTTCAAAAATCTAGGATAGTTATAAATTTCAAAAAACTAGGACAAGTATAGATTTCAGATCGCACAATTTGAAAAATTTAGGACAAATATAGATTTCAGATATCTAGGATTGCTATAGATTTCAAAAATCTAAGATATGTATAGATTTCAGACCATTTTAGAGTGCACAGTCTGAACTATTAAGAGTGCCAAAGCCAAAGTGCCAAACTAACAGAATAACGCCATTTTAACGAAATTGCCCATGATTGCTTCATTTAGTTCTTTCATTAGCCCTGAAGTCTAGGATTAGTATAAATTTCAGACTGCATGGTATAAACTAAAATGGAATACTGCCATTTTAACAAACTGGTATCGGTTTCTTGCTTTAGAGTTGGGGTGTAATTTTCCCAGTAATTATGGAAAGGTGTATCCTAGATCAATTGAGCTCAATAGATTAGGCTAGATCTAAGGTACGTAGAGGGCCTACAACCGGACATAGGCAATTATGTAGACTAGTTCCATTATTACATCAATTGCTATAAATGCTTTTGGATCTTATTGGCAATTCAAAGAAAAATCCAAAATATTTTGTTATACATTTTTTAGATATTAATATATTATATGTTTTATCCAAGATTTTTTTAAATCTAACTTTATAGATTTCTAAAACCGTGCCTTAATTTTGATATATATGAGTTGAACATTCTTGAATTGAGTATCTAGTTGTTTTCAAAAAAAATTAGAGCATGGTTTTGGATAGGAGCTTGAAAATGTGTATTTCTAACTTAATCATAAGGTTGTATCTAGTAATATGAAGTGAGGCTATATTTTGAAAATTTCCTCTCCATATCTAGTAACTCAATTCATAAAAGACAAAAGATTATAGGTTTGCAAAAGGTCAATTTAATTGATTATAGTGCAAAAAATATTATTAAAATGAGGTCATGCTTTATTCCACCTGAATCAATGGAGAGTATTTATACGTGTTGGTCAAAAACAAACCAAATTGAAAAAAAAAAAAGACTTTACAAATGACCTAGTCAATCTAGCTCAAAAAAATGTAAGACCAATATTCGATATTTTGGTCCTTTAAGGATTAAGAATTTATTATTTATCAGAACAAGGATCTATTTTTATGTTATTCAAGTGATTGTGCCTTTTCTCGTGTACAAACTCAACCCTAGGTAGCAATGTTGAGATAGGGTTACTTCATGCCCATGAACATGAAAGAGGAAAGGACTAGTTGCTAATTTAAAAAAAAATTGAATCGCCAAGTCTCTATTGATTTTTTACCTTTTATTGACATAACAACATTATGTTCTATTTGAGTTTTTCATGATGATTACATTTAAGCTATGTTCAAAATGACCAATCAATGATGAGCTTCCGCCCTCCTCAAGGCCACATGCAACCTCAAAGCCACTCAATATTCAAAATTTTCATCAAAATTTTCAATTTAAAAACTACAAGTTCAAATTGTGATTCAAAACCCCGAGACTTAAATTGATAAATACATCTTGTAAAGACAAAGAAAATGATACCGAGGAAGTTCACATAGGCAATTTCATTAAAATGGCGGTATTCCAAGTGCCACTTTGATGGTGTGCCATTTTCACCATTTAGAACTAGTATAGACATCTAGGACTAGTATAGATTTCAGAATGGGCGTTCTAAACCATCTAGGACTGGTATAGATTTAGAACGGACATTCTAAAGTGTTTTCATGCCATTTTAAAATTATATCGCCATTTTAATGAAATTGCCCATACATGTAGCCTTGGGTACTGGGGATGGGCCTGTCGTTTTAGGGTTAATTAAAATCTTATAATTGGGATAAGTTCTTCCGTAAGGATTTTGAATCACATATGTCATGTCTGCAGATCCTCCCCCACTAAGGTCTCCCCATATCCAAGTTATGTCAAATCCATGGCTGGACCCAGCGAGAGACTCCGCGCCGCGTCTTCGATGCAGTTCTTTTCAGCAATGAGATTGACATCCTCGAGATCCGAATGCGAGTATGGATGCAATTCAAACCTTTGCTTCTTTCATTCCAATTCCATATTTGAAATTGTTGGGCAATGGCATGCATGGAGAGTAATTAGCTCATGTGATTCTCTTCTCGATCGTACTTGCAATGTTTTCGGAATGAGATCAATTGAGATTGATCCAATGAGTCATGTAAGTAGTTCTGGCTATGTCGAGATTGTTGCGAGAATCTTGTGAAGAAACGGGGATTCAGAGGGTTAGATTATAACTCAGAATCTTCATGGACAAAGTTTGACGCTGGTGATGTTGGTTGCGCAAAGAGTGAAAAAAAAGGGTTTAGGGTTTAGGGTTTGGGTGTTTTCTTTCTTTCTACTGTGCTGGTTGAGGAAAAAGGAGGGCGCTAACTGATTATCCTAGTAGTTGTGTGTGTGACACTAATTTAGTAAAGCTGCAGTGTTTTCAAAATTTGTGCAGGCTGATATATATTCCTGTGTTGTTCTAATTTCCTCACTAATAGGATAAATCAAAGTAGCAGATCAAAAAGGATCGAGTGACCTCAACCCATAAATGCGTAGCCAAGCTAGAAATGGAAATTTCACTTTGGAAGCTAATTAATGGTTGATGACAGGAAATTTTGAACCATGTTTTTTGATATTCAACTCTCATGGACAAGGAAGTGGCCACAATTGACCACCTGGACACTTGGGAAATAATTCAAGTTTTGTTGAAACAAATTGTACGCTTTTAATCTGCTAATACACTAACAGTCATTGGGTCCTGTAGTTGTCAGTCACTTCTGTATGATTAATTCATGGGAAAAAAACTAGCTAAATGACTAAAAACTATCTAAAAGAACTAGCTAGATTCATTAAATCCTTCCAGTCTTAACAGCATTTAAGGCAGTTTATATTGTAAACTCTGTCAACATAAATAGATTTCTAGGATTCCTTTAGGTTAGGTTCTCTGCTACTGATTCAATGAGTTTGTCTAAAGCTTAAGGAGTCGTGATGGCTCGTGTTTCCAGGAACTAATGCCCTTCATAACGAAGTTCATTGTCTTGGAGTCCAACGCAACGTTTACGGGCCAACGAAAGCCCCTCTTCTTCCAACAGCACAAGGATAGCCGCTTCCAATTTATTCACAGCCAGCTTGAGCACATCGTTTTGCCAAGCCGCCCACGCATACCAAACGAGGATCCCTTCGTCAACGAGCGTTTTCAACGACAAGCCATGCATCGTTTTGTCCATGCAGGTTAGTGATGCTGTTATGTTTTTCAAAATTAATAGTACTCCTTTTCATTTCGATAGCCAGTTTTGGTAAATCATCCTACATTCTTCAATAAGTTTGCAGAAACTTAATTATAATTGGAAAGCATTTATTTCTTGTTGATGACAACCTGACAACAAGCTTTTTATGAAATTAGACTGACAAGAAAATTATCTATCCTAAAGTTCGTGCAAAAAAATTCACTGATGTGCACAGGCCTGCGGGAAGGGGACCTGCTCATCACAGCGGACGTGGAAGAGATTCCATCTGCTCATACGATCCGTCTGCTCCAAAACTGCGATGGATACCCACCAGTCATGCACCTTCAGCTTAGAAACTACATCTATTGATTTGAGTTTCTAGTGGATTATAACAGTTGGCGCTCAAGTGTCCAGATCTTCAGGAGGAACACCGCATATTCGCATATTCGCCTCTCCAACTACCTTCTGGCCGGTGCGGGCTGGCACTGCAGTTTCTGCTTCCGATACATCAAAGATTTTGTCTTCAAAATGCAAGCCTATTCTCATGCTGACCGGGTTCGACGTTCTTCCTTTTTAAACCCTCGAAGGATTCAAGCTATTATATACAACGGAACGGACTTGTTTGATATGCTTCCGGAGGAATTCAGCTTCAAGGAGCTCATTAGTAAGTTAGGTGCTGTTGCACGATCCTTTTCTGGAGTGCACTTGCCAAATTATTTGTTGGAAAATTCAACGAGCTACAAGTTCCTGTTACCTGGGAATTGTAATCGTGAAGAAAAGCCCGTTTGAAGTTGGCAGATGAACTACAGTATGGACATACGAATTCAACGATCTTTCGACCTTCATGTCTGAACACGAAGCCACAAGCCGAAGTTAAAGAAAAATTGTCCGTGGGGGCAACTCTTAATTAGAGGTATGCACATGACATTAAAAGCTTTGGATTTTTCATGTGCTTTCTTCTCAAATTGGTACACTCAACGTCTCTGATGAGACACTCTGTAATCGCACATTCCATGGATACCTTCAGAATCTGTTAAAATTGTGTACACATATGACTGGATAAATTGTGAGCACATGCATGGCCGATTGTCCACCGGAGGCCAAGTCATTAGAGAGGGTTGAGTAAATCTAATTCTCCAAACATACCTCCAGATGTTCAAATGTGATGTATCTGTTTCCTCTTTTTCTTGCGACACTGTCCAAGCAGGGAGAGACCATTTTAACAGTGGCTTCTAAGTCTGTGTTAAGTTGTGCCCCATCTTTTGTCTGCGCTTCTGTGTCTCCTCTGTTTGAGATTGCTACTTGATCATGCCCATGACGTAGTAGTTTTGCAATTCAAATAATTTGCGCTTAGTGTAGATGTTAAGAGAGTAAGATGCATCTTATAAACTTGGTAATGCAAACTGCAATTATGAGATTCCAGATGATTGTAAATCATCGATTTCAGGGTTACATTTGAGCATGATAATTAATAGTCAATCAATAGTCATGAGATGAGAATCATGGTGTCAAAGCTTCTACTTCACTAGAAGGATCTAAACCGACTTAGATAGACCAGGTCACAGTTGATTTAACAATCGACATTTCTCAGTCTATTCTTGACATAGACAATCATTATTATTCTGAAACGGAAAAAATGCTTTGAACCGCTGACTCAATAACATATTTTTATACCATGTTTTCAATAACTGCTGTTCACAATTGTACTACATGAAGCTCTCTGTCTGTCTTACAGGAAATGTATTGGCTGGTCGAGATGGTCCAATACGAACACCACGAATACAAGGTGGGGAAGAGAGACGACACGGAGAAGAGGACATTGGCAGGGGAATGTCGAGGATCATGTGCTTGGTCGTGGGAAGACCACCTGCATGATTCATCTTTTTTTTTTCTGCACAATTTGACTTTGGTAGTAAGGTAACTTAATGTCATGTGCTCCTGGTGACCGATATCGATCGAGCGGCGTTCGAATAATTATTGATTGACAGCCTCTGCAAAAGTGGGCCTTAAGCTTATGACTGCAACATGTGCGACAGTTCCTCTGCCATTGCAATTGCTGCACTTCTGACGTGCTGAAACTCATGCGGACTCTGGGAGAATGATATGGCCAGTCACTCTGAAAGGAAAGGAAGTTATCAGTCACGGACAACTTCCTTATTTTCCAACACGTAGCACTGCTGAGTGCTGACCAACCAGGTACAACCCACCCTCTCCAACGACACATTCTTTCTTTTCTTTCTTTCTTTTTTTGAAACAAATGAAAACGACACTTTCTGTAATTCCCAGTATATCTTGAGAATCTCTCATGCTGGGTACACATCTTACTGGACAACATGATCTACGTGACTGTCAGGTTTTGAACACGTATGCAAGGAACCCATTCTGTTCCCACGGCCAGTTTCATTAGAGAGAGTTGAGTGTAATCAAATTCCTTTCTATTGTAAATTACAAATATTTTTGCTAAGAATTGCTTGCGTTCCACATTACAACTTGTATTATTTGTCGGCAATTTGAGCTTTGGATTAACGAGCCATGTAGAATTTATTTCTTGGGTCGTTCTTGGTTTTACATCAGTTAGAACTGGGCAATGGTGTAAGGTATGTACACCTTAAAGTGTCTAAACAAATATCAATGCATAATTCCTAGTATTAAACTGCCTTAAATTTTATCAAAATCTTGTTAGCAATTGAGAGAAGATTCCAATTCATCGTAGCATTGATATTCTTTTGAACACCACGTGAACACACCAAACATTCTCAATGTTCCCTGTAGGCACTATAACAAAAATCCCCTCTGAGAATTTAGTTTTTTGGCCTTTTTTCAAGTACACAGGGAATGTAGCTCTCACAGGGAAATGTGAGACAGGGAATTTTGTGCATTTTTTAGGGGGTAATTTGTGCATTTTTCAGTGATGTCCCCACCTCCAAATCTATTGAATTTGTGAAATTTAATATTTCAGAATGTAGATTTATGCCTCCAAAATCTAAGCTTAATGTAGATTTTAATTGCATAGTCAATACAATTTATAGACTTTGAAAGCTGAAATCTGACGGATATGTAGATACTGAATTTCCAATCTTATTGATCTGTACATTTCAAAATTTGTACATTTCAGATTTGCACATTTCAAAATTTCTTATATTGTACGAACTCTAGAGAAAAGTTTGATTACAGTGAAATCAATGGAATTCATTGCTTTGGAGGTTCCATCATAGTTTACAAGTCTTATGTGTCCAACCTCACCGTACCCTTGACAATTGATATGGGACAATTGCATCTTCTAAAATCTACCAAATATCAGGTGGAAAAAACATTGAAATGTAAAATGTATATAAAGTCTACCAATTTGAATTTTGCACAAGGAATTTGGAGAAAATTTATGAAATACTTGCAAAGAAAATCCATGGTTTTTTCTTGTATAGGAATTCTTTGAAGATCCCTCCATGGTGACATTAGAAAACAGGGAAACATGAAAACTAGGAGAATCTTGCAGGGAAAAACTGAAGAATCTCCAAATTAGTCGGAGGGAATTCCAAGAAAGCCCGGTGTGGAATGAACTGAGAGGTTTTAAAGTTCTGATTAGAGACTTACCTGAGCTCGACCCTAGCAATCTCTCCAGTTCAGCGAATGTGTATTTTAGTTAAGAATCTATAGGATCACTTTTGGATTAGGATGCAATCAGGTGTCGTAAGTTACTTTAGGTTCATTGGAAGTCCTGGATTTTCGGCCATGCTTCTTATCTCTGTGGCAATTAATTGTCAGTCTTCGTGTTGGGTGCAACCACATTTTCAGTGCCTTGAATTCCTAGTACTCTACCCATGGATTGAAGTATGTTGGAATTGTTGTCAGACAGCGTAGGAGAACAGACTCCTGTTTCGACAGTCAGCTTGATGGAGCCTGGACCTCTTTTTCAGGAAATTATATTTTCCTTGTATATTGGTAATGACTAACAGGAAAAACTTTTTTAGCAGGTTTGGTTCTTTTGCATTCTAGAATCTCCAACAATTATCAATCCTTCTACATGCAGGCCTTTGTTGCAGGCATTTCGTCGTTCATGTACATTATCTATGACGCAAACTGATGAAAAATAATTAACAAACTGAGTTGACGTTTTTTGAACAATCAGAAGAATAATTGCACTTGCAGCAGTTTCAATAACATCACGGACTCATCCTTCATTCATGTGTACAAAAGCTTAACAAACATTGCAGAATGCGTGGGTGAATGGCATAAGAAATCGCAGATATTTTTACGAAGCTGTCAAAATATTGAGCTGAGGATGTTTTGCAAAAAGAATCTGAACTCTCTTCTTTTTCTACGGTACCAAGACATCTAACCAAGAATGCTCAATGTTTGTGCTGTCAATACAGAGCTTGTGCATGCAAATTTGCAACGTTTGGTGTTATTATTTTTAGTGGATACGTACTGGTATGGAAATCACCCATCGATGCAATTGAGCAATTGAGACTGAACGAGCATGAAAAATCAATCCCGAGGTCTCTAGGTTTCATGAATTCAGCAGAGCTCCTTTGTCTCCTTTGCCTTTATATCTGCCCCTACCGCTCTCCAAGTGCTTTCAATCGCTGATATGCTTGGAGACCTCTAGTTAAACCCTAAACCCATGAATGTAATGTCTTCTACAGTTGTTATAAGAGCATCTGCAATGCACCCTGCAACACACGCAGTACCGGCACACGCAGTACCGGCACTGTGTACTGTGTGTATAGTCGTGCGCAGAATTGTTTCTCATTAAAATTGTGCTCCATCCAATGCAACCGTTATTGGGGCCTCCAATTCCACGGCCTCGATATGCGACCACTTTGGGACTGGCTAATTTGCAATATGTAAAAGGCTTTCGAGTTGGCTTGTTGTAGGAATAGTCATTATTGTCAACGCTTTTTAAGCATTGGTACATGTGCTAATCCATTCAATCTTCCCTTGTTCCATGAAAAGTTTTTTTTTTAATGTAGATTTTTTTTTTTTATAATACAAAATGTCCATTTGATGTGAGGATTGTTGGCTTTGCATTGGGTCAACTTGTCCGAAGAAAAAAACTGGCATTGTTGCAAGCCTCGTGGAATGGTCCACTATTTGTTGTTACAAGACTTGTATGTCGAGTATGCAATTGTAGATGCTCTAAGGTAGGAGGTTCTAAAAGCGCATAGGCTCTAAAACCACCCACCTCCTCAAATGTACACTATTTGTACATGCTGTTTTTTCTATAGCCTTCAAAAATGTACAAACAATGTACATTTTAGGGGGTGGGCAATTGTAGAGCCCTATGCCAATTCCAACTTCAAAATTTCATAACTAATGCCACAAAGCTCCAAAAAGTATGAAACGACTTGGGTTAGATGCCAATTCCACTTGTCTTTCAAGAAAAATCTACTCATAAATATTTCAAGAAGCTCCACCTCCCCCAAAATTCGTTTTCAGCCCTCGGGTGGGTGGGCGATTTATGAACCTCCTACCTTAAGGTTTAAGTTGTGGTGGTCTTGAATTCTCGACACGAGTCAAAGCTGCAGGGGCCTGGCAAGCACCGACAGGTCGTACGTACGTAAGTAAGCACGCTCGCTCGCTGCTTTTGGTGTACATTGTATGTCAACATCGTCTTCTCTTGCACTGACTGCGCATTGAATCACAAGTGTTGCAATTGCAATTGCAAAATGCAAATGCTGGACAGTCCGTCTGTGCAAATGATTTGTGTTTGCATTTACTGAGCTCCCTTTCCCTTTGTCTCTCTCTGCACAGTCTGCATCAGTCTGCAACTCTGCATCAGTGACATGTAAGCTAGGCTTTTTCTTTAGAAAACTAAGGCAGGCAACATGTCAGATCCCCTCAACCACTAAGATAAACTTTTTACTGACGACCCAAGTACTCATCGTGTCATCTCATCAATGCAGTGTAAGTTGCTATCAAGGCCATCACCCACTGCACCTTTATCACTTTCACACATGTGCCCCAACTGCAGAGGAGGAGGGCATCCGCAATGCGTGTGAACTCGGCATACAAGCCCTATAAGGTAACTACACCTAGAATGGACCGCTCCTTAAAATCGATCCCTATTTTTGAAGGGAAAAATAAATAGGGAGGATTCCTAAAATGGTGCGCATGGCAAGGACAAATGTTAAATGAATCTTGAGTAGTGTGCAACTCCATTAATAGAACTGTGGAGGTGACAACTCTACAAGTGGTCCATATTGCGTGCACTTTGTGTTGTTTTAACTTCTCTCTATTGTCGTTAAGCACTTTGAAGCCCTATAGTGTACTAAAATGTTCCTCATTATAGATAGTAATGCTTTAGTGACAATGCCAAGAACTGTAAACAGCTCCTCTGTCCAAATGTTTAACGCAGCGGGAGTCCCTCCCACTATATATATTTCTTCATGTGCATCAAATTCATTTTTGGCATCACCTACATGACACTTTTAGTACCCTACACCTTGAATCTCTGAAAATTTGTAACTAATTCATAGTTCATCCAAAAATTAGAGAACCACTTGCAGTTTGATTCATAGTCCTTTAGCAATGTGCAAAAAATGTTATTCATTTTCCAACACATTGGTTAAGCCACAAAGCTTATTCGGTCCATTTTACAGTTTAGTTACCTTAATGGCAAATGGTGGACAATTTCACAAGATCATAGAAGTGCCGGATTTTTCTTTGGAAAAAAGTGATCCCAATGCAAATCCAGCAATCTCAATGCCAAATGGACTTTTTTGTAAAAAATTTAAAAACGAATTAAAATTTAAAAAAACGAATTAAAAAATTAAAAATGAATTAAAAATTAAAAAATATATCTTCATTTAGAAAAAGATTTTTCGTGGAACAAGAAAAGGTTGAATTGATTAGCACACATGCCAATGCTTGAAAAACGTTGACAAAAATGACTATTCCTGCAACAGGCTAGCTTGCAAGCCCTTCGCATGTTCCAAATTAGCCAGTCCTAGGTGGTCACAAACTGAGGTTATAGAATTGGAGGCCCCAATAATGGTTGCATTCGAGTGTAACTTTAATCCTGAAAGTTCCATTGCCTCCTTGGGGGACAAAATGGATTTTGGGCAGGCTCCTGTGGTCTCAATATTTTTCAACATTTTCTTAATATTTTAGTGAATATTGAAAAAAAAACTAGCTTTCCAAAAATATAATTTTTATTTCAATTGATGCCCGAAAGCAAAAGTTATGGCACAAAAAGCCCTTTTTTTAATTCAACAAGGAGAAAAAAACTCTAAGAAAAAAAAATTATCTTTTAAAATAAAATTATTAAATATATATATATTTGTGTGTGTGTGTGTGTGTGTGTGTGTGTTTATCTACATGGAAAGCTTTGATTTAGTCCATTTAGATTTGTTATGCAAAAGTTATAGACAATCTTATTTTACAGGCAAATAGAGCATTTTCTTGGAAAAAATCCTTGTAAGAATCATTTTTGAATTCAATTTTCACATTTAAAAAAAAAAAAGTTCCACGAGTTTAATATTTTTTTCTAGAACAATCTCACCATTCAAATTTGTGTGTTTAATTCCATCTTAGAGCTATTACAGTTTAATTTTTCTTTCAATCTTGAACCTACTTCTACTTAACAATTTTTAATGAGTGAAAACTAAGTGATTTTTCTTATAATATTTTTTCCCAAACTTTCAATTCAATTTTTCATCATACAAAATTAGAAATTCAAAATCATTGAGCAAAACTTATAAGTTAAAAAGGTTCAAAGCCAAAACTGTAGTTGAGCAATGTGTAAAAAATTTGTTTCCTTTACTTTAAATGCAAATATCTTGCAATCTACACAGTCAAAGTTTTTGAAATTTCTCCCATACATTCTTGCACTAGTCTAGTACAAGATCCTACAGTTAAATATGCAAAAAAAACAATAATTTATTTTTTGCAATTTGCTACAAAAATGGCAGTTTTGAGTGTTTTTGATGAAAAAAGGCCTTGGGACTTTAGGGGTTAATTAGAAATAAGTTTGCACTTGGCATAGTGCCAATATTGTCTCTACTACTGGCCACATTGCATATGCTCTAATTTGGACAATATAAAGGATCCGTGAGTTGTCATGTGTAGGAATAATCATTATTGTCAACACTTTTCAAGCATTGGTATGTGTTTCTATAAAAAATTCTTTTTTTGAAGTAAATTCTTTTTTATTTATTTATAATGGAAAAAAGTTCAATTGACATTGGGATTTGGGATTGCTAGCTTTGCATTGGGTCAGTTTGTCCAAAGAAAAAATCGGCATTGTGCGGGCTTTGTGGAATGGCTCATCATTTGCCGTTACAAGGCTTGTATGCCAAGTAAGGTAGCCGACCTCTTTCCAACCGCCACCCATTTTTGCTAGTTACGATTTTATTTCCGACTAGTTGTGCTTTAGGGTGACAACTCACGTGGCTAGCTGACAGCTCATGCATCACAAAAATGTCGGGGAGGTGTACATTGAAAGCATATAATGATCACAAGATGTACATTGGAAGCCACAATCATCACCTACATTGAAGCATAGGCAATTTTGTAATCAACCTTGGGTTGGAAATGCAATGACCTAAGGTAGAACCACCCATAACTGATTGAATAAGCAACTACAGATATGATATGGAGTAGTGCAAGACAAAACAAATATTTCTAGAGGTGCACTAATAGAAATGACGGGGATTGCAAAAACATTGGGTAATTTTATCGCTTGAAGTGAAATTACTACAAATTTTGGGAGGCAAAAAGTACGCTGGACCCATAGCTAATGTCTGAGACTCTTCCATTCCAATCATTCAAGAACTCATTTTTTACTCATTACTTCCTACTTTCTTTCTCACTGTTTTGGGACACGTGTCATGAACTTATTAGTTCCAACCTTGACTAGTTAAAAAAACCCATTCCAAGCTTCAGAAAATGTGATTGGAAATAACTGCACCTATAGGTTGGGAATGGGTCACTAATCAAGAATGGGTGGCTCTACCTTATATAACAAGAGTTCGTTGAACAAAATCTTTAAAAGAAAAATCCATAATCAATTTGTTTTTGAAGGAATAATAAAGGAGCAATTCATAAACCCTCCTCAAATCTATTTCTCCAGGGGAGGGATTTTTCCCCTCACCATTTGCATACTAGAAATATGATAAATTGCTTAAATGGTCGGAAAGAGGTCGCGGCTACTTTTATGCATTGCAGATGCTCTGATACAATATGCTCTCAGTGTGCACAAGACAAATACCGGCAGTCCAGTACGTAAGCTTCAGTTCAGATCATCGAAAAGCGTGAAAAGTTTACGCATACTTATCCAGAAGCACGCTGTAATACATTTAGAGAATAGAATAGATTCTCATTGCACAATGTTCAATGCGTATTCATTAATGGGAATTAGGGCTTGGATATATTGTAGAGAATCTTAAGGTATCAGATGCATGCTAAGAGAAATCATGAATTGAATCCATTTGTTAAGTACTTCCAACAAAAGGCAACAAAAAACTTTGAGGGCTTAACCCTGAAGTGCTCCGACGTTCATTTTTTGGATAATGAACGGAGGGCTTTAAGGCACTTTATAGTTCAACCAACTTATTATTCATCTAATGTGATACTTAAATCTAGAAAAGACAACCTTCCTTTACAACCAAATTCATGAAATTCCAGTAAATGATATTTCTATGCAAAGATATAAGCAAAAAAGTGCAAAACTTCAAAAAAGGATTGAGGTATTTAGTGGTTAATAATATTGTAGATACCATGCTCAATTGTTGAATCGGTCAATTTTAATGTTGTTACCTTTAGTTTGTCCGTGTAGTATTGGCCCACTTTTGGAGTAGGAAAGCTTCTCAAACTTCCTCTTGGAATGTTGGCTTCTATCGATGCAAGACCTTCTCTCCTTTCCTTCCTCCTAGGTTAGACCGGCCTCTTCAACCGGATTGATTGTTTTTCTCCTCTTTGTGTTTTTTAATGCAATGGTCACCGTTCTTTTGGGAAAAAAAAAGACCTTCTCTCCTTTGGTTCTAGAGTCGACAAATGGATTGTGAATAGTTTAAAATCCCTAGTAAATTGTACGTGAACTAAGGAAATTAAGACTTATAACATTGTATATCCTGACAATGGTCCTCTCAATGTTGGAAAGATACAATTATGCTTTGCTAGATACCTAGGACGGACTTATCAATTAATTCAAGGATTGGGTTTAGTTGGAGAGCCACAAATTAAAGAAAATTTTGTTCATTGTAGGGGTCACCTTTTCAAGGATGCTTGGTTTGTACTTGTTTTGGCGTGCCCAAGTGAACAAGAAGTAGTCTCTTGAAATGAGCGGTTTTGGAGTAGTGCACACATTCATTGGACATGGATCCGATGCAACTTTTGCCTTCTAAAATTCACTGTAAATTCACTTCAATTGGTAAAATTACAAAACTTTTGGCAACCTTCCTCATTTCCATCTCTCCGCATGTGGAAATATTTCTTTCGCCTCCCAATAAGGTAGGCACCCCCCAAATGGCACCTGACCTTAAAGCGCCATCTACAGGTTGTGTACATTTCCAAAATCAGTTATGTACCTATTTGGATGGAGCGCTTTCAGAAACAAACTTTGACTCTTAATAACTTTTGCATACGATGTCCAAATGTCACGTTCTCTGGTGCGTTGGAACCTCCTTTCACTTGCCAACAAGAATATATGAAAATTTGACCAATCTAATAGTAGTAATTAGGCTCAGTAGCAAAAAGTGGCGGTTTTGGGTGTACCCACCTTACTCCTCATCATCATCATGTCCACAGTCGCTTATTCGATCGGTCATGCGTTGGTCACACCTTAGCCCCATTTTTGAGAACACTGAATGTCCTGTGAAGAATGTTACACAGACTCCGTACTACAGTCTGCACTCTGCAGTGACTGAGAGAGAGAGAGAGAGGTGAATGAGACTTGAAAGGGCCCAAACCAGGCTGTGGAAGTTGGGGAACCAACAGTGAGAGACAGTTGGAAGATGCAGGACTGGTCTGAGGCTGTGTCAGCGGCGATTGCTCTCCATGTTTCCTCCTTCCACAGCACGCAAAGCTCCCCCCCACCGCACCGCTGCATTGAATGCTCTCCTGGATCATGAAACAGAGCTCTCCAGTCTCCCGTCTCGGTCCCGTCTCCGTCGTCTCCCAGAGTCTCAGAGCCAATTCCATATAAACCGCTCCTTTGCTTCAAGTCTCTCATCATTTTCAGTACCCCACCTACCTGCATGGGCCATCTCCTCGCGCGCCTCCATCTGTCTGTAGACCTGCCACACTGCTTTGCTTGCACACTTCTTCTTATCTGCTGCACTTAATCATCATCCCACGTGCGTCACTGTGTGCACTGATCCACTGATCGATACCGGCACTAGCTCCCGATAACACCATTGCCCTTTGTTCAAGTTTGTAGCCAGGCGCTTCTTGAGCTCCAAGATCATAAGTTACACATTTGCGCCTCTTTTCTTTTCAGGTGAGAGCTACACTGTACTCAGTCACGATCCACTTATAACTGTTCAGCTAGACCAGTTTTGTAGCCCTTTGTTGAGCTTCAAGCTTCTTTAAGTTTTGTACACGTTTGGGGTCTTTTATTTTTTGAGAGAATCTTGAGAGAGTTGGTTTTGCTCGAGCTGGGTACCACATTGTGAACTCCTTTGTTTTGTGGTCTGTTTTTGAGCTACATTTGAGTTGGGTTTTCTTTTTGAGGGTGAGATTTTGTTGCTGTCTTAGAGTAGTTGAAGTGGCGATGGCGATGAAGGTGGTGCTGCTGCTGGTCGTGCTGGCGGTGGTGCAGGCAGTGCAAGCTGCTGAGTATGCAGTGAAATGGGAGTTTCCCAGTGGCGATTCGTTCTTCAGGTCCACTCAGCTCAGGACGTACTATGTCGGCGACACATTGGGTAAGTTATGGAGGTTATAATCTTTGTGAGGAATATCGATGTGTTTGTGACTTCTTGAATCTTGAAATTCCTGGTTTCGTACTAACGGAGCAGTTCCTGATACTGTTTCGACTGCTTTTGGTTATAATGGCTTCCGAGCTCGATCAGATTTCTTTGCCATTTTTTTATAATGTTTCAGGGAATCCTCAGCTCTTTTTTTTCCAAAAGAAATGACATATGGGAGTTCGTGGCATACAGCATTAGCTTTTGTGGCCAACCAACCTTCTCTGTGACTTCAAATCTTTGAATGCTCTCATTCCATCTTACAATTTCGTTTTTACAATTCAGAGATTGAAGTGTAATACTCCCGTAAAGGCTCTTGTGTTGAGGCCTCAACGTGCTCAGTAATATTGACTGACTTGCAGTGAGGCTTGTCCTTTGCCTTACCGAAAAAAGGGTGTTGGTGTTGTTTTCGACAATCTTTTTTTACACTCTTTTTTTACACTTTTTCCAACACTTTAGTGTCAAAAACTATTAATCTTTTTTTGCTAGTGTGGGTTCATGTGTTGATTTTTTCTCTAATGTACGCTTCCTGCTTGTAACTTACTGTAAATTAAGGTCCACTGCAGTCTTTATGCAAAGTTGTGACATTCAACTCCAGAAGACTTGGGAAGAAAACTAATTATGCAGATCTGGTCCCTGAAGTTCCATTCAGTTCGCAAGTAGTCAAGCTTTCATGTGTCAAAATCTCACATTCTTACAGAATTCAAAGTTTGTGTTAATTTATGAAGTGTCATCAAACAAAACCAAAATTCTCAAAAGTTTTTTTGGGGGGGGTTGTACAACAGTGAAACAAAACCATGAGTGACAAAAACTCACACTGACACACTGTTTTACGCATGTTCACTGACATGAACTTTACAATTGAATGTGCAGTTTTCAACTACGCCGAAGGGATGCACGATGTGGTGAAAGTGGACACCTTCGAGGAATTTAACCAATGCACCATGACCAAGCCTCTGATGCCGGAGTACGGCGGTGGCCAGACCAAAATCAAGCTGGACAAGTCGGGTCCGCACTACTTCGTCTGCTCCATTCCAGGCCACTGCACGGACGGCATGAAAATCAAGGTCTTAGTCAAGCACCACCATCACAAGGCTTGATTAAATCTGTGAATCATGCATTCCACAACATTTTCAAGCAACCGTCTCGGGAGAAAATGTTCACTTAATTGGAGCAGATCGACACCGCACTACCTGTTTCATAAGTCTCCGTTTCTTTAAGGTTAAGATCTGACATGGCCTGCTTAACTTAATAATGCTATTGATCTCTCTAGCTTACCATTTCCAATGTTTTTTGTATTCCATGAAACTAGATTTTATCATAGAAAAAGGGTTCTTCTAGTCCATTGCTATATAGAATTGTAGCTGCAGATTTGCAAATCTCTTGCGAAGACACATATATATATATATCTCTTGTAAAACCAATGCATAGCAGAAGCAGGTTTCAATTTGTTCCTGTTAAGTTAGGTCGACACATAAGATTGCTATGCGCATCATTTTCTGTCAAGATCAGCGTAGTTTTAGTTTTAACAGAGCTAGAGATGGAACGATCGATGCTTTGTTGTTGTTGTTGGGAGCCCAAGGTTGGGGGAGGAGTTTTACCATCGTCCAGGATCCACCTGGAATTTGTAGGATCTTTGTGATGAAGCTGAAAGTGGTGGTGGGAGCCATTTTCTTAATTTCCCTCTTTTTATTATTAAATATGTATAAGCTCAAATGTTTTTTTCCTGTAATTTGTATGTGTCTGCGTTCCTGGAGTATGTGATTAATTGAGGCTTGTATATTTCATCAAAGTGAAGATAATGTAGTAGGTTCATAAACTACTCAGGTTTCTAAATGCGTCCCCTATTTGAGAATGAGTGACATGTTCCTTGAAATATCTATTATAGTCATTGATGAGGTGGGTAGACTTACAGGGACAATTTATGAACCTCCTGCCTTATATGAATAAATGGTTTGTGTAAAATTTTGTAAACTTGTTGCTGAAGGTAGCTGAAGGTAGCGGATACTGAAATTATTAAGGGATTTGATCCAATATTGTCCGTTGTTTCCAATAGCAACTCATGTATTTGTATACTTGATTGGACTTATTAAAGAAATACGTGTGGTCATTGGTTGTTGAATGAGAATACAATAATGGATTTATCTATGCCAATAAATATATGTACAAACTCCCTCTTTGAAATTGCATAAGAAATTCATACATGCATACATGCAATTTTAGGCCAATTGTTCAAGAATTGAATTGAAAAACCTAACATTTGTAGTGGTTGCATTATAATATAGCTCCTTTAAATTTAGTTTCTATTAAGGCTGAAATATTGTATACCACTAGAAGAAAAACTATTTGCAAGGGCACAATATTTGTTTGAAAGAACGTCAAGCATGAAAGTGACCATTTAAGGGTTACCATTCTTGCACATAGGGTTGAAGTGTGATGAAGTGCAAGTTATTAGAGTTAATTGTAAGAGCATCTCCATCCCCACCGTGCTAACCCAACTTTCGACCCGGTTCTCATCTTGTAGTGGCCCTCTCTGCGCTTGCACCATTACAACAATCTGATGTTTGAAGTTGGGTCCCCTCTCACGGTGGAGATGCTCTAAGACATGAACAAACCTCAATTATGTGGTGCCTCTTTCAATACTAATTCTACATGCATTTGAATTCTTACTTAACCCCTGAAGGACCAAACACTGTTTTTTGACAACATAGCGTTTTTGGGGAGCTCACCACGAATGGAATTTTTAGTTTTTTTCTTTGAAATTTTCACACAAGATGTGCCCAAGGAGTAGCTTTAGGGCCCAACAATTTTCATAACTTTTGACCACATGGTTAAAAAGTTATGGTATGATATGTAGTTTTCATTGTTCGGCGGGCAGCCCGGGCAGCAAAAAAAACTTCTTTAAAAATCATTTTCTAGAGAAATAAAAATTTGAAATTGGTTCTCTAGATTTATGTGCACAAGGAAAGCTTTGAATCATTCCACTTTGATTTATGAGATGAAAGTTATGAGGAATTTTAGTTGTGGGTAGTTTGCGAGTAGTTATGGAATCTCTACTCTAAAATAAACTTTGAAGTCATTTATTTAATTCAATTTTCAATATTTTTGGAAAAAAATATAAACACAAGGTGTAGATTGTTTATTACAACATTACAATCGTTTGGATTGGCATTTTTCAATTCCATAATTAAATCCTTAACAATTTAGTGTTTTGAATCATTTTCTACTTCTTTCTACTTACTATTTTTTTCCTATATGTTGTACAATTCTAAATGATCTGAAATTTTTCAAGAATGTAGCTAACTTGCTTTGAAGAATGAATCCAAAGAGTTACCACCATTTTGGACATTTTTTCATACAAATGTGACCATGTGAAGTGCAGCTGCCCGGTTTTTCGCAGGGACAAAAAAAGGTTTTTTGTCACTTCAAATGCTAATATCTTGCAATCTACACTGTGGAAATTTTTGAAATTTTTTCCACATCTTCTCAAACTAGTTTACTACAAGATCCTACGGCTACATGTGTCCAAAAATGTTTTTTTTCCAAAATTTGGTATTTGTACTAGAAATGGCAGTTTGGGAGCGTTTTTTGTGAAAACATAGTCAAAAACCTTTAGGGGTTAACTTGAATATTTCTAGAAATGACAATAAGGCACGACTTAGTTACTCGACTTTGATTTTATTTGGAATGAAGATAAGGCATGGTTACTTGCAATCTAATCACATTGAATTGTCTTCTTCTTAAATGGAGGTTTAGGTCCCACCTTTGAAAATGAATGAATTACACACAAATTTAGACCACTTGAGGTATCACTTGATATTGCTTTTGTAAGAAGCTACTTATTTTTATGCAATATCCGAATGGTGATGAAATTCTTATAAATTCTCAAATAAGCTTGATGAAAAAATTTCATCCAAATATATATATATATATATATATATATATATATATATATATATATATTTGTCTTTGAAATGATGAATGACAATCAATTTTATAGAATTAAGATACTTTTGGAAAATTTCAAGGTTTATTGTCTTTTGAAACAAATTCAACTATTTTTAATTTACACCCTACCAGACTCACTCACCATGATTAGAGTATAATTATCGGTAACTGGATGATTGATCCTTAAACTCCTCAAATTTTTTTTTAATTTTGGTACATTTTTGCTTATATCTTTGTACAAAAATATGATTTCATACCATTTCATGAAATTAGTTAATAAGAAAGGTTAACTTCTCAACATTCAAGTATTACATTGGATAAACAAGAAGTTAGATGGACTAACCAGTGCTTGTAAGCCCTCTGTTTATTGTTTAGAATATGGATGTTGGAGCACCTTAACGGTTTATATTTAAATTAAACCTAAGTAATAAAATTTTCCCTGCCAGATTTCAATGGGGAAAAAAGATAAAATGAAATTGAGGCAGAAATTGCATATGAATAATATTAATATTGCTAAGCCATACAAACATTATTATCAAAACTCATTATTTACACCCCAAGAGTTCAACTATCCAATCCATAGATGATGGATGTTTTGAAAAGTGTTCTTCATCCAACTAAAATTGAGTGAAGAAACTTGAAGAAAAACCATCTAATATATCAATGGAAAGAAGAAATAATGCTTTATATGAATCAATGATACAAATACTTGTTACAAACTTCAAATGATTGATTTGATTTCTTAATATTAATATAATGCATGCATATTGAAATATCAAATTGGAAATCAATCAATGATTGTTTTACAAGTTAATTTGTTACAAAATATTCAATTACTAGTATAAACCCTTGCTACAAAAAATATTTTAGACCATGGTTGGGTATTAATTGATTGATCAATTGTATAGGGGGAGGAACTGCAACAACATAATTAGGCCTTCTTTGGAATTGAAGATACTTGAAACTTTCAATCTATTTTTGTGCGGTTCTCAGTATTTCTGGGATGAGTGCCATTCAAGTTCAATCAAATATACAAGCCATCACAAAGCTATAGAAATGACCCCTTTCAATCACCAAGTTTTTATTTTTACACAAAAAAGCTTTTTTTATCAAAGGACTTTCTAGAAACTCCAAACACTTACTTCTTTTTACAATGACAACTTTTTTTTGTCATAATTTTTTTTTGTAAAAATCTACACATTTTTATATTAGATTGCTCCATATATAGTTTTGGTACCTAGGGCATATAATTAGGAAGAGTCCAGAAGAAGTTATTCCTCTTTTAGCATCGATTTTAAAGCTTCTCCATGGTGTTTCTTTTGCTTTCATTATTTCAAGTTGTATAGTAGAATCCTTCTCTCATCAACCGCAATCATGTTCATGGACATTTCCTAGTTGGAAAGTGTGCCAATACAAACACACATTGTGGTGCCTCATGATAATAGAAGTTGGAGGACTTAGAACTACACAAAAATAGATTGAAAGTTTAGAATACAAAATATTTCAATTTTTTTCTTTCTTGATTCACAACCTTCTTGCCATGTGTGAGCTACTAGCAACACTTAAAAAAACAAGATTTGACTTCACATCCTAAGATGCTCTTGGGCCTTCTACTATCTGATGCAAGTCTCAAAGATCCACAACAAATACAAGCACATCTTTCCTCAACATATTTTCTACTTTGCCTTATATCTAAGTCTCTCTAAGAGGTATATATCCAACATCATGCCAAAAAATGATTAATTGTTTTAATAGTAATAGAAAACATAAAAATTGTAGGAATTCACACAACAAAGGAAATGTCCAAAAATTTCAATTTTTGCTCTTTGTCATTGTCAAAAGGTTGCAATTGTTTGCTCTGATTTACACATCCACCAAACTCTTCGAAGATGACACTCAATCTTTCCAATAGAACTTTTTAAAGCACTTGTCCTTGTGCAACCTAGTAGTGTTACACTTCTCTCACATATAGAATATGCTCAGATAACAGATTCAACGTATTTGATGCTCCAAGGTCTTTGTAATCCACCTTTTTCTTTTCTTTTGAACAAATTGTTTGTTGCAATGAGAAATCACACTAAATATTAGGTCACTTTCATATTAGTGAAAGAATGTGAAAACAAACTGTTTTAGGATTTGAAAGGACCTAAATAGCTAAAATATGTAAAGAGATCATTTGTTTTGGTGTTCCTAGGAGACTAATGGTCATCACTACAGTTGATAAAAGTCAAGAATTTTGCAAATTTCTTTCTCTTACTCTCTCAGTCTTCTCAGTTTTGTTGTGAATTTTTTTTATTGTACATTGAACTCCTTCATATATATGAATTACCTTTTTAATAATTTGTTGTGTGTGTTATTTGGCTTACTATAATTTTGTTTTGGTAGTGCAGTTGTTGAATATCCTATTGGAGTTTTTAGTTATTTGTGATTTTTGCAACACATTTTTTTTTGTAATTCGTGATCAGTTGATGTTTTGCATATTTGCGTATATTGAGAGGTTTGACCAATTGTTTTATTGCATTGATTGAGGAAATAATTTGATCCAAGAACGGGAGGGCAAGATGTATGATGTTTGGCCAATATCACAGATTGTTGGGAAGCAGACAAGAGGAGGGCGTTATTAATCGGGTAATGTAACTTGTAGTCATTTGCTTGTCATTGAATTGATTTCATAAAAAAATTGGTTAATAATTTGGAAGCTCAATAGCTGCTCACATAAATTGTATTGACCTTAAGCATTACAAATTTTTAAATTGATCATGAGAGAAATGATTAATGACTGTCTAAACATAAAACTAAAAGTATAAAAGAAGATTATAGTGTATATAGAGAGACGTCTAATTTGTGAAAACTTAACAATTTGTTCGGCCATCGAAAGTAGCAAGTAGCTAAGTGTGAAAGAAACTTGTTGTATAGTGTTCTAGGTTGGTAGTTTTGTAACAAATTGTCCAAAATGTTGAAGGATTGTACAGATGTTCTATATTGATTTTTATTTATTTATACATGATTATGAGCATAACAACTGAATTCTCTGTAAATCTTTGAATTTGACTACTTGTTGTGGATTGGTGGAAGCTGCGAACTGGAGGAAGCAAAAAGAAGAATCGTGCAAATTGGAGACAATTTGTAGGGTCACAATTTGTTTGATTGTATGTGCAATAACTGTGAATCTGTTTTTTTGCTTACCCATGTTGGATCAATTCCTTAGAGTATTGTGATAATCTTACTTTGTTTGCTTGTAAATATGGAAGTTTGGATCCTCTTATACGGTTGTGTGACAATTTGTTTGTTCTTTCATTTTGAAGTTGTACTCAGAAGTTATAAAACCACCTTGAGTGTAGAACAATTTGTAAATGAGTAGGCTAAATTGGAAGTTTGTATAGCTAGTGCTATAGAATTGATTTTTAGGTTTCATTAAAAAGTTGCTGATGAATTTCTAAGCGATAGATATAAACAAATTGTCGGAGGTTTGAGTGATGTGATCCTGAGTGTTTATTTTTAAGTGATATTATAAAGTTACAAGGAAGGAACTGGATTTTAAGATATGATATCTTAAGTCACAACATTGTTGGAGACAACTTGTTATACAAATTAGTTTCTGCTAAGACTTAAGTTAAGTTAGTGTTTGATATGAACCTTCCTAGAGAGACTGACTTCCCTTAGCTGGTGGGCAAACAATTTGTCATCTAGATGCATATGGATGTTGATTTGCTTTAAATTGAGTGCTGTGATAATGAGAGGTTGGAAAAATAAATGTTTGTGTCAATATTATATTATGGTTTGCTTAGAAATTCTGGTTCCCTATAATTAAGCTCTACTAAGCTCTGTTAGTTGTTGATTAAATAACAAATTGTTTTGATAATGTGCAATACAAACAATCAAAAAATTTGCATCACATACATTCTTGCCCTGCATTAGATAGAGACCAATTGTTATAGATAGGATTGAGACTAGTTTCCAACTCATCATAATTGGTGATTAGGCTAGCTAAGTAGCGATTGAAAACAAATTATTTTGATAAGAACTGTCACCAATAATTAATGAATTATGTATGATGTGTGCTATAAATATATTTATTAATATTGCATCTAGTGGGTTCTAGTGCATATGCAAGACAAATTGTTGTGCAACCCTAACTATTTGTTTTAAAAATAAACCCCTAACAAATTAGACAAGACGGCAACAACACATGCGTCCATAGCATTATTAAAGACTGGCCATCAAATTATGCCTGGGAATAAGAGTGTAAAGATTTATTTTTTGATTTTATGAAATAAAATGTTCTACTTCCCATTTAGATTTAAAATACAAGTGACTTTAGCCACAAAACATTAGACTACTTAACAATTTCTTTGATTTTGGAACCCTTATACTATAATCTTGGGTTTATGGAGAAAGGCAAAAACTAGGCTATAGTTTTTTTCAGTGTATGGACCTCTATAAAAACGTGGATGTTTGTGACTTTGAGGCCCTTCAATTTGACTAACAACCAAATAGGATGTGGCTACTACAAACATGATGGTAACGGTTGACCTATCAATTGGTACGCTAAAAACAATTGAAATTGCATGTGTATTACATCACAAAGTTTAGAACCTACGGTTTGTCAACAGTTATTATGTTGTTATTATTGTTTTATAGGTTCACACATTAATATATAATTTATTGTATCATTACGATGTATTACTTTTAGTTGTAAATAATGCATTGTAACAATGCAATAAATTATATATTAACGTGCCAACCCATGAAACAACGATAACCACATGATAATTGTTGACAAACCACAAGTTCTAAACTTTGTGATGTAGTAGTTGTTCCCCCTTTGGTTACAATCTTTATGGTGAATGTAGACAATTAATTTTTTTGTTTTCTTGGTCTATTTGGCCTCGGGTATTTGGCTTTCCAGTGACAATGTGGACAAATGATCAACATGTTCCCACTAAATTAAGACAAATTGTACTAATTACTAGTAGATAGTTGAAAAGAGCAAATAGATTGCAACCAATTCAAATTGGCAAATATAGAAAGAGGTAAGAATGAAATAGGTGTCATTTTGGATGAGCATTTAGGAGTTTTGTAATCATTTTTGAGCTCTCAGTTGGAGCATAGTACGTTGATTTCTATTTTGTGTGTATTTAAACTTGTAAACTCCTTCATCAATTTTGTATTAGTATCTTGCTTTCTAATTTGGCTTGGTTGTGCAAGTGTACTGATGTTCTACATGTAATTGTGTTTTGTGTGAACTCTGGCAGACAAATTGGCGATATGTGCGAGTAGAGCTGATTGAGCAAATCAACACTTACTAAAGCTTCAATTCAAATTGACTGAAGGCCAGGGAGTTCTTTTGCGTTGGTGTTGTATGTCTGTTTGTATTATTTGTGATTAGGTTGTATGAATGTGTGAATTGCAACTTGTTGTGAGATCGGAGAATGCTACCGCATGAGCATGGAGCGTAGAGCGCAGAGTGTAGAGCAGGGATTTAAAGGAATTTTTTTTTAAATTTTAGAGTTGAGAAATGTGAAGACCTATGATCGCGATTGTTGAGGACCTAAAACCGTGCAAGAAATAGGTGCATACAAATTGAGTGGATGTCAAGCCAAAATAATTCAATTAATATAATTTGACTCTTTGAGTCCTCTATATTGTATGTAATGTCCATATTAAACTTGTTACACAATAGAAGTATAAAGAATACCTTAGTTTGAATTGGAAATCAATGAAATAAAAACAAACATCGACTGTATGAGTCTTCCTACTAAAATCTAAGTTATGGTGAATTAATGAAACTAAAACCTAGTAGATGAAGATAAAAGAGGAAGTCCATAGATTTGTCAATACTATGTACTAATGATATATATGGCAATAAATATTAAAAGTATATATATCCTTAAATGAAGTTGTTTGTTTTATTTTGTTTGTTGCTTTGAGATCTCCAGAATTGTGCACCCCCTATTACATTCTTAATACTATGAGAAAGTTCTCTATGAAAAGGGAGTGCACAGACTTTATTTTATGGCGTTTAGACTCACAATAGAAAAGATGCTGAATTTTAAATTTTTAATGAATTAAAAAATTAGAAAATTACTTTTATTTTTATTTCATTATATTGTGGCGGTGACACACGGCTACACTAGTATAGTGTTAAATGGCATATATATTATGTACAAATAATTAAAAGTCAACTGTAAATCAAGTATTTTTTGAAGGTGTCCTAAGTAAGTGGCTCATTAGGTTCCTTTCATTGTGATTTCACTCTTTAGTCAAAAGCTTGTTGAATTCTTAAAATTTTAGCATTCCATATGTTTTGATACAATGTATCCCATGAATCAATTTGCTTTTATACAATTAGTCTCAATGGTTTGCATAGTAAAGGGAACCACTCTTCACACTAATATCTTATAAAAAAATTGCTTTGATAGGTTTAAATAACTTGGATCCTACCAAATATAGCAAAGTTGACTTGTTTGGTTTAAATTCTTGTGGTGTAGGTTGTTTTTACCTTATGTATATGGATTTTTTCCTCAACAAAAAACATGTGATCACTTAAATAGATTTGATTCCATTTAGAAATACTTAAGTCTCAAATGTTTGGTTCAATCTTTTATACATTATGCACATTGATAATATTAATAAGTAATAACCTCATTTATTATAAACTAAATTATATCTCTACAATTGTTTAGCCATGATATAGATTTGGATGACATATGACTAATTTAATTTCATCATCAGTTACCTTTATTTTTATTGACTATTAGATCATTGACCATACTATTTGATTGAATATGGTCTTTTTGTGAAATTGAAGGTGAGTTATGATTGAAGTTAACAACAAAAATTGAAGATTTATTGCATCTTGACTAAGACTATTTTAAAGTTTGAAGCATTTATTAACTACAAGTAATAAATCTATAAGTCTCTGAAGCAACTAAAATTTAATTTTTTCTTAAAACAAACAAAAATCAACTTGTAGATTCAAAATCCTTTAAAATAAATTCTCCAAGCCATTCTAGCATAGTTAAAGTCCAACCTGTTAAATTCTTTCACCAAATCTCAAGCACTAAGATAAATGAACTCAATGATTTAGTCTTACTACAGTGAAGTCCAGTAACCTTATAAATTGTCTATAGTACCATTCAAAGAATTTTATATAACATAAAATAGAATTAGGATTTTTTGTCTTGCATAAGTAAGATTTGGTTTGTATGCAATTCCAATCAAGTATACTAATTTTCAATTTCAAAAAAATAAAATTCCATTTTTAGTGAATTATTTCATTTTTTTCATTTCATATTCATGATTTTTATAATAATTGATTGAAAAACATTGGTGATGAATTTTTAAAATTGATTGCATAGATATGTAAGAAACACCCATACATACGTCTTTCCTTCAACAAGCATCTCCATAAAAGTTTCAAAATTCCCTCTATAGAATTTTTAGTGTTCCTTTGTCAAAAACCCAAAATGCTTACATTTTATAAATGAATATTCCTATATGAATTAGATTTTGGCAAATCAATTGTACTGTTATGCTCAATTGTAAAAAATTAGTTGCAGTGTGAAGGTCAAATAGCAAAATCTAATTACAATAAAGTGATATATATTTTACAAAATTTAGGCATGTCACCTTAAGAATCAAATATCTATAGAGGAAATTCTAAAACTCTTTTGGAGATGCTTGTTGAAGGAATTATGTGAATACGGATGTTTCCTAAGTATTCATGCAATCAAATTTAAAAAAGCTCATCACCAATGTTTTTCCAATCAATTATCATATAAAACCATAAAAATTGAATGAAATAAATCAAACCAAAAATTTGTCCAAAATGGAATTTTATTTTTTGAAATTGAGAATTGATATGCTTGATTGGAATTGTATAAGAATTAAATGTTACTTATGCAAGACAAAAATGCCAATTGTATACTATATAATGCAAAAAAATTTGATTGCAATAGGCAATTTGTACAAATATTGGACCTGATTGTTCAACTACACTTTTTGCACTAAAGCTCCATCTCAAGTGTTAGATCCATTTTTACACCATTTGAAATAATCTTTCATTAATTTAAATTTCGTAGAAAAATATGCAATTCTTTAGCCTTTTAGATGTTGTCATTGGTGCTCATTGAACTCTACTTTGCACCAATAGGTATACTTAACAAGTTGTCAACTGCCAGAATTCTACTCAAAATTTATAAAAAAAATTAGTAATAAATTTTATTTTTCTTTGAATGTTCACTTCATCAACACAATACCAATTTATCTTGTTAGGTCTTCCAAGAGATTTCAAGTTCTATTGATCATATAAAACTAATATTTTTATATATAATAATGTTATACCAACATGTACCTTTATATCATTGTCAACCTCCAACATTTTTTTACTTTAATAATCTTTTTTACTAACTCTTATTGCAATCCTTTGTGAATAATTTGTCAACAAGTATCCTTAAAGCTTGCAATTTAAAAAAAAAGATTTAAAAAAAGATTTAAATTAGATTTTTATAAATTAGATTTTTGAATACAACTCTAAGGACTCAAAATGCAATTGCAAAGTGTGAGCTCCCAATTTGTCACTTGGGACTCGTAGAATTATTTTTTTGGAAATTTGCAATTTAAAGTTAAGAAAAATATACAAAAAGCCATAAAAAGAGTGTAGAACCAAAATAGGGTTGTAACATACCCATTATAGTATTTGGTCTAGATTTGTGTTTAGACTTAGAATCCCACCAAACCGGGCCCAAAAATAGGTAGAAAGAACGAAACGGGTGGATTTGTAGGATTCAAGTCACATAGGCCCAAAAGGGCTAAATCCCACCATGAATGTGGCAATTCATGGCTAAGTTGGTCCGAGGGATCCACAACGAGGCCACTAGGTCGGGTCCTAGAGTTAGGTTTAGAAATTCTCCAAACCCCGATTGTTAGCATGCAGGAGCCACTGACGCAAGACCGGGCCGTGGAGGAATCTACAGCCTAAGGATGGTGTCCTAGGATAAATCCCATGCCAGGAGTCCAACGACGAAATCGATTCGCCAAGATTCTTCTATCTGCAAAAGATTCCCGCACCATCGATAAACTTAAGGAGATGGCCAATTCATCTCCACTGACCAATTGTGCCAGGTACGGGAACACACCTGTACATCTTTCATGTGACCCCATGAGAGGTCCTGTGAAAAATCCCGTCATCTTCCGACTTGCAGAAGAACCTTTTGCGGGTGGTCAACCCTGGTAACCTCCAACGGGAATTTCATGAAAATTACCCAGGTTGCCAGAAAATCTCACTAAAAATTAGATTAGTTTGTTTTATGTTAATAATGCGCTCCGTGAAGTTTTGCGACATTCCGATAGTGGCAAGTACCCGAACCGGTGAGATTCCTCGAGAATTAATCACGTGGCGGGGTCCCCGCCACGTTGACCGGCATTCCGGGACGATACGATGGCGGAACGAAGTCAACCAAGAGTCTTTTCCGACTCCCTCACACCTACCGGAGACCCTAAGCTATTTACATTTCTCAAAATAGGAGACCCCCAATATCTAGGATTTTACTACGGTTTAGTTTTTAAAACTAAATTAGCCTACGATGGTTTTTTGTCCTCGGTACGGTGGGTAGAGGGATCTTGGACTAAACACGGCGATCTGGAGCCAATGGCGCAATCCGTTTGACGATTGGAGTAATTCTCCAAAAGTTAGGAGGTTGGTCCAGCGTAGATAGGTAAAAGTAGTTTTTTAGGGATTAGGATGAAAATCTTTGAAGATGAGGATGAAAATCCAAGTTGATAAGGTTACTTTAGAGCTCTTGAGGGGAAGGTGGGGCCTTGGAAACCTATTTAAGGTCCCCATTTTTCTCTCAAGATCACCCCCAATTCTTGTTTTGGGTCCGTGGGTCCAACTTATGTTGGGATTTTTGGCGTTTTAGCCAAGAAACCTCTACGGTGTTTTTGGAGCACTTTTGGCTCCGGTTGTTGTTATATTTCAAGCTTTGAAGGTCCTTGGGGGTCCTTCTACCTTGCCTTGTACACACTTCGTGTGTGTTGGTGTATACTCTTGTGTTATTTGGAAGTCTTTCTATCTTTGGGGTATCCTTGTGAACTAACTTGTTGTTGAGAGTCTTTTGTCATTGTACTAATCCTAGAGCAACCCCCCACCGTACCTTGGCGATGCCGCTTTGGGGGGCCTTTAGTCTTTGAGTGTTGCCTTATTACTAATTCTCTTGTGATTCTTTGAGTTTTATGCGTGTTGTGGGTACTATTTAGAAACTAACCTTGTCCTTCTCTTATCGGCATTGTAGTGGTCCCCCCCCGGGACGGCGAAGCTTTGACTTTGTAAGGTATATTTCCTAAGTGTTTTTCCCCACCTTCTTCTAACTTCTCTCGTGTTGGGTGGACCCTCCCTCGGAACGGCGAAGCTTCGAACTAATAACAAGCGTAAGTCCTATAGTTTGTGTTAAAACGGTTCGGACGGCAAAGCTTCAAACCCCGGAGTGATACAAGTCCTAGAGTTGGTGTTAAACCCAACTCCACGGCGAAGCGTTGAACCTCCTTAGGCCTTAGTTCCAAAGTCTAGTTTCCAAGACCTTTTTGGAAACGTCCAGAGTTTAGCTTCCAAGATGTTTAGTGTTGTCAAGTTCCGAATTACCCAGTTTTTTAAAAATCTTTTCCTAGTGTAGTAAAAATCCAAATCCCTTTAGTTAGCAAAAATTCCGTTTCCTTGGTTAGCAAAAATTCTGTTTCCATTAGTCTAGCAAAAACCAGTTCCTTAGTTAGCCCCAAAAAAAAAATCCAGTCTTAAAAACCGAAAACCCAGGACCAGACCCCATTCAGTCACGAGGTTGAGGTTCAGTCAGTCACCGGAGCTGGGGTTCAATCAGTCATCGGGGTTGGGGCTCAGTCATCGGGGTTGGGGCTCAGTCACCGGGGTTGGGGGCTCAGTCACGAAGTTGGGGTGCTCAGTCGCGGGGTTGAGGTGCTCAATCACCGGGCGGGGCTCCGAGCTGGTCAGGGAGTGGATCCGAGCTGGTCCAGGGAGCGGGGTCCGAGCTGGTCCAGTGAGTGGGTCCGAGCTGGGCAGGAGGCTGCGTTCCGAGCTGGTGCAGGGAGCTGGGTTCCGAGCTGGTCCAGAGAGTTGGGTTCCGAGAGGTCAAAGAGCTGGGGAGTCGGGGTCCTTGTGTGATCTCTTAATTTGGTCTAGGTAAAGAAGTCTAAAAACTAGGGGTCAAGCTTAATTGGAAAAAAACTTGATTACAAGAAAAAATAAGGGAAAGGGGGAGAAAAGAAGCCGCACATCCCGGGATATCAACGAGAACCTGCATACAAAAAAAACTCACATACTATCTCTCTCTCCACACCAATTCGAACTAGCAAGAATGGAGGAGGATTAGGGGGAAATGGAATGAAATAGGAGAGGTGGTGAGAGAGATGATAAATAGTAACCTAGGGTTAGCTAAAGTAGGTGTTAGGAGGAAAATCTCGAGAATTCATAGTGACCATTAGGAGGTAGGATTAGGATGACACGAAGACAAGGTTGTGTAAGAGGTTAGGAGGGACATTAAAACTTCTTGGGGTTCGAATCTATAGTTGTAAGACACCCATCAAAGCTTAGGTGGAATAGTATTAGTGTAGAAAGAGAGAAAGGGAAAGAAAAGAAGAAGGAAAGAAGGAGGAAGGGAGAGAAAGAGGTTAGATCGCACGGGATCTACAATTTTTATAACATAAGCGGTAAACTTGGGGAAAAAATCCCCCGACCCAAGGACCGCCATGGAGTATGGAAACAGGCGCACGGGGGCGGACGATCGCATTTCCGACACCGGTAGTGACGAGGTAAGTCCTTGAATCAAACTTGGTGCTTCTCCTTATTAGCATCGATTTTTTCCCTTAGTTAGCCGTTCAAGTGAATAGTGACCTCGAGTTAAATTTAGGAATAAAAATTTAGAGTTAAAAATTAGGAGTAAGAATTTAGAGTTAAAAAATTAGGAGTAAAAATCCAGAGTTAAATTTAGGAGTAAAAATTCAGAGTTAAATTTAGGAGTAAAAATTTGGAGTTGAATTTAGGAGTAAAAATTTAGAGTTAAATTTAGGAGTAAAAATTTAGAGTTAAAAATTAGGAGTAAGAATTTAGAGTTAAAAAATTAGGAGTAAAAATCTAGAGTTAAATTTAGGAGTAAAAATTTGGAGTTGAATTTAGAAGTAAAAATTTAGAGTTAAAAATTAGGAGTAAGAATTTAGAGTTAAAAAATTAGGAGTAAAAATTTGGAATTGAAATTAGGAGTAAAAATTTAGAGTTAAAAATTAGGAGTAAGAATTTAGAGTTAAAAAATTAGGAGTAAAAATTTGGAGTTGAATTTAGGAGTAAAAATTTAGAGTTAAAAATTAGAAGTAAGAATTTAGAGTTAAAAAATTAGGAGTAAAAATTTGGAGTTGAATTTAGGAGTAAAAATCTAGAGTTAAATTTAGGAGTAAAAAATTAGAGTTAAATTTAGGAGTAAAAATTTAGAGTTAAATTTAGGAGTAAAAATCTAGAGTTATATTTAGAAGTCAGGAATTAGAGGAAAAGCTTAAGCTTAGGGTTAGCCGTAGGGTTGAAACTTCTGAGAAAAGTGTCAACCCTCTACAAAATAGTCTTCAGCACTCATGGAAGGAACGTAAAGGTTCCCCGCTCACATAGTTAGGGACGTGAGAAATGACGACAACTGCCCAGCCAACTCTATACACAGGATAGACAGTTAGGGAAGTAGGAATTACCAATCACCTTTGCTCATCACAGTCAGCTTGTTAGTTACCCATGCAATTCTAGTAGTATTCGCTGCCATCTACGACACTCAGAAAACATTAGTACAAAAAGATCCATTGCTTGGAAGGCACAGTGGACCGCGCTCACAACACCCCCCTATATTTAAAAAAGGTGGATCAAGGCATAGAACCTGGTTGGTGTTCGCCTGATTATCAACGGTGGGTAATCTTGCGCCCACACAAAGTTCAATTTTTCTTTTCAATTTTAGGTATTATATATATGCATATATTTATTTTTTTATCACTTCAAAGAAAATTGCAACAAAAGCTTAGACTTTGTAGAGACCTAGTTGGCATTAGCAATATCCCTATAGAGACTACCTTGCAACTTTTTGCAAAAGAATATTTGCTTTGTTTTGTTTTCTTAAATTTATAATAGAAGTGTAGCTATACTTGGGGCCCATTGAGACCTCGTCGACACCGACGGTATTCCAAGGGGTCCCTAGGTACATCTGCAAGACGGAAGAAAAAAAAAAAAAAAAAAAATGTGTTTTTCGATACTTCTTTGATAGAATCAAAGTAGATTCTAATTCCCAATCGTTTTCCATGTTTTCGTAAGGCATCGGTATTCAGATTTTATGAACAGTAAAGTAGTCTAGGTATCTTTTCAGAACCAAGGGATTGGCAGAAACCAAAACCTAGGATATATTAGCTATATTATATATTTCTCACAGTCTTAACTTAGGTGGTTACCCATTTATAGAGACTTGGGAGTAAATATTAATCTAAATATGCATCCAGGCTAGTTTTGTAGTCTAGCAATGAAGTGCTAAGCATAACTTGGCTGATTTTGATAGCATATATCAAATTTGAACATACACAGGGAGAAAAAAACGTGATCAGTCCGTACATCTAGATAAGCTTGTCTTATTTGTATATCAGTAATCCAGAAGTTCAAGAGACCAGTAGTAAGCTGAAAATAATGTCTAGGCAATGCAAAAACAACACACCAGCAATAAGCAAATAACTAAACTATAACTCCCTGTTTATGGGAAGAGAGAGTAAAGTATGAGTTTTGCCAACAAACTATAGTATCCTCCCTCCAAGTGTAGTATGTAGAATTTCTTGAGAGAAATATCTCGAGAGGTGGTAATCCTCACCTGTACCCATGTCAACCAGCAGACAATTAGTATGCCATTTGACGTGCACGAGGTGTCTTAAGATTACCACAACTTGTTATCGTATGTTCACAAGAGAGAAAGCTTAACAAAAAAACTACTATCATACACTTACAGATGAACAAAGCTAAAGAAAAAATTCCAAAGTTAGAATTTTGTTTTGTACTAGCAATAAGCAACACCTGTTGGCCGCTGTTTTGGGAACCTAACACCATCTCAATCACTTCAAAAGTAAGACAGTCTTTCCGAAATTCCTTCCCTGGCAGCCAGAAACTAGTATACAACAAGCTCGTAACTGAACAGAGCTAGTTTGCAACTGAGCAGATTAAAAGGAGCCACTGAAGAAAAATATTTCTGTGCAGCCTGGAAGTATAGACAAGCATTCACGGCAGTGTAGCCGGATCGTTGTGTTCGACGTATGCGAACTAAACCCAGCAGTGTGTACATTAACACATAGAGAGCTGTAACCCACAACCTGGAATGGACGTAGGTGCCTTAGCTCTAGTAGTGGCGGTTTGGAGCCAGTGAATTCGCCATTAACTAGCGGAGTTCAGTGAGTAAAGGCACGCAGCCCATCCTCCGCCAATTTTTGAAAGTTTTAATATCTAACGTAAATGGGATCATGGATATCCAGAGATTTTACCCATCTGTATGCAGGGAGATATGATCAGAGCCAGTATAAATTAAATACACTACTCAAGTACTCATTGTGTCTTAAAATTGGTAAGCTGATAGGTAGTTGGTTTTTATAAAGCAATACTCAAATATTATATAAAAAACTTATTCATTGAGGTAAAGAAACCATATATATATATGCATTATATATAGGTATAGCAATGAAAAAAATAAAATAAAAAAGAATTGTAATGATCAGAAGCTCATACAATCTTATATTTTTTTGAACCAACAGTAGACTAATTGAAGAGGTTAAGAGTGTAACCTAGTCTTTGAGTCTAAACAAAAAAACAAACACCCACCACCACCCTTGGTTTGACTGTCCTCAGTAGAAGTACTTGGTGTACCCTCTACTGAGGCATATACCAAGCACTTCACATACGTTTTTTCCTTTTTCCAAACAGGTATGCAGATAGGTAAGGAATTACTTTAGTTTGTCTATGAGCATTGCTAGATCAAATTTGATCCCAGGGAAGTTACTATCTTGCAAAAATTTCCTGATATTACTGTGGAGTCTGTTCCTTTGAAAGCCGTTGCTCTGAAGCGTGGCGACCAAGACTTCTAATTCGGTGAAAGCAGCTTCGACATTGTTAGACAGGTATAATATTGGTACCGCCTGGGATATCGCAATACTGTACGATTGCCGAACTGGTTTGTTTGATTTGAATTGAATGTACTGAGAGAACTGAAAAGGGAGATCTCGACGTTTGTCAAATTTGGAAGTTTGGTACAATCCAGAGTTGTCGTCCGTGATATCAATGTCCAAATTCATGAAATGTGCGCTGATTCCTTGAAGTGGAGAATCTTTTGCGTACTTGGTAATTTCACATTTGATTTCCAGAATATCCAATGGATAAATCCAAAATGGATTGTCTGGAGAACGAATTTGATTCGGGTCCAAAAATAGCTGTGCTACATCATTGTTGATCCAGCAAAGATCATCAATATATCTGTATGAGTGTTTGAAGTGGCTCATAAGATGAGTCCTTCCTAGTCTGCCCAATCTTTGCAAAAATTGAATCTCAAAGTGTAAGAGATAAAGATTGCACCATAAGGGAGAGCAACTAAACCCCATTGGAATACCAAGGGACTGCCTCCAGACCCGGTCGCCCAGGCCAACAAAACAGTGTCCCATAAGCCATGTATGAAGGCTAATTAGTCTTTTTTTCTGAAAATGGGAAGCAATTCCCGTATGCAGGACAGCATGTACTCCATGTAGCATGTGCCGCATTTCCTACAGTATCAACCCTGATCCAAATTTGTGGATTGGATCTCGGATGTTTTGTCCATTCTTGTTGAAATCCTAAGCGTATGATATGAGCAATGGCATCTGATAGATTGTCATTGCCACGCAAAGGTATTGTTTCATAGCATCGTGTTATATCTGCCACATAAATGCTGGACAGTTTAGCAGGGAGGTTCAGAGCAACCTCAATAGCAGAGTTTACTAACCAAAAAAGGGAAGTATCAACTCTGAGAAAATTCGTAAAACCCGTGTGTGTAGCTGCTGCCCATTCCTTAACCCGATCCAAGATGAGCATCGTAGAGATGGTCAACATGTGGGCTAAGTTAGAATAGACAGTACGGAAAGCATTAGTGAGCCAACGGTACTTATGTCTGTGTAGTTTATAAGTAGCCATTAGGTAGGGTAGGGAGTTGTAGGTCACATTTAGTTCCGGAATAATTTCTCTAAGATCAGACGTAATTTCGTCGATCATTGTTGCCCGGAGAGTCCAGCAACTATTGTCACGGCAGGGAGAGAAATCGGAGCTCATCAATCGCTCAAAGGCCAACATGCGGATGTGCTTTATGCAAATAAAGCACACATTGTTTGTAGCCTTATCTAAACCAGAGCAATAAAGATTTTATGTGATCCATGATGCTATCTCGTTTAAAACGGCAGAGCATGAGAGCAGATCTGGTTGTGATGAGCGAAATCCAAATTTATTGTCATCTCTGGCTTTTTTCAGCCGAGATAGGCAGTTTGTTCTCACCCATTCTTTAGCTTCCACTAGTGGGAAGTCAATCGATTCCAAGCCTAGAATTGAAGCAGTTTGTTCAAAAGCATCCAGGACTGTAGAAATACATACCCCAATTGCTGTAGGTTTGAGTGGAACGTGATTCATCCCCATTTTCACAGCCTTTCGTAACTCGCTATGTTGTAGTAAGTCGCAGCATACCGTCCGGACGTGGATGTCTGGTGAAGTTACATTGGTCGCTTCTTGCGCAGTCAGCGGGTCCAGGTAGCGTCTGAACCGTTTGGCCCGCATGCACAGACAGGGTTTCGAGAATTCAAGAATATCAGAAAAAACAAAGTTTTTGAAGACATGAGTAGGTTTATAAAGCACAGTAGCAATGCTGTCATGGTAACGCCATGCAAAAAGCAATTCTAAAACAATTAGGATAAGTTGTGAAAAACCAAAGTATAGCACCATTTCTTGGAAAAGCTGCTTTATGTTGATCCATTCCATAGCTCTGTTGGGATACGTGACGATTATAATCCCAGAGGGTTTGGTCTTGTTAACTCGCTGCAAGATCGTCCTACCAACCTGATCGAAGGTGAGGAGACGCGTTGTATCTGTTCAAAAAAATATAGTAATATAGTATGTCATGCCGTTAGTTAAGAAATGAAAAAACTAAGAGATCCTAGTTTAAAGTAAAGACCTGGTTTTCAGCCGAGAAGTTTGGAAGAATAGAACCGGGTGTTTAATCTGTTCAAAAAAATGTGCAATTGTAAAAAAGAAAATCACAGATATTTGAACCGCCTAATTCAAGTTTTCTATGTGTCATAAACCGTCTGTCATCTAGACAAGACAGATGAGTTTTTAGCAAAAAGTCTGCTATAAAAACTGTGAAAATCAGTAAAACTGTTAATACGACTGAAACCGCAGATCGAACTGATCCATGCGGTGCCTGCTGTCTACTGCCTGTTTTATCCGATAAGGCCAGTAGTCCGAAGACAGTCACTGCCTTGTTCAAAAAAATGTTGTATAGAAATAATACCCAGCTCTTTGAACTATAACTGGATCGATCAAAAAATATTTTTACCCCCTAGTCTTGCATGTCATGCATGTATCAATCCTCATTAGTATCGACAAAGCTGAGCGTCTTGCGTTTGAGAGGAGATTCTGCGATAAGTTGGATGCAACTCAATGTCGGCGCACTGGTGTTACCAGTCGAGACTTGGCCAGACTGTGGGTTTTCGGAAAATTTGTCTGCCGATTCTGCATCGAATGAGTTTGCCATACTCATCCCTGAAAAAGCGGGAATAGTATCCGGAGTGCGTGGTGTGCGATGATGATCCTTGCTCCAGGGAGATTGCCGTCTCGTAGGATTGGAGGTTTGGCCAGTAACATTGGAACTTTTGTTGAATTGTTGCCAATTCGGTGTATTGTTCCATTGTTGTCTGGGTGAGTTGTAGTAGTTAGTGCCACGGCCTCTGCCGTAGCCCCTTCCACCACCGCCGTTATCCCTTCCCCTAGCTGCATTTTGACCACCAGGTGGTGTCGTCATGAGCTTCTGTCGTTTCGCTGCCGGAGCTTGCGAAGATTTGTCAGGATTAGCCACCAACCAACTAGCTGATTTTAGGAGGCGTTCCACCTATTTATAACTCGGCAGATGGCACTATAAGAAACCCGCGTTTTTTGGGGTGCTAGCAAAAAACGTGCTTTGTTTGTATAGATGTCTCAGCGTTGGTCGAGATACGGACTGATTTATGCAAATTTTGTTGGATGTTGCAGGAAACGTATACATGTTATTCGAAAAACGCATGAACGTCAATTATGACAGGCATGTTGTGAGTGACGTCAAAGAAAACATAGACTTGTTTTTTTTGACATCCAAGAAGACATGAGGAGTCCACGTCAGCAAGTAGACCAATGTTGCCTACGGGTAAGTTAGTAAAATTTACTACAATCTATGGTAAAATGTTGACCATATGTGAAAATTTTAGGCAAAGGGCAGCCACATGGCATGCTTTGCAAAAAAAAAGAAATGGATGGATGAGCACCATGGATGAAAAGAGATGATCTTTATACAAGTAGGGTGATAAAAAGTGAAACAATCCATATGGGATATACACAACAAAAATTGTGTTCAAACATGATGTCAGAAACAACGTCTAGATGTTTGAAACAATGTCAAGATGTACGTGGCCAAGTTTCTCTATTCTAGTTATCCCATATTTTTTGTCTCACCATAGACAGAGAATGGATACAAATATGACCTTTGTAATCTAATTTTCAATAAAAGAATTTTTTTCATTTGGCCATTAAAAATTCTCTTGATGGTAGATGGTAAGTTTTCTTTAATCTTGGTGAATTCAACATTCTTTTTTGTTTATTTTATTTTATAATTTATTTTTACTAATTATTTTTTTATTGATCTTGCCTGATGGATAGGGTATGTACCAATTGATGTCTCAAAAAACGTCTAAATTGACGATTCAAAAACAACATAAAAATTTTCAAACAAAATAAAAATATGTTGACTAGGCAAACCACGTCAGATTTTCCCGCGGCCACGTCACTGCCCACGTCATTAAGGGACCGGATGAAAAATTGTCCCACGTGGCATTGCCCGGATGGAAAACAATGACATGTCGCCATCGTGGCATCCACATGTCATGTTTTTTGAACTTCAAAAGACCACGTTTTCTGTGATGTCAAAGTATAACAAGTACAAATTAGGCCCATTTTTTGAAAACATGGTCATGTTTTTTGCCCGTCAATTATAACGAATTTTAAGTGACATCTACGAAAACACACGTGATGTCATGAAAAACATAATCTAACGTTTTTTGTGACATTTCAAAAAACACGGGTTTCTTATAGTATGGGGATTTTCTTTAAAAAGAGGTCCTTCTGGATTGATAGCAAGTTGCACAGCACCCTCACAGATCCATTTTCGAGCATGCATGAAGGAAACATGACATTTGATAGCAAGTGCCTCCGCTTGGTGTAACCAAACTAAAAAGGCACTAAATTTTGACCTGAGAGATGGATGCGGAATATCTTCAAAAAATCGTTCAAGGTGGTTGGCCATGAACCATATGGCATGGTCCCACCAGATCATTGAACCTGCACAGCCCTGGGTGGCATTTGGAGCGCAGCTACATTTCATGTATGGCCTCTTGCCGTTCCAAAGTTCTTGCATGTGTCTATCCCTTCTGTGTTTGTTAGTAGGGGGATCGATCTTGCACTGTAACTTAATGCAGTCAGTGGTGCATTTTGTGTGATCGAAAAAACTGAGACTAAAGGCGTTGCTTATTGAGCTAGCCGCAGTACTCATGGCTCTGTTATTCAAAGCAGATTCCTTGCACTCTTTCATCTCCCCAATTTGTAATCCACCCCAGATTCTCCAGACGAAAGGGGGAATAGGAGCGAGTAGATTGATATTTCCAACTTGCCAAACACGGTGGTCGCAGCTTATCAATATATCTTCCACTGTACGAGGTGGTGTAAAAGGAATAGCTAATCTTTTGCCTGAAGCAATTAATTCCGCCTCCTCTTTCTGTTTTTGAGTGCAAATAATCAGTTTCTGTAGCTCCTCGATAGCGACACGCTCACTGGGCTCCATTTCCATACCTTCTAGAAAAGGATGTGAAATGACAGACATCTCACCGTTACTTTTCTGGCTATTTGACAGCTCTAGGTCTTCCTTATTATTGGCAGCTCGTATGGCAACTTCCACAGAGATTGCCTCCTTCTGGGATCGTGCATATTCCTCAGCGTCTTTGGCGATGATGTCATCCAAAAACGAGTGGAGCTCCTTGAGTCGGATCAGACTCTGCTCCGGTGTTTTGCTATTGGCTACTTCAAATACCCTGGTCCACTGAGCGAGATCTAGTGTACTGAGGAGTAATGGTGTCTCACCTTCGTCACCGTTATTTTTTATCGTCTCTGAGTCAGTCTATTGTATGAAAGCGTGAATCTCTGCGGGTTTGAAGCTCGCTAGAATAGCCTGAATGATTGGAATTGGAGGTGGGAGTGGGATGTTATATCCCAAGGCTTGCAGGTCCGGATGCCACACTGGTTCTTTCATCAGTGGCTGCCAAATATGAAACAGCACAAATACAAGTTAGAGAAACGATAGGAAGAAGAATCCATAAGAGATTCACCGTCTCTTAAAGGATGGAGGTAAAAAAATGTGTTTTTTCGACACTTCTTTGATAGAATCAAAGTAGATTCTAATTCCCAATCGTTTTCCATGTTTTCGTAAGGCATCGGTATTCAGATTTTATGAACAGTAAAGTAGTCTAGGTATCTTTTCAGAACCAAGGGATTGGCAGAAACCAAAACCTAGGATATATTAGCTATATTATATATTTCTCACAGTCTTAACTTAGGTGGTTACCCATTTATAGAGACTTGGGAGTAAATATTAATCTAAATATGCATCCAGGCTAGTTTTGTAGTCTAGCAATGAAGTGCTAAGCATAACTTGGCTGATTTTGATAGCATATATCAAATTTGAACATACACAGGGAGAAAAAAACGTGATCAGTCCGTACATCTAGATAAGCTTGTCTTATTTGTATATCAGTAATCCAGAAGTTCAAGAGACCAGTAGTAAGCTGAAAATAATGTCTAGGCAATGCAAAAACAACACACCAGCAATAAGCAAATAACTAAACTATAACTCCCTGTTTATGGGAAGAGAGAGTAAAGTATGAGTTTTGCCAACAAACTATAGTATCCTCCCTCCAAGTGTAGTATGTAGAATTTCTTGAGAGAAATATCTCGAGAGGTGGTAATCCTCACCTGTACCCATGTCAACCAGCAGACAATTAGTATGCCATTTGACGTGCACGAGGTGTCTTAAGATTACCACAACTTGTTATCGTATGTTCACAAGAGAGAAAGCTTAACAAAAAAACTACTATCATACACTTACAGATGAACAAAGCTAAAGAAAAAATTCCAAAGTTAGAATTTTGTTTTGTACTAGCAATAAGCAACACCTGTTGGCCGCTGTTTTGGGAACCTAACACCATCTCAATCACTTCAAAAGTAAGACAGTCTTTCCGAAATTCCTTCCCTGGCAGCCAGAAACTAGTATACAACAAGCTCGTAACTGAACAGAGCTAGTTTGCAACTGAGCAGATTAAAAGGAGCCACTGAAGAAAAATATTTCTGTGCAGCCTGGAAGTATAGACAAGCATTCACGGCAGTGTAGCCGGATCGTTGTGTTCGACGTATGCGAACTAAACCCAGCAGTGTGTACATTAACACATAGAGAGCTGTAACCCACAACCTGGAATGGACGTAGGTGCCTTAGCTCTAGTAGTGGCGGTTTGGAGCCAGTGAATTCGCCATTAACTAGCGGAGTTCAGTGAGTAAAGGCACGCAGCCCATCCTCCGCCAATTTTTGAAAGTATGGGCAATTTCGTTAAAATGGCGGTATTCCGTTAGTTTGGCACTTTTAACTGTTCAGACAGTGCACTCTGAAATGGTCTGAAATCTACATCTATTTTAGATTTCTGACATCTTTATCTTTCCTAGATATCTGAAATCTATAAAAATCCTAGATTTTTCAAAAAATTCAGTCTAAAATCTATAACATTCATAGACTTCTGAAATCTACAACAGTCCTAGATCTTTGAAATCTATCTTTGTCCTAGATGTCGCTTCTATGGTTTAGAATGGGCACTCTGAAAATGGCACATGGAATACCGCCATTTTAACGAAATTGCCTAATATCTAACGTAAATGGGATCATGGATATCCAAAGATTTTGCCCATCTGTATGCAGGGAGATATGATCAGAGCCAGTATAAATTAAATACACTACTCAAGTACTCATTGTGTCTTAAAATTGGTAAGCTGATAGGTAGTTGGTTTTTATAAAGCAATACTCAAATATTATATAAAAAACTTATTCATTGAGGTAAAGAAACCATATATATATGCATTATATATAGGTATAGCAATGAAAAAAATAAAATAAAAAAGAATTGTAATGATCAGAAGCTCATACAATCTTATATTTTTTTGAACCAACAGTAGACTAATTGAAGAGGTTAAGAGTGTAACCTAGTCTTTGAGTCTAAAAAAGAAAAAAAAAAAAAAAAAAAAAATTAAATTTTTTTTTTTCCAGCTGCACACAAGGACCCCTTGGAATACCGTCGGTGCCGACAAGGTCTCAAAGGGTCTTGATGTACAGCTGCAACTTTCAAATTTAACTTTTTATTTTTTACTTTTAATTTAAAAAAAAATTTGCAGCTATACCCAAGCCCCCCTAAGACTACCATCGATAACGACACTATTCCCATGGGACCCTAGGTGCAGTTGTTGTTTTCTAAAAAATCTTTCTAAAATTTATTTTTCAAGATTATTTAGTTGTTTTCGTAAAAATACTACACAACATTTAGAGACTTGAGGTGTAATTGCTATTCTCTCTTCTTTTTTTGAAACAAACAGTGAGATTTTGAAAAAAATAAGAATACAATTGAGACTGATGGAAGAATCACTAGATTGAAGATTGGAGGAAAAAATTTCCGCCTAGAGGTATAAAGCTCGCCACTATAGAATACCTATTTGAACACAAAATATTGCTAATTTCAGTTTGTATGAAGGCATGATGGTCATTACCACACTCATTAGTGAAGCTAAAAATGTGAATTTTACTAGCCATTTTTGTAAAAATTGTATCCCTTTAAGCAAAGAGGGAGATTTTAATGGAGTTGATAGTTTTACTAGTGATGAATAATCTTCATCTAGTACACCAAATTTGCCTTAAGATAGGAATCTTTAGAAGGTCCTAAGTTGCATTTAGGGCATGAATGCAAGGAAAATATGTACCAACATTGTCACACTTTCTAGGAGGAATGTCAATGAAAGGTTCCCTTTAGGAAAGTGTAAGTGTTGTTTTGAAGTAAATAAATAAAATATAAAATCAACTATTGTTTATGGAGGTTGTAGTTTTTGTCAAGGACTCATAAGGATGATATCTTTTTCAACAATAATCCTATAGTGAAGGCCTAACTATAGTTGCAACTTTCAGAAATATATGTGACTTTTTTTAATGATTTTAATTTTTTCAATTTTGTTTATAGGACTATGGGCCCTTTAGGAACCCTATTGGTATTGATAAGCTCTCCACAATCCTAAATTCCTACAACAAATTTTTAAGTTTTTAAAATTTGATATTTTTTGTTTTTGTTTTTTGGACAAGAATATTGAAGGATTCCAAGCCTTGTAGAGACCTTGGTCAATATTGACAAGTATTTTTGAAGATTGTGTTCTTAAAACAATTTATCTTTGAATAAATTTTTTTTTTTTTATAATTTTTTCTTGAAAAATGTTGTTGGTTCCAAGTCTCATAGTGCATTATTTGGCACTTGCAACATCTTACTTGCAAAATTAGTATTCAAAGATAAAGTATATTGATTTTTGAAATTTTTGTGCTGCAATGCCATGTCTCTTTAGTATACCTTTTTGAACCAATAGAAATCCTTACAAATGATTGCAACATTTTTTTTCCTATTTTGTAGTCTCCTAAAGTAGCTTGTCAATATGGACACTTTCCTGTCTTTGAAAGATTGGAGATGAGCAATTTTATTTTAAGTTTATTTTAAATTTTAATTATTTAATACATATGAATGAGTTTTTGTTCTCTCTAGTACAAGTTAAAGTAAGACTCTAGAGTGCCAAAAGAAAAAATATTTTATAAAGAAAATGTAAAAAAAGTGATTGTTTTACATTTTTTTGAATTTAGGGGGGTCTCCAACAATAACTACATTAGATGTTTTTTGGGAGGTCTAGAGGGTTGTTTTGGGCCTGTTCCCCCTACTGTTCCTGTCCAGTGAAAGAATGGCTCACTGTCAGAAAAATAAAAAATTCTAAAAAAAATAAAAAAATAGTCCTTAAAATGATAAAAAAAGTTGGAAAAAAATTATTTTTTTATTTTTATTTATTTTTTAGATGATCAAAGTTCGGCCACATTAGACTGCAGCAATGGCATTGCTCTCTTGTTCCTGCAAATATGATAACTCAGAGCTCTCTAGACCCCCCAAATCTCCTCTAATGGGAATGTTAAATTGTTGATAGGTACTATGTCGCTACAATGCTTTAAAAATGCTATTTTAGAGAATTATATTTTTATTTTATAAATATTTGGTATCTTTGTGACCCACAAAATACATTTTGGTGCCAACAAGTATTCATTTGGAGTTAAATAGTTGAAACAATTATTTTCTATTAGATGGTATTTTTTAATATTACTTTTTAGTACTAGATGAAAGTTTGCTTTTCTTTAAAACAATGTTTATATCTATGAAACATATGGAAGATGTTGACTACCCCAAAGTCTTAAAAGATGTAAGGATGATGCCAAAATTTTCATCATTATCAATGACTTTTAACCTCAATCTTGCTAACTAAGCTAACATTGATTAATTCTTTCCATGGCCTTTGGTGTATTTTCATGAATACATATGATTTATTTTAGAAACTTAAAAAGGTATTTAAAATTTAAAAAACTTAGATGAATTTAGAAAGTATGCCTATATAAGCCTTTATAGTTTAAGGTGGGTCAGATTTATCTAAATTCAAGCATATCCAAATATCCAACTGCGTCAAAGTCAGACGTCCAAGTTCATCCATTTCATCTAAATCTTATTAATCCAGCATATGCATTGAAACTTAAACAAATGCCAAAGACCATGACAAAATTGCCCAAACTTCTTGAATCCTCGGGGAGGTCACTTCCCCTTATGTTTTGTAACCACGTGCGTTAACCACCTATTTGTTTGAAGGCTATTTACTTAGTAATCATGATTTTAAAGGACACTTTTAGTAGAAAAAAAGCTACTTGGTCTTAATTTTAAGCACCCTATAGGTAATTATAAATGAAAATCTAACTTAATTTTTGGCATGCTATAGTATTTATAAACTTTAGGAATTTTGTTTTGTTTGATAATGAAGGACTTTTGGGTGAATTTTGGGCATAAAAATATGCAACATACATAAAAATTAGGATCAAACTTAACCCTTAACTTTCTGAACGACCAGAATGTGGTCAATTTGTTTTTTGAAGTGCTTTTTTTATTATTAAAAATATTTAAATGAAGTTGCACTTGAAGTGATGCTTTGAAGAATCAAGTTGGCCATCTTTATATGCGGTTATATTTACATAATAAGCTATTGTTTTGTTTTTTTAAAATCTCAAAGCATAGGTGGTTGGATGTTTGGACAAAAAATTATTTTTTATTTTATATAGCATGTCCAAACGCCACAAAATAAAACCCTTGCACTCTTTTATGCATAAAACTTTCTATTTGTAATAAAATAGCAACCTCTTGCACAACTCCCTTGAACTATTTCATGTATAAAAGATATTTAATTTTAATTAATTTTTTTCAAATTAAAAAATTGCTTTTACTTTTAGTTTATAATAGTTCATATTCACATTAAATTCAAAATGAGCTAAAAAATCTGATTTTTTGTCATAGGCATACATTATAGTGTAGAAAGTCATGATGTTAACCAAATTTTCGTGTCATTTTATAATTAGAAAATTAGTAAACTATGGTTATATTCATGAAATTCACATTGCAATAAAACACTCAATTTTTGGAATTTTCCATAATTTCAAATTAGAATAGAAACTAGACTTGGTTTGCTTCATTTTATTAGTTGGGTTCAAATTCAAAAAAGACCATTTTCATGGCTAAATTTGAGATTCAAAACAAGGAGCTAGGAGGTACCAAAATACACTAAGAAAGCATCTTTGATGATTCATTTTTAACACATCTTCTTGTATAAAGCGTTAAATAGTTAAAACATAATATTTTTCATTCATCCTTTAGAAGGACTAAGGATTATACTCATCCTAAAATTAATTTTTTTTCTTCTATGATTTTATTCACACTAATTTATATCTACTTTTTTTTTAAATCAAAAGATTTTTCAATGTCCTATTTTATATATAATGATGTTTCAAGAATTAAATCCAGGCTAAAATAGATCTTCATCATTTATAAATTTTTGCTCCAATGAATAAAATTCACCCTATAGTTTAACTCACGTGGCTTTCTACTTTTCGCAGAGTGACCTCCCCGAGCTTGAATCTCATCCTACTCCATTCAAAGTCTATCTAAAATCAAGAAATATATATTAAGTAGTTAGCTACATGATATCAATAATACTTTGCAACAATATATTTATAGTTTAAAATGAAACAAAATACCAATACATATTGAATGTGGGATCATTTCTAAAATATTTTTGTGCCTATTTCTAACAAATGCTAATAAAGATGTTGGAAAAGAGAGTTCGATGGAAAAATTTAAAGTAATTTATTATATTTAAAGTGATATGTTGCCTCAATGCAAGAGTTGATCTTTACATTTATGTTTCTTCTGAAAACTTTGATGAGCTTAAACATATTTTTGAAAGCAACTTGTTGAGTTGTTGAAGTAGCAAAATAGTTCATCATTACTACTTCAATTCTACTAAAAAAACTCCAATGAAATTGGTTTAGGGTTTGTACCACTAAACCACTCCATATATTAATTTTGATCATTGAGCAAGAAAACTAGAATTCAAATCACATGTGTATCTACTCCACCCTCTGTTTCACATGGCTTTAACGATCAACAATCAAAATTGGTAAATGAAGCCTTTTTAGTGGTACAATTTCTAAACCAATTTGGAGGTTCTTAGTGGGACTAAAGGAATATATCCGCTAACTCTAACTTTTTGTGAATGGTGAATATAGAGGTTGTCTATTATATGTCTCATATTTATAATTGTTTTTCTATTTTAGATAAAAAGAGACACTACTTTATTCTTGTCTTTTATGGTTTTGTCCATTTTGTGCTTAAATGTTTTTTTATTGCATTAAATAGATGTGATTCATAGTTAGAGCACCTCTTTTTATCAAGAAACAAATATACCAATATATCATGACCAAAAAAATTTGTGTGTATAAAATCACATTCAATAATTGCAATAGTTAGTTTTATTTTTTTAATCTAAAAAACCATCCAACACAGGTTTAGGGTTCACTGTGACATTTCTCGGAATTTTTCATTTACATTCATTGTTTGCATTGAAAAATTGATTGCCACATAGACCACTAGAAGACTAGGTTCAAGTTTTTATTTTAGATATTATGAAATACCTTATTTTCCATGGTCTTAGGGCATCAACAATCCACGGTCATAGATACAGTTTATTAGAAAAATCTCAAAATATTTTCAAGTTTACCCAAAAAATTGCTCACCTTTTAGTTACAAAAATAATTCTCAACAAACATTTAGTTTCCCGCTCGGGTTTCCAGCTCTACACTCTATGCTCCACGCTCTATGCTCGCACACTAGCTTCGTTGTTGTGAGATCAGATAGTTTTCAGTGCAGAATGTTAATTGACTAAGAGGCTTGAATTGTTGGAGAATTGGCCAAGTCCATTGTGTTAGTTTTGTGGAGCACAAGTGAATGTGAGATTGAATATAAATCAAGCTCTAAATATTAATTGATCATGAAGCTCATCACGGTGGGAAGTGAAATTGGTTGTATTTGTTTGTAAGACTTCTATGTATACTTGGGTGAGAATTTACTGGAAATAAATGAGTCTAGTAACTTGATTGTGAATGTTACATGCCTAGAGGGATTGATTGTATGTATCCAAGAATCTCTATCTGTGAGATTCAATTGCGAGTGCATATATACTAAATTCAAGAGTTAGTTGATTTGAGTTGGTTTAGGATAAGTAATGCAATTCTAGGGATGTGATTATTTGTATGTTGAGCAAATGAATAAAGTATTGACGAGTTGTGGAAATTTTGGGAAAATCAGCACTTGATTTCGTAAGCTAAATAGAAGCTAATATATATATGTGGGCATCTGCTAGATAATGATCTAGGAACGAACTGATATCAATTGAATGTCATATTAATGAACTGAATTGCCTTAAATCTGAATGTATTGCATAGTTACTAGCGAATATGAAAATGTATATATAATAGCAAATTGAAAATGAATTAACATTAATAACAAATTAGTGAAAATAGAACCAGTTGTTAACTTTTCAATTGTATTCTTACCCAAGAGTTAACCCTAATTTTAGTCAACATGATATGACTATTAAACTGAAAATAACTTATAAATTGGCAAACCTCTAGTGGTTATGGGACTTAAATCAAATTGTATAGAGGTTATCACATAATGTTTTTGGTATAGAGTGAATAGGGTTAGATTGTGTGGTTAAGTCAAGGTTTGAAGTGTAGACAAACTGTACAATGGTTGAAAGCAAGCAATTTTAGGTGAATTGGTTGTAGTGGATCTAAAAATGTTGGACGAATTGTGGCTGTGGAATTAGCCGGTCACTAGGCTAACGGCAACCTTATAATAGATGAGCTAGTGAAATAGTCTGAAACAAATTGACATGGAAGATTTCCAAACATACCATACTCTGCATTAGTTAGTGACTAATTGCCTTAGTTTAGAAATTTGCTTGAGCATCCTAAGTGGCAATTAGGCTAGTAATTGATAGGCTAAAATAATTTGTTGATTGCTAAAGAGAATCAAAGTAACTAAGGAATATATATATATATATAACACTTGTTATTCAATTATGTGATAGATAATCTGCATTTGCATGATCAAATTGAAAGTCTTACTTGTCAATTTGCCAAAATCCCTACTTTCTACTAGATAGGACTAGGACGCCATTCATTGTCAATAGCATTTAGGGATGGACTGATATAAATTTAGGAATAAAAGTGATATAATTCCTAAAGGTTTTTGGCCATGTTTTTACCAAAAACACTCCAAAATTGTCATTTCTAATACAAGTACCATATTTTAGAAAAAAAACATTTTTGGACAAATATAACCTTAGGATCTTATAGTACACTGGTTTGAGAAGATGTGGAAAAATTGCAAAAAATTCCATCGTGTAGATTGCAAGATGTTAGTGTTCAACATGACAAAAATCTTTTTTTTGCCCTTGCAAAAAATCGGGCAGCTGCACTTCACAAGGTTAGATCTTTATGAAAAAAGTTCCAAAATGGTTGTAGCTCTTTGCATTCATTTTTCAAAGAAAATTGGATACATGCTTGAAATATTTTAGATCATTTGGAATTGTACAACATATAGGAAAATATAGTAAGTAGAAAAAAGTAGAGAGTGATTCAAAATACAAAATTGTTAAGAATTTATTTATGAAATTGAAAAATGCCAATATCCAATGATTAAAATGTTGAAGTAAAAAATCTAAGCCTATTGTTTTTATTTTTTTCAAAAATATTAAAAATTGAGTTAAATAAAGGACTTCAAAGTTTATTTTAGAATAGAGATTTCATAACTACTTGTAAACTAGCTTTGGGGGGGCCAATGTGTAAAAAAACTAAGGGGATAGGTGCAAACACCATATTTTTTTTAGGGGGATATTATTATTAAATTTTTTTAAAAACTCACTATCATTATAAAATTTCCTACTTTGGATTATTAAAGATGTGGTTGCATTAATTATAATTCTAAATTGATATGAATAAATAATATGGTATTTTAGTTTTAAAAAAAGAAGAATTCTACTACGATTTTTGGCCTACATTAAATTTCTTTCAAACTTTATTTTCTTTGCCCCACTAATGACTACTTACAACTAGAACTTAAAAGAAAAGTGTAGTCAATACTACTATTGTATCTTCCATAAAAATTATCAATGACACTCATTTACTAGGTAGATATCATATTATTGAATGCTATCAATTGAACTTTAAATACTAAACCAAAGACAGTGGAAAAGACAAACTAGACAATCTCCAAACCCTAAAGTAGACCTTGAACCCTAAATAGCCGGAACGACAAACAAAGGGCCCGGAACAGGAATCGTCAATTTCCAAAATTAAATGACAGCCACCTAAAGTCAATCAATGTCTATTGTAGAAATTAGTAAAGTCTATAAAATTATTAAACACTTTGAATATGCCACTCACAAGGCAACAACATTTAATATTCTTGGCCACAAAATAAGAACAAAAAGGGAGGTATCCTAGGTCTAATTTTTTTCTAGTTGAACCTATTTTTCTATATCCTATAGTAGTTTGAAGACATGGCATGGCATTTTTGTACCCCATAGTATATAAAAACAAATTATAATTTTTATCTCAAATGTTTTCTAAACACCCTGTCATTTGTTAGCATGTAGTTTTCTATTGCTACCGCTCACTCCCCCCCACCCCACCCCGAGAACTACCCACAACTAAAACTCTTTGTAACTTTCATCTCATTAATCAAAATGAAATGATTCAAAGTTTTCCATGTACATAGAAATCCAAAAAATTATTTTTTATTTTTTATTTTTCAAAAAATTATTTTTTAAAGAAAAAAATGAAAATTCCATTTGTAGTGAGCTGCCCAAAATTGCTATATTGCCAAACAACGCACTTTGGTCCTTTAGGGATTAAATTTTGTAAATTGTATCTTGAACCATTGATCCCCTAAAAGAAAGCTAAAATCATTTAATTCTACAAAACAAGTGACTCTAGATACGTAAACTATAGACAGATTGACCTTTTCCTTGTGATAACCCCCCTATACTTTGTAATCTTGGGATTCATTAGGTACAACAAATTAAAACTATAGTGAATAATAAAGGCATTTATAATAGTGGTGTCCAATAGAAAGAAAAAACATTCTATGCCACCATTTCTTTGACATACAAGCAATCAACAATCTTCCATACTGTTGGTCAAGCATATAACAGTGAAAACTTCTTGTCATGTCTTCTTTTCAAGTAGTTACTTGTTCAAATTTCCTACATAAGTACAAGGTGATCACATACTATGGTCCCCCCCTTGCCAAATATACAATCCAGTAAAAATTAGTACAAAATATACCAAAATTAGTACAAAATGTATGTAAATTGGTACTTAATGGAACCAAAACATCATTTATACCAAAATTAAGTGTTGGCCCATTTGAATCAAAAGGTCTTTTCATAGATTCTCAAATTTAAAATTAAAAAAAATTTAAGTCAAAATTTGACTCTCATACTAAAATCACACATTTGTTAAGTATTTTTTTATATAGGTCATAAAACACTAATTACGTGCCTAGTCTAAGTACCTAAACATTAGAGCATTGGATTTAGCTCTTTGAATTGTAAGAATGAAACTCCAAACTAGGCAAAAGAAATACAACAATGCTAAACATGAATCTGTGATAGTACAAACATTTAATGTTTGTACTCCATATATTCAATTAATAGATGAAATTCACTTTTTGTTATGCAGTTATCAATTTATGCAAAATATAAGACTCCGATCTATTTTTTATTTATTTTTTAAGTCACAAAAACTATTAAAAAATTGACTCCAATCTTTCATCTTATGTAGAAATTTTGCCGTGACTACAATTTTGGACAACCATAGTGTGCTTTTACCCTACATATACCTCAAGCTATTGGATATATATTTTGTTTCATTGCATGCAATTGTGAAGTGTTTAGAGCTTGATACCATGAGTAATGGTCTTCAAAGGAAAACATTGCTTGAAGGCATATAATTAGCCATTACATGAAATCAAACAATCATCTACACAAATGAAAGGTGATGGCTTCCAGTTCAAGTTGAAGTTCTCCACTAGTAGCTTTTCGAGAGGTCTCACATTTGCTATAGTGTTATATTTATGATCCTATTTATTTTTCACAATGAATCCCTTCGGAAATAGATGCAAACATTGTAACATATATTCAAATTTCCAACAACCTATAGTCTCATGCACTTCAATACATTCCAAAGCATTCTGACTAGTACACCAATAGTCTCTTAGACATAGTTGTTGTTGTATATCCATTAGCATGTAGATGCCTAAGATCTGCCTTAGCTCTTGCAAAGTCACGGCCCTCACGCATGAGTCTCCACCGTTCATCTTCCATATTGTTGGAGCACAATATACAACTTAGTTGTTTGTTTTTTACACAACCTTCTGTTACATCCACTCGTCCTACAACTCCATGTAATAATCACCTGATGATTTGACGACAAGTCGCATTTACTATGTTGGTTCCAAAAGAGGGCCTATAAATTCATGTTGAGGCAGCAACTGCTACATCTTCATGTGCTATTGCACTCATTGTATTTCATTTCACAGGGCTCGTCCTCCACTTGAAGCCCCTCGTGATAAACATTCAAGTCATCTAATATGTTGAGACAATTAGGGACAACCTTTTCACTCATTGCCAACGAGCCATCATCGATTGCTTAGGCCAATTCCCTAAATGTGAAACTTTGCTTGGTCTTCAAATCTCAAGAATCCAAGAGAAGCAACAAAAAAACTGAGCAACTTTGGGGGTACAATGTGGATGAAGACAACAAACTTTGACAACCTCTAATTATAAAAGTGCTAGCTTTGGAAATGACTTCTACAAACTAAAGAGGTACCTTCTTTGGCCTATCAAGTTGAGTGTCAACAACTCAACATCTTTGTAGCCATTACTTTTAGAGTCACTATAACATCATTTGGCCATTAGAAATATCTCAGGCTTATAGTAGAAGACCATTTGACTTCTTGCAATAGTACAAATACAAAAAATATTAAATATATTAAAAATCATATACCATGTGATAGCTACAAGTACCATGTCAAATTGATGATTATTAAGTTTTTACCTCCAACTTCAATTTAATTTAAATTTTCTTTATATATATTTCCTTATATTTGCATTGTGACCAGAAGTCAAAGGGTCCTCCACAAGTCCTAGATTTTCTCTATTACGGGGTCATATGCACGCCATTCACATCTTTGGCATACACAATTTAAGAAATGACTTGAAAAATAGGGGTCAATATATGTCTACGATGTAAAATAAAAGTACAACACTCTTGACCTTGTGCAAAACAACTCTTGATGCATAACCACATGGATATATGATAGACCTACTCACCAACCCAAATAATACTCAACAACTTCATGTGCACAATACGGTTTAGATTATAGTTAGAATCTTGTTGTATTGGTGGTAGCGGGGCTATTGCTAGATTTTTTTAATCCCATATTCGGAAGGCGATATCCAAAGAGTATAGGAGAGAATGCCTCTAACCAATCCATGTGCCCATATCCCCTATTCTCAAGCATGATACTACAACCACAATTAGCACTTGCTATTAAAGGTCCCTCTCTATAGGAAATAAATGGCAGAGGATGAAAAAATTATACATAGAAGGCAACAATTGTAGTAGTTGGAGAAGCAGATTGTCAAGTAGAACAAACGAGACAACAGGAGGCGGAGGTGTTGAATCATTTAATCATATGGATCCTAGCTTCCTCCACTAAAGAATCATTTTATTGAAGCGGAGTGAATTTTGATGCATTAGGGGCTATGGGTAGAGAGCTTACTTGCTTGTCTAGCAAATTTTACATCATTACAGAAATTCTAAGGCATTTGGAGGGCTGCCAGAAAATGACATGACAACTCTATTAATTTGGAATAGCATTTCTGACATTAGTTGTTGCAACATGGTGTCAGTTGAGGTGACTTTTTGCTGCAGCAATTCCATTGTAGTCTGATACATTACAACATTCAAGTATATTCAAAGCAGGATTTGGATTAAACAATTCAAATCTCCTTGTGGAACCATTGTATCTGCAATTTTTAACGTTACAAATAGTGTTTCAACTTCTTTTTTTAATGAAGTCAAATTAAATGGCTATTGAAGCTATTTGTCATTGGCAACTAGCTTCTATAGCCACTACATTTGGCTTATTTGAAACCAAAATGAACTTAATTTGTAAGTTGGATAATTGGGGGATATTTTCTTATTTTGGCATAATTTAGTGTTAAATACAAAGTTTAAAAAACCAAGGTTCAAGTACATTACAATACCTGAACCCTAATTTTTTAGTCCTTTGTTTTCACATTTTAAACCATTGCCGAGATCTGACAACAAAACTTCATGTGGTCGCGAATAGGGGAAAAAACCATGTATCAGAAGAAAAAAAACTAAACTGCAGGGTCCTCAAAGGGCTATGGAGCACCCCTTCAGAGGCCCTAGATTTTCTCTAATGAGTATCAAGTTAGCATTGATACTCTCTAATGCAAGGACATCTCCAAAAAAAATTCTTTGGTTGGGATGGCCGAAAACTACCTAGGCAATGCTATAATTGTGTCAAAAGTGCCACTTCCTTCAACAACTAAATGTGGTGACACTAGCTAGATATGAAATGGATGTTTAATTACCAACCTTGTGTGTTTTTTGGCAGCCTTCTTCTTTTCAAAACCTAGGCTTGATAATATCAAAGGTCACAATTGCAAGTCCTGGAGATTGCATGGATATAGAGCTCGAGTGAAAACAATTTGTCACCAACTTTGGAATTACAAAAAAAAGTGCTTGAAGCACTATGAACTCTCTACATCCCACGCTTAGAAACAAATCTTTGAGCACTAAGAGTAATGATCAGGGTTGTTTTTTTCATTTTTGAAGAAGTGCCAAAGAGGCAATATAAAATGTTATAGTGGTGCTCCAAATTTTAACATTCGTCCATATACTAGATAGAAAATATCACATTAGCACATATCACATGTCTATAACTTGGTTTTCATCCATAAATTGGCGATTTCATCCAAGTTTTTTGGCATTTCTTAACCTTTTTTTAGCCAAATTATTTTTTCTAGTGCAATCTGGCACCAAAGAGCCAAAAAGAAAACCCTGGTGATGATCACAAAATAGAATAGAGGAACCCACCTTAATACCATTTACCATCCACCCACTAGAAGAAATCCATGTTTTGGGTGACACATTTTAGGTGATACATTTTAGATGACATCTACATTGATCTAATTGTTTTTATTTTAACAATGACATCAAATGTAACATCAAGATTGTTAACATAAAAACAGCTAGATCACCGCAGATGTCACCTAAAATGCATCACCAAAAACATATGGAGGTTTCTTCTAGCAACCACTATCCATTTTGAGTACCATGCACAAGCCTTGTACAAATGCAAAGGGCTAAAAGTGCAAGACATCCCACTTACAAATAAGCATGTTGAACCTGTCTCATCTATCGAGACATCCAAAAGGATGGTGAAGGAACTTTGGATCCAATTAAATCCTTTTGCTGAGTTCATAATTGTTGAGCACTATTTCACGATTAGCCACACAACACATCAAACGTAGTTGACAGTTGTTGGAAACATAGCTTGTCCTATTTACAATCCATATAGTACCCTTGTCATTATCTTTTCAATTGTAGTTGTATTGTACTCTTCATTTGCACTTCTTTATGTAGAATTTGTATTGTACTTCTACTCCCTTAATGTATAAACATGTGTATCTCCTAATTTAAAGATTGAACTCTAATGCCACTCAGCCCATTGGATTTGTGGAGAAATTGCACACATTTGTTCTCACACCCAATCATCAAATTCATCCTTCATTTACTTATAGTGTCAAAAAAAACCCTTAGTAACCAGAAAATGACACTATGATCCTTAAAGGATTAAATTACTTCTTTGGTTTGGTTGGCTTCAATAGTCCTTTAACCCCTCATCACCCAAGGGGACCAACAATGCGAGTAAAAGTGTCTTCACATAGTTTCTAGTTCAATTCAAAGTACTATAACTTTTGTATATAATGCACCAATTTAATCAAACTTGTTATAGAATTTACACTCTTTCTTCTAGTTTTTGTGGTAAAATTTAAAGATCAATCCAAGATGTTTTACTTTTAAAAAAACAATTGAAGTTCAAAGGTTCACCAAATTGCATTTGATGGTTGCAACCTTGGGGGCTTGTATCTCCTTCATCCAATGTTTGTTTTCAATAAAATTTGTTGGATTATATTTACCTTAAAGTCTAGTTATTATAGTAAAATTTTCATGTCAATCCAAGTTATTTTGAATGTTTGGGAATAATTTGGAGTTCAAAACCCCAACATTTTTGGATTACAGTGAACTTTGGCATCTTGTTTCTTTTTCATACAAAGTCTATTTCAAATATAAAAAGATTTAAAAGTTGCATATACTAGTCTAGTTTGTGTGTCTAAAATTTCATTTCAATATAAAAGACAATTTAGTGATTGAGAAGCATTTTAATAGGAGGAGGTTTAGCCTCATGTGGGTTTTTTTCAACTTTTTCTTGCTATTTTTTGACATTTCAAAGTCATTTTGCAGACACAATGAATCAATTCAATAATGTTTTCTTTTCACCAATGGGTTGGTATGTTGGTTTTGAAACACTTTATAGTTTTAATTTTTTTTCCATATGAGTAGGTTTAGAAATCAAATTTCACCTCCAAATGTGTTGCTAGGAAAATTTCAGCATCCTTCTTCTACATTAAAACATTATAATCTTGCAATCTATGTGGCCAAATGACTCCAAATTTGATTCATGTCATCTACAACATATACATTACAAGATTGTACGGTTGAGATTTCTATATCTTAGTGACATTTTGGACTATAACACTTCAAATGCAATAAACCCAAAAAGGCCCTGAGCCTTGAGGGGTTAAATGAACTCCTAAAGGACCAAGGCCATTTTTCTGTCAAAAACCACTCAAAATTGTCATTTTTGTTGCATTTGTCCAATAAAGCAAAAACAAAAAATATTTTTTGGAAGCCAGCGTAGGATCTTGTACTTTACTTGTCTGAGATCATGCACTAAGAAATTCATCAAGTTTGATTGTATAGCTTAGAAGATTTGAGCATTCAAAGTTGAAAAAAAAGATTTTTAGAACAATGTCCTATAATTTTAGCTGACTTTGACCACCATTTGTGAAATTTTTTTGCACTAAAGACTTTGAATTTAAAACCCTAATGAAGATAATGTTATACATATGTCCCCCAAATTTCACTTCAAAAAAATGTGTAGAAGACATCCAAAAAAATCTTGCAATGACACAATGCTAGGAGAATTATCAATACACTAGCCTTTTTTGCTAACGTGTTTATTATCTTATAATTTCAATACTCAAAAATTCCAAAAATGGATTGAATATTTATTTATGTTCAACATACTCAAAAAAAAACTAGAAAAAAACAAAAATTCAAATTTTTATTGAAATTAGAAGGCTTTAGTAACCTCCCAAGAGCCAAAGTCTTTGTAGGCAATGGAAAAAAAGGGTCTAGGTTTGTTTTCCTGCATTCTTGACATATTCCTACAACATTATTGTTCCCCTCTCTATTCTTGTCCCCCTACCCTTTCCTTCTCCACTTCCCTCCCTTCTTAGCTCCCGCAGCCCCTCACTTATAGGCCTTCCTTCACCTCACAATGTGCCCTTTCCTAAGTCAATGAAATTTTGGCAATCCAACCTACCCCTCAAGTTGAATTTTACCTAAAACAGCCTATAACTTCTTTATGCTGCATCAAATTGAAATAAAAAACTTATGTCCTAAAAAAAAATTCATAAAAAATTGAGATCATATGAACTTATCCAAACTCTAAATTGTTTGCAAAGGGAACAATGGTCCTTTAATTTAAGGATTAATGTGCCCCCCTCCAAAATGCGCCACTTACTCTAAACCACCATTTTCACTTTGTATACATGTAGTTTAAGTTTTTGCCTATTCCGCAAAATCTAGGACTATAGTATAGAGGCTCAAAATCCAAGGAATGATCAAATAGTATAACATATCACGACTGAAGTCACAAGTACAAATATAAATGTTTCATAACTCAATTTTAATGGAAATATAACTAAAATAAACCCTAGTTCTGGGTGAAGGTTTCACTCACAAAACCAAATTTTTCTAGTTTCCGTCCAATTCATATGAATGCAACAACAAAAAACATGCAGTCCAAGTCTTACTCTAGTGTGGGGGTTCTAACAAAAAGCATGCTTAAGCAAGGAAAAAAATAGCATATAGCTTAAAGCACAATAGTGCCCATCTCATGTTGCAATTGCTCAAAGCATAGGCTCACAATAAATGCTTAAGCGTCACTCGTCATTCAACAAACCATTGTTAATATTCATGTATCAACAAACAATTACAAGTCTTCACAATTGCTTATAGCATTTTATGTACTAATTTGCTTAAAGCCATTCTATCTAAACAACCCAATTGTAAATTTTCACCAATTCATTGTCGAACTACACATATGCTTTAAGCTTTTATAGACACAATGCTATCAATACTAATACTCATTTTATAAACTCCATAACAATATAAATTAATTCATACTATAATGAACACAACTTCAAGCTTTTTTGTTAATTTCTACTTATCCAATTCTTGGATACACTCACAATTTCTTACATTACCCAATGACTGGGATTTCCACATACAATCACACAAACTATGGTCTCACTATTTAATTTTTTGCTTTACTTACAACAAGCTTTAAGCCATCAAGCTATTTCCAATTTTTTATCAATATAGCTTTAAGCATAACCATCACACACAATGCTTAAAGCTTATACAGACTGGTATAGCCATTGAATAGAAATTATCACAAACAATTATTTAATACTACAATCCATTCACTCAAACAATTACTTCAAGCCTTAATAAGATCACACACTGCTCCAAACTTATACAAACAAAAAGAATAATTCAATCATATCACACATACACAATCAACTGCTTTAAGCTTATACAGACAACGAATTCATGCAATCTAAAACACATACACACAAATAATTACTTTAAGCACAAGAAACTAATTCCTCTCACATGAAATTACACACAACATACAAATAATGTCCAATCACTGGGACTTAGAACTTAAATAATATTTACCGAAATATATGCTTAAAGCTTCTTCTTACACAAATGATTCACCGAAATACACACATATGTTTCAAAACTATAGACACACACTAGAGAACCGAGAGAGAGAAATGAGAAGAGAAAAGCCACTTATCTATTCGGTGAAGGGTCTTTCTAATTCCTCACCAATTTAACCATTAAGAATTTAATATTTACACACTCTTGAATCCCATGGCAAGTCCTCAAATCACTTAGCATTTAAACACCTATCGCCATGTATTCCTAAAACCAGAGATAATATGAATTTCATTCACACTTCACAACAAAAAGAAAATTTTATTTACAATTTATCACGCTTACAATACATCTCCAAAATCAATTATGTGGAAGAAACTATTTTAGAACCACCAAACTTTGATCCTCCATAACTTTTGCATACGGGATCCAAATGTCAAATTCTTTAATGTGTTGGAACCTCCTTTCACTTGCCAACAAGAAAATCAATGAGATTTTGACCAGCCTAATAAAGTATGTTTACACTCGTTGTTAGGGGTGACATTTGCAATGTGAATTCCATCCAAAAGTAAGTCTAAATTCACTCCTAAGGGCCACTTCACATTGTAGTCAAAGGTCAAGAGGCCGTGATTTTCCACCAATTAAGTTTCAAGAAACCAAAAGTTTAGCCACTCAATCCTTTACACTAGAAGGCACAAGTCCAAAGTCCATCACCCTCCAACTACCTACGCAGCAATAAATTGCCTACATGGCGACGGAATTTCAAAGAAAGTCCGGGTCAACTAAAAATGGAGACCCAAAATATGGCCAAGAGTCCATCAACTTATAATAAGATCTCAACCAGTTAGATTGATAGGTGGGAGTTCATTACTAAGAGTTTGGACTTTGGAGGGCTTCACACTTTGGCCATCCAAGTTGAGAAGCCGTGGGAATTCATTGCCAAGGTTTGAATTTTGGACTTGACCTTTGGAGGACTTCACACTACGGCCAGCCGAAGGCTCCAATTCCTATATTTTTGATTGCCTATTTATTGCTCATTTCTTTTGGACTCTCAACAAAGTTTGGCCACTCAATCCCACGGCCTCTCGACTTGGTCAGCCACATTGTAAAACACCCCTAAAACCCTCAACAACAACACTCTTTTTGCCTGGTAGCAAAAAGTGTCAATTTGGGGGGGGGGGGTGTACCTACCTTACTAAGGTAAACCAGCCTATTCCCGTCAGCTTCCTATTTCCGACATCTTACTTTTGGCCCCATTACCACCCTGAAACTCATCTAAGTCCATCTATTTTTCTGACAAAATCAGCTCATTAATTCAGCTTGGGTAACGTGTCTACCATTGATTGGTGGATATCCAAGTACTCATAGGTTCAATCTATGACGGTAATGGGTTGTTGATCTGACTTTTATAAATTAATCCATGGGCAGATTTGTAATTTCAGGGCAGTCAACTTCAAAAATTCATAGAAATTTCAATTTTCATCAGAAATTTATAATTCCACTTGGGTTTGATTTGTGAAACATGCATACACCTTTGAAAAATAGGTGCCCCCATTGAAGTTGACTCCAACATAGTCAGATCGCAAATCAGGGTGGTAATAGGCTTGTCTACCTTAGTTGCTACCAAGTCAGGGTGTAGATGGAAGTCAAGAGAAGGTACCCTGCTGCAAAGCAGCTCCGTGTACTTTTTTTTTATTATTATTATTGTACCCATAAGGCCATAAACCATCACAATGTCCCCAATCAAAATAAAAACTATGATATCATGTGGCAGTTTGGCAGCTGAGTACCGTCCCCTTCCATCATTTCCTGTGGCCCAAAGTTTGGTGAAACCCGTTTTGCAAGGACAGTCTCCCCGGACAATTGTTTTTGTTGTTGACTTCAAGGGCTCTTGATCTGTTTGTTTGTTTGATGTGTAAGGTAGGAGGTTCATAAGTCACCCACCGAAGAGCCCAAAAAACTGAATTTTGGAGGGAGGTGAAGCTTCTTCAAATATTTGCCAGTAAATTGTCCTTGAAAGAGAACTGGAACTGGCATCTGACCCATGTCGTTTCGTGTTTTTTGGGAGCTTTGTGGAGTTGGTTATGAAAATTTGAGGTTGAAACGGCATAGGGCTCTAAAATTGTCCATGTCCTACAATGTACATTGTTTGTATGTTGCTGAAGGCCATGGAAAAGAAATATGTACAAATAGTGTATATTTAAAGAAGTGGGCAATGTTAGAGCATGTGCACTTTTAGAACCTCCTACCTTACCTGTATCATACTATCTTCCTAACAATGGTAGTATCTGTCTTTTTTTAGAGGATAGTATAGTGAAAGCACCCAAAATTTGTCAAAATATACAATTCAGCATAGTTAGAGGTGCTTTTCCTATTAAAAAAAATATTTTTGTAGGATTAACAATTGAAAACTACAATTTAAAAAAAAAATAGAATTTTAGGATATGGCATGTAATTTCTATGAATTTTCAAAGTGGAATCTCCCTTAGCCATTGAAACCGTCATATAGCTTAATCAAAAATCAAAATCTCAAAAAATTAGTTGTCAATTGACTATAGATACATATGGGGACAATTTAATGACATTTTTGAGGATACTTTAATGGAAATTTAGGGACACTTCAAGGAAAATCTATTGTACATGAATGGATATAGGGATAGATTTGTACGTGTTTCTACTTTATAATTTTTTGGAACATGCTAGATTGCAATTGATATGGAATTAACAATTGTATCCCTTATCCTATATCCATATATGTATCCATGTGTTGTATCATATCAATGCTCAATTTAACAAATCCCTATTGTATATTATTTTGTATCCCATATCCTATACCTTTGATTTGTATCCATATATCATATTACATCGATATTATGTATTAGACATCCATAATCCATATCTCATACCCATATGCATTTCACATGTATCCCATATATTATATCCATATCAAGGTGATTTTGATTTTGATTTTAGGGTTTGGATGGGCAAATCAAGTGTTTTATTTATTATTTATTTTTTATTCAATGGAGGGGGCAAAGAGGGGAATGTTTCTTTTTAGAGGATAGTCTTCCAAATAGCTATTCCATTTGGGTAGGAAGAACCAACACTTACTCTGACTACCCTTGGAATTTGTTGTTTAGCTCAAATGAAAATTTTGAGTTTGCATTTTGAATTGGAAATCTCCAATTAATTAGGAGAGGTTTCAAATTACGAAATCAACCACCTTCAAAATAGTGGGCAAATTTTTACTCGAAGATCTTGGTGGGTCTCCAAACCAAGCAAGCAGATTAGTTCACCTAATCCATCTTATTCCATTTTATACATAATTTGTAGTGATTTCCTTTGATAAATAAGCATGTACTCTGTGTAAGCATTTGAGCATGGTTCCTAGAATTAAACGGTCATAGTTTTTGTTGAGTCTCATTTGACAATTCAAAGAGGATTTTAGATTTTTTAGCATGTGTTTTGGGGATAGTGGGCAAGTAAGTAAGCTATGGATTTTTGAATTGCTAATTAGATTAGTATTCAAATTGATTGTAAATTCTTATGTTTAGAAATCATGCATTCTAGGTAAAAATTTGTAGGACTTACTTTTGCAACCATGCTACAATCATGTGTTGTTAAAGTTTAGGTGGAATTAGAATTTAGATGGAGTGCTGCATTTCTAAGTTAAATGGCCACATGCACTTTTAAAATCCATCCAAAGTACACTTTTAAATACAGACACACCTCTTTTAAAATAGTATTCAACATCTATTTTGTTAATGCAAGCTTCAAAATTCAAAATTCATGTACTATATATTAAATCTTTGTTTTGTCCCAAAACCTCAAGTACTAACCTTTAAATACAAAGATGGACAAAAATTATTTTATAGCTGATTTTTTTATTTAACATAGAAATAAAAAAAATGCACCTATTCATCTCAAAATTTGATAATTTTGATTGACTACTTCAAAGGTAGGCTTCCACTTTAGGGCTAAGGAGTTGAAGTAAGTATGGATATACCCTAAATGTGTTAAAAATTCAAACTAAACATCACAAAATTCCCTAATGTTATAGCTATTCGTTTATTTGCGTAAGCCCTTTTCATTTCAACATGCCATATGATTGAAAATGTATGATTAAAAGATTTAAGACTTACAAATATTATCTGCCAAAGATGAACAAATGTAATTTGTGTAAGGTGCCCCCATCCCAACTTTTTGAAAATGAAATATCTTACGTCTTTTGGGCTTCATTTGTAAGCCTATGCACCTTATTTTTGGAAAGGCCTTCAAGAAGGTGCCTTATAACACATCTACATGAATATTAGGTGAATATACAAAAGAGTTTATGGTCTCAAGATGTAAAATAAGTACATCCAAAATCAATACATTTAAAAAAAATAATATGTAGTAGTGACCTACATTTAGGTGCATCAAATGTACAACAACACTATATAGTGTTGCTTTTTGGTGTATTGACCTTATCTAAGGGTTCAAACCACTTCAATATCATACCCATCTATATCTACCAATTCCAATTATATTCATGTAAATATCCAAAGCCCCCTCGGTGACAATGTTTATAAAAAGAACTTCATAGTCTTATGTCAAATTAGGCACTTTAAATTCCGAAAAAAACCCTGGTGTGAAATGAATGTCCCATCACCCTATCTACAAGTTCTCTACATTTTCGCCAAATTTGCGAACTTAGTTCCGATTCAGTGCCCTATTCAGTGCATTGCGAGAAGGCCCCGTAAAAGCGCCCGCTTCAGCCTCCACACCAAAGTACCGTTCCGGGGGAGACCAGCCCGTCGTTGAACATGGCTAAGCCGCGTCTGGACTAAGTTTAGCTTGCAGCGTCGCCGTCGTGTTCGTCGCCTTCGTCCTCAACAGCTCAGCCTGCTTTCCGTCGTCACAATTTCAGATCCAATAGGCTTTCCCTCCTGTTTCTCTTTCCTTCTTGCATCCCCAGTCATCACCACATGACGCATTTCTCAAAAAAATTCAAAAAAATTCGCCTTTCTTCTAGCCAGGAACCACCCTTAGATTCCTCACCATCTCTGAAACTCCCCCTCCCCATATGAGCCTTCCGCAGTAGGCTGTAAGTTATCGTTGACGGGCTCACACAAGTGGAGCCCCAACTGATTTCACTCAGTTTCGTGACTGGAGCGTTGAATACACTCATCATCAGTTTCGCGTTGGAATTCGAGGGAATGAGGTTCTCGGGTTTAGGGCTGGAGTGGATTGTTTGGTGCAGCTAACGAGGGATTGTTTTTCGGGAGAAGGAGGAGTTCTGTGCTGAGTGTATGTTTTGAGATGATCGTTGAAGAGGTTCGAAGTTTGCAGGTGAAGGTGATTCGGGTCGTTTTGGAGGTTTGGTTTCAGGGGCAGAAACGAGGGGGATTGGCGGTGTCGGTAGTATGGTAAGGTTGCTGGAAGGTTTGGGTTTGGGTTTGGGTTTTGGTTTTGGGTTTTCGAGGATTCTGAGCTGTTTTGTGAAGCTCTACGAAGACTAAATTGCGAAAGGGCCTGGAAGCGCGTGACGCTGAGGTTGGAAGTAAGTTAGTGGAACAGGAATCAAGGTAGTCAGTGGAGATTTAGACTTGGACTTGAAGGTTTGAGGGAACTCTCTTTGTTGTACGTTCAATTCGCACCTACTTTGGTTGGTAAGGAAAATGGTAGCAGAGGAGAGGGGTGGATGATTGGTATATTTTGGAAGCAAAATTTCAGAATGAGGCGGATCCGGCGTCAACTCTTGATATAACTAGGTACGTCCTGATTTGGGAATGTCGTGATAGAACTAGGTCTGTCTTTCTCCTTCGAAGATGTCTGGGTTTGGGATTCTGACCTAATTGGCAAGCTGCGGTTATAACTAGATATATGTCCTTATTTGTGAAGCTCCCTTACATGTATGGATTTCCCATACATGTTTGGATTTCCATTCTGACCTAATTGACAAGCTGCGGATTTCCTACCGACACTTCTTTATCGTTGTCTTGAGTTTCGCATTTATCATTTTTCTAGTGTTTATCCCGTTTCTACTCTTGGCTTGTTGAGGTTTCTACAGATAACTACTCTTTGCACGAGTGTTTTCCTTGTTGATTTTGAAAGACCTATTTATTTGAAAGCAGTTTCGTAGCATTCTAGAAAGAAGCTCCTCGTAATTCACGGAAGGATTGGGGTATCCAAGATGCCCTGATCCTACGACATACCATTTGCAGCGACTTTAGAATGTGATGCTAATCTTTAAAAATGGAGCGACTTTAGAATGTGATGCTAATCTTTAAAAATGGAGCAACTTTAGAATGTGATGCTAATCTTTAGTCAGGGAAGAATCAAGTTTCTGATTCTCTTCCGTTTCCTATAGTTGTATTCTAGGTTTTCTTGGGTTGCGGAAAATCTTCAAACTTCCTGGCAGTGATGTTCAAGTCTTTCCCTGTGAATGTTCTGAATTCTGTTGGAATGTAATGTCTGAAGTGTGGTGAGCAGATCAGGTGAATGGCAGGAACAGGATCCCCCCCGGCTCCTTCCCCATCCCCATCTCCAACAGCAGCCCCCTCCCCGCCTGCCGCCGCGGTGTCCAGCAGCTCCTTATCCACAGGAGTCATCATCGGGATCTCCATCGGCGTGTTCATCGGAGTGCTCATCGCGGGGTGCGCACTCCTGTGCTGCACGTGTCGGAAGAAACGACTGGAGAAGCGGAACAGTTCCCAACGGGGCTTCAATTTGCCCATTCGTGTCAATGGCGTGGACTCCAGCACCATTATGTCGGACTCCATCTCCTCACCGCCGTCTTATGCCAAGGCCACCACCAACTGGTGGGGGCAGGAACGGCAACTCATTCCGTCCTCATCTGGGGTTACCAAGTTCAGCTACAAGTAAGGGATTTCTGTCTCTGAATTTCCTTAGTTAGCGAATGTCCTAGTTAGCAAATCAAAGAGGATTTCAGCGCATTAAAGGATGCAGCAATTCAACAAGAATCTTGCAACAGTTCAAGCCAAGTTCTTATTTTTGTTTCTGCATTTTTTGGCTTGGATCGTTGTACTGCTATGTTGTGTACCTCAATTTCATGAAATGGGTCATGAAGTAAGGTTCTCTCTTTTGAAGATTTAAGCATTACTTAGCACTCTGCTGCATCAATCCTGTGTTTTTTCAAGCATTAATTTGAGATTTCTTCTCTTGCAGGGAGCTTCAGAAAGCTACCTCTAACTTCACAGCCCTGCTGGGATCAGGTGCGTTTGGCCCTGTTTATAAAGCCGTACTGCCGTCCACTGGAACCACCCTTGCAGTCAAGGTTTTGGCTGAACAGTCCAAACAAGGGGACCGAGAGTTTCAGAACGAGGTATTGGACGCGTGGCCTGCCTCACTTTTTTCACTTTGGGGATACGATTTTATCTAATTCAAATGTTAACAAAACAATGATTATTCAAACTTCAATGGTTCTAAATTGATCCGGTCAAGATCTATAATACTTTTTTGAAGTTCGACTGTATTGATTATTTCTAACCATCATGCGTACCACCTTTTTATGCAAGCTTCATCAAAGTTTACGAATCCTCACTAGTTTATACCGCATCTAAATTTTATCTCATACACCTTTGAGCATTTAGTGATTTATGTGGATGAATTTAGCATCCAATAATGTTTTGGGCATAGTTTGATTGCAAGTAATTATTCCTATGCCGTAATGAAAGTGACCTAAAGAAGTCCCATTTTGCGTTCATCCAAGCTTGAAGGTGCTTGTGTATGTTCAATTAGCTACTATTATCTTCTGAATAGGTTAGTATAGCCATTTGCAATTCGGCGATTAGATGGTCTGATGGGGTTGTGTTGTAGTTTAGGGTTTAGGGTTTAGGGTTTTGAGCATATGGTGTGAATCTGTTATAGTCAACTAAAATGACTGACTTTCTTCATGTTCAGGTAATACTACTTGGACGTTTGCATCATCGCAACTTAGTGAATTTGGTGGGCTACTGCGAAGCGAAGAATCAAAGGATACTGGTGTATGAATTTATGTCCAATGGAAGTTTACAACAAAAGCTAACTGGTAAACTAAGGCTTTGGATCACTACCTTGAGATACAAATTTAAATGGTGTTCAAATTAGCACTTATTAATATTCTTGAAATGTGCTTTTTTTTAATTCACGAATGACATTGCAGATCAGAAATTTCAACCCTTGAGTTGGGAGCAACGCGTGCTTATTGCCCAAGACATTTCCAGAGGGCTGGAATATCTTCATGACGGAGTGAGCTCATCTTCTCTTTCCTCCATCCTCTTTAAGAGTCGGTTTACAGACTAGATCTCTGTCGTACTTGTTTTTTAATCTCATTTCATCTTGGCTTGTGGGCATCAAATAGCTATGTGTAATTCTTAGCATTTTGCTTTGTCCAGGGTTTAGGGTTTTAAGGTTTAGGGTTATGGATCTTTACCAATTATTTCCATGTTGTATTTGTTTTACATTCTAATTCTGGTGCCATTTTATGACAGGCTGTGCCGCCTGTTATTCATCGTGACATCAAAGCTGCAAACATATTGTTGGACACAACCATGACAGCCAGGGTGAGACTTGGAAGCCCTAAACCCTAAACCCTACAAGTCAAAGAGACCAAACTTGAGTCTCATGCTTTCTTTGGCAGTTTTGAGCAGCAGGGTATGTGGACTACTTACATAGCAGGTTACAGTTATGAATGAGGTTTTGAATTTCATTAGGTGAATGATGATGGCAGGTGGCAGATTTTGGATTATCCAAGGCAGCAGAACAAAACACACAAAATATAGTTTCGGGCGTCAAGGGAACATTTGGATATGTGGACCCTGAGTACATGTCAACCAATGTTTTCACTGAAAAGAGTGACGTTTACAGCTTCGGCGTGCTGCTTTTTGAGCTCATCACCGCCCGCAATCCTCAACAAGGGCTCATGGAATACGTGCACATGGTATGCCCCTGGACCACTTGACTGCCCACCATTTGGAGGGGTTTAGGGTCTATCTGAAACCCTAAACCCTAAAACCCTAAACCCTAAAATCCTCGCCATTTGTAACCCTAAAACCCTTGCCATTGTAACCCTAAATCCCTTGCCGTTGTCACGTGACGTTCATATGACTTCCAGTGTATGAACTTCAACATCGCAGGAATGCGAATTTCAGTTGAGCTTCATATGATCTGCAATTTCAGTAACTGTTTCAAAGTTATAACTTCAGGAAAGTTGCCCAATTTTAGGAAGCGTTTCTAACCCTTTTTTAATAAGAAATTCCAAACGTTCCAAAAGTTTTAAAATGGTGTTGTTAAACAGTAAATTTTTTGAAAGTTCCGAATGTTTCAGATCCTACGAAGTCCATATGAAAGTCATATCAATGTCCCATGACTATCAAACGGTTTCTTTTTTTTGAGTTACAGCAACAGAATCCTTCATGTATACTTTTGAAGTACCGATGGTGAAATTTCAGATCATATGAAGCTCATTCGAAAGTTGCATCCACTGCGGTATTGCAGTCAAAAGTCATATCAATGTCCCATGACTATGAAACGGTTTCTTTTTTTTGAGTTATAGCAACAGAATCCTTCATGTATTATACTTTTGAAGTGACGATGCGTTCGGCTTGTGATGCCGTTTTCTGTCCCAGGCGGCCGTGGGCATGGAATCCAAGGAGGACTGGGCCGAGATCATGGACTCCCGCATGAACGGAAACTGCGACCTGAATGAACTGGGCGACATGGCCAACATCGCCTACAAATGCGTGGGTCCCGAAGGAAGAAGAAGACCCAAGATGCGTGCTGTGGCGCAGAGCTTGAACAATCTCGGGAGGAAACCTTCCAAGGAACACACTCTCAGCATGCCTGTCATCAGAGAAGATCCGCCGCGGCCGCAACCGCAACCGCAACCGCCGTCGGCGTCGGCGGCGCCAGCCAGGCCCGTTCCTCCCAAAGGGGAAAGGAGTAAACCAGTGAGGTCCAACAAGAAGGATCCCAGAACGCAGATGGTTTGATGATTCTCACCCCATTTTTAACATCAAATGGTGTATTTTAGAGGGTGACTTGAGGAAGGGCGAAGCCCAACAAGGAACGCCTATTTCTTTTTTAGAATTCCTGACAACGAGAAGATTGCCCAACGTAAACGCTTGTCTAGAAATGAATGAAATATGTGATTGATGAATGAAAAAAAACTTGTAATCATTGATTACAAGGATTTCATGTGCCAGGAGGAGATTACGGGAAATAATTCTATTGCAAAATGAATAGGATGTTTCTTGTTGGGGGTTCATGTATAGGGCAATGCTCGAGGAGGAGGGTGTTTTGGGAAATAATGGGCCGACGAGGAGGGTGGAGCTTGATGAAGAGGCTTGTTATTTCCCAAAACGCCCGACGACAAGGAGTCATTGCTCTACGTAAATCACGAACAAAAGGATGAGAAATCGAAGTTGGATGAGTAATGTGTAATGCCCGATTACGCAAGAAAACCCGTGCAATTAGGTATTATGCCTCAGAACCCTCCCCGCAAATGTACGGGGAAATTCCTGTGAGTGGTTTACGGTGAGAGTTGAGATGGTGTGGTGGTCTAAAAATATCCAATGGTTGATAGAAAATCCTTCCACGTAAGACAAAAGTCCAAATGTTCATCCTTAGAATTTTATGTGAAAATGGTAGGTCTTGCACTATAGTTTGACTTCAAATGAGTGTTCTTGGACATTTTTTAAGCAAATGATTCATTTAGAGCATCCCCACATCAGGGCACCAAGGGGATTCAACAAGACCAATAAGCAGGCTGTGGCTAAGAAATTGTCCCACGACACTCATGTCAAATAAAGAAAGATGGTTGGCCACTTCAAAAAAAGTGCATGGGCAACTAGAGACTTAGGCATGGCTCGCTAAGTTATTTAAAAATCCTTTTGACACCACGTTTTTTAAAGTTTTTCTTCAAAAGCTTAATCCCTAAAGGCCCATTGTCCCCTCGGGGGACAATTTGGGTCCGGATAGATTCCTGTGACCTCAATTTGTAAAGAATTTTTTGGGGATTTTTTGAGGTTGTGCAGTTCTGCGAGAGCTTTGTGGATATATAATTTTTATTTCAATTGGTGCCCGAGAGAAAAAATTATGCCCAAAATAGAGTTTGGCGGGCAGCACAAAAAAATCACAGAAAGTCAAAATAAATTTCTTAAATATTTTTTTCAAAATCTATGTCTTTTTGTCTACATTTGAAGCTTTGATTCATTCTATTTGGACAAATAATGAAAAAGTTATGGACAATCTTAGTTTTTCGGGCAATCTAAGCATCTTCTTGAAAAAATAACTTTTAGGATTCATTTTTTAATGCAATTTTTACAATTTTCAGAAAAAAGTTGTTAGACAAGGTTGAACTTGCTTGCTAGAACAATCTCACTGTTGGGATTATGGTATTTCAATTTTGTCTTCGAGCTATTAACGATTTAGTTATTCCTTCAATCTTGAACCTACTTCTACTTAACAATTTTTTAATGAATAAAAATTTAGTGTTTTTTTCTTGAATTTTTTTTCCTAGATTCTCAACTGAAGTATTCAACATATAAACTTAGAAAATCAAAATCAACAATACAAAAAATTTAAGTTAAATAGGTTCAAAGCCCAAAAATCTAATCAAGCAAGGTGCAAAAAAACTTGTTTTCTTCACTTTGAATGCAAATATCTTGCAATCTATTTGGTCAAAGTTTCTGAAATTTCTTGCACACATTCTCATACTAGTCTAGTATAAGATCCTACGGTTAGATATGCAAAAAAAAACAATTTTTTATAGTTTTTTGCTCTTTGCAATAGAAGTGGCAGTTTTGAGTGTGATTTGATGGAGAAAAGGCCTCAGGGCTTTAGGGGTTAAAAGTTTTTCTTCAAAATAATAAAATAGTAATTGTGAGTGGATATTTGACCACTTGATGAGTCAATATGTAGGTTCATGACTCTTCAATAAAAATAACGACATGCCAAACTTCCAAGATTGCTTGTTTGTCGAGCATGCCGTAGGAATGCCCTTTGTCGCAGCACAGGGTAGGTAAATTCCCCATTATACTCACAAAAATCACCCTATAGTATAACTAAGTGACTCTAAAGATTGAACCCATGAGATTTTGTGAAGTATCTAGCCTTATTAAGCAATTAAGCCTAGTCAGTATCAAAATCCTTCCTTCCAGTTCTCTTCCTAAAACCGGAAAGGTAAAAACACCAAGAAAACTATAGACCGGATTTTCTCTGTCTTCCAATTCCAACTAGTTAACCGATTATCAAACCAAACACAACCCTCAAGATCTTATTACTTCTGATCCTAGTATTCGTCTAGACCAATCCGCTCTAGACGGCCTACAAGTATTCTTACTCCTATCCGGTTTGGTTTTACCTGTGTTTAGCCATTAGAGGGGTTGCCGCTTGCTTTTGAGAGTGGTAGGCCCACCCCACTTTCCGTAACTTATAGTGGCTGAAGACCCACTATCCTAACCTCTAATTTCCTAAACTAACTCGGATTTGGTTTGGTCCCTCACAACAGTCCAAATGGCAATCCAGATTGTAGGTCACACAAAGACCCCCCGTACAATCCTCTCATACTACAACGACCTTAGCACCACTTCCTATTCGTATGAAGCTAGGTGATTACAAGTGCATCCGTCCATTCCAACATCAATCAAAGTTCTTCTGTTTACCACTAGGGCAGTGAGACCTCACAGGAGATCGGACACTCAACCGGATTTCCCATCCGGGAGTTCTAGCGCGACTAAGGAATCCCTCCCTATCCGCCTAGCCTAACAATGGCTTTCTCACCCAGAATCTAAAACTCTAAACGTGCCGAGGAACTGAAATTCACTCCCAACTCTTTCCTACCCGCTCTCATGTACTTAAAATAAAAACTAAAACGCTAAAGGGAGAAATCCTTCAAGAATCAGCTTGTGCCTTCCTAACTCCTCGCCATACAATTCTGCCACACTTGGCAGAAACACACAACAAGAGAACAAAATACAAAATGCAAGAAAGTTTCAAAGTGAAGACTCCCAGTCCCTAGCATAGGGACTGACTTATATACAATTGTAAAATTTTCCAAAAATACAAAAAGGCAAAAGTGCCTGTGAAAGTCAACCTTTTTTTGGATCCTATCTTCTAATCCATCCTAACACTACCGGACCGGATTACAAGTCCGGATCCGTTCCCGTCTTGTCCTACACTTACAAAAATACCCTACCTACAATGCAACCCTACACCCCAGCGTAGGACTCTTAGGCTTCGATTCACATTGGTCAAAGACATTCTCCAAGTTCATGTTCCACTTCCCGGCTGTAGGATTCGGCAGATCGGACCTGGGTGATGAATCCAAGTTAATGGGTGCGGTCTGGGAAGGTTGACTCTTCTTCGATTGGGGAGTCTGATCTTTACCTTCCCTTGTTTCCGTCCCATCCGAAAATGACTCTGGCATGGAGATATCCGACAGGTGGATCCTCATGGATCCGATCAGCCTCTGGCTGCACTCCTCCATCCGGTTTGCTGCCTCTCGCACCTTGACCATCGATGCCTCCACTTGCTCGGAGAAGTTCGTCAAGATCCGAACCATTCAGGAACTAGATTGTTTCTTCTCCTCAAGTACTCTTTCGTCAAAGAGCTTTGCCTTGACGCAGCGGTTCCGGTTTCTCCGAAGGTAGCCTTCACCGTTGTTGCTACCTTCTGTGTCTCTTCTGCCATCTCCCGAGTGGCGGTCATGTCTTCCTTGAAGGTGAAGATCTCCACCTTCAATATATCGACCTCCTCCTAGAGTCGACGAATTTCCGCTTCCTGTTTTCGGATCTTAGCCGGATTGGTGATGCAATCCGCCACCTTTGCCGGTAGCTCACTGTCCGGAGACGCATCCACCAGCTTTCCGATCCTGGAGAGGGTCCTTTTCTTGACCTCCCAATCTCCTCGTATGTTGCAGAGGAGATCGATTAACTGTTCGAATGGATCATTGGGATCCGTCTTCTCGGAGATTGACTTCTCCACTTCCGGTCCCTTCTCCGGAGTAAACTTATCTCCATGTGGCGATCCTCTTCCGTGAGGAGATGTCGTCTTCTGCTGCTTGTTTGGCGGTCTCTTGAGCTCTTCCTCTTCTTCTTCTTCCGTCTCTTATTCGGATCTGGATCCTTCCTTGGCTTCGTCATTTGTTTATAACTCTCCGTACTTCAGGAGGGTTTCCTAAGTCCTCCATTCCTTCTCCTCCGTATCCATGAGGAGTTGGTTGTAATGGTACAGGTGGAAGAGGTAGGGACACAAAGGTGTGGGCCTACTTCTTTCGATCCTTGTAGCAAGCTGGGACACCAAATCAAACAAGATTTGGGCCCAGTCCGCTTTCTGGTCTTCGCTCAGTGCACCGAAAATAGTGTTGCCAAGAGTTATCGTTACCCTCGTCGATTTCTCCGGGTGAAGGATCGGAATGAGGAACTGGAGGAGGTTCTGGTGCCGATCATCTACACAATCTTTGACTATGTATCTGTCCTTCGGGTTCACTGCTCCCCGAAACTTGCCTTGGATATATTCGTCCTTCCGGTTGGCCATCCCATGACCCCCTAACTGGAAACCGTACACCGCTCTCCATATCTCTTCCGTCCAGCCGGCCGGAACACCCCGGATGGTGTTGTCGAACTGGTTTGACAACTTCCCGAGTATCTCCCTCACCATCCGCTCATTTCTAAATCCCCAGGGTTTATCTATCAATCCTAGGCATCCCATCGTGGCGAGATCCGCCATGAGATGCTCCTTCTCCTCGTCCGTGGAAGAGATGACCGGAATCACCTTTCAGAGCTGCGGAGGGAGTAGACAGCCCCGTTCTATGCTTGTGGAGCTGCGACATGGACACAAACTACAACTAGCCGGATCCTTTCCGATTCTACCTCACCCACTCCTAGCTGCACGTCCCGTTCTCACTTTCTCTCTCTGATCTCAACCGGAAAACCACACAAGCTGGCGCGCGCACGGAAATCTAACCCTGCAACACACTTCTAACGCACGTCCGCCTTCCTCACACTCACACACTCACAAAAAATCAAAGCGCCAAGCAGAAAACGAGGAGAGCAAAGAAATTGTCTCACCAAATAGAGTTTGGAAAAGGGACGCAACTGGAATGGTCTAGGCCTTATATAGTCTCAGGACCCAAAACTAGTCATCATGACTTTTTTGGTCTAGTTTTGAGCATTCCGGTCTAACCCTAATTCGATCCTCGAGCACTCCGAATACAGTTTCGCTCCTGAGTACTGGTACATGGACCGAATCAGATCCAACTATTCCGTTACTTTAATGTCATTCTTTATTTTTAGTATCCTCCTGCATTTAAGTCGGATCCGGAATCTAAATACTAATTTTCGTTCCAATTTTTAGGTAAACAAGAAGAAACCAAAATTTTTGGTTGTGACACCCTTGGTACTAAAAATGATGATTTCTATAATGACATTCTTAGGATAACATTACTCTTGGAAGGATGTGGATCCTTATAACCAAGAGTCACCAAAATACTTTAATTAGTGGCCCGATAGGTGCATTCTCTGTTTCTATAGTGGTCATCCATCGAACCTTTTAGATCTGTAATGTCCTTGTAGGATTAACGGTGTATTTAGTAATGTGCAAGAGAGATTTGGATGAGTGAAGAATATAGTGTGACTTCAAGTGCATGGTTATCTTTTTTTTTTGCATTCTATGTCATATCTTAGAAAGATTTTGGTGAGACTTGAAAAGCTTGTGTGACTACAATTGCTAGATTTCTTTTTGTTTCCCATTTTGAGCCTTGTGTAAGAAAGGTAAATTGATTTATTCTAATAGTTCACGTTAGGAAATTAATTTACTCTCGATTATAACTTACTATAAGGAAAAAATATTTTCATCTATTATTTATGTACTATTTACGTTGAAGAGTCTATACAAACATCATTGCTAAAAATATTCCACTCCTATAACAAGTTATTACCATATATTCCCTCTGTCCCAAATAAGTGTCTACAATTTTGTTTTGATAATATTTAATACCAATTTTATTGATCATGTTATGAAAAACATGAATGCAAAAGGGTCCATATTTTATATGGCAAAAGTCAAAAAAGAACATTGCTTGTATTCATTGTAACCTAAATGAAATTGGGCATAAATAAGTCTCCATATAAATTACTTAGAACAACCTTAAAAACACATGAGGTCCAAACAAGATACTTATTTTAGAGTGGAGGGAGTATAAGTTCATTTCACAACATGCTCTAATAGGACAAATCATTGTAATTACTAGAATTGAAAAGTTTGTTTTGAAGCGTGTCTTCAATTGCTAAATTCTCTTATTTGTTTCCAATTTGAGCCCTATATGTGAAATCTTTTGATAAGAATTAAGAAGGTTGTGCAATTTCAATTGCAAGATTTTCTTCTTTCATGTCATTTAAAATCCATATTCTTAATAAAAATACTAACCTTTACGAAGAATTTTCAAGTCTTGTTAAGAATTGCCTCTTATTGAGGGGCTTAGAATTGTCAAATGTGACATCCCTAATAAGAAGGGCTTCCAAATGTGCCACCAACCAGAAAGTGCCACCTTCACTAAATGCACATCCAATTAATTAATATCTACCTCTACTAAACAAGTATAGAACATCTACCTCCAAAAATCTTGACCCTTTATAACTTTTTCATGAAAAATTAAATTGAAACAATTTTTGGTGCGTTGAAATTCCCTTTAGTTTTCAACAAGAAAATATAAATATCTCAAGAGTCTAACAATAGTAATTATGATTTGACAAAAAAATTGGCACTTTAGGGAGTCCCTACTTTGTGAATATGTCATTTTGCTCTCATTCTACATTCCTTTTATTTAGTGGCTCTTTTAATTTTTTAGAGATTCTTTGAATTTCATCTCAAAAATGAACCCTTGGCATTGTCATATGACTTTCATATGATATTAATGTATATGAAGGTCCATATTGCAATAGATGTGACTTTTATATAATTAAAATTTTATATAATTTCCATATGATATTCACACTATACTAGATGTAGCTCCTATAAAATCAAAACTTCGTATGAATTCAATACTACACAAGATGCAATTTTCATATGACTTTTGTATGGACTTCATATGATTTGAAATTTGAGTAACTTTAAAAAGTTACCAATTGAATGACATTTAAAAGTTAAAACTTCAAAAGAGTAGCATATTTGTGAATCTCTCTAAACCCTTTTAATTTTGTTTATACTTTGCAAAAGTTCAAAAAGTTATAGAAAATTGTAGTTTTTGAAGTTGTAATTTTTTAGAGTTATCAAAATTTCAAATCGTATGAAGTTCATGTGAAAGCATATGAAAAGCGCATCTAGTACAATTTCGACTTCATATAAATGTGACATATGAATGTAAATAAACCTTTGAAAGAAATTTCACATTTTCATTCTTTGAGATCTTTATTCTATTTCTATTTGTGGTTTGTAATGGGAGACACAAAAAAAACTCTCTAGTTCATTTCAAGAACCACTATAAATCAAGAGTTTGTTTGTTTTAGGATTCCATAACAAAACCCACAAGATAGTGACACAAAATCTATATATTCATATTAAATTAATCTTTACAATTCTGTCATGGGAGGCAAGTATTTTGGACATTTAAAATTGTAATACATGTAAGGAAATATATCTTACAACTACCCTTAAGTGTTATCATAGCAATCTAAGCATTATGTGGGGTGTGATGAAATTGCATTTGCTCAAAAGTTATCCACTAGGTAAGTTTGCCATATACGATGATATTGGATTCTTGAAGTTATTGACATTGAACATTCTCTTGGAGATTGGATGTTTTGGGTTTGGGAGAAAAATATGGCAATTTCACCCTAACTTTAGCTCTCCGACATTCAATTCTAGACAATGAAAAGATTGAAATTCATGTTTCTTTCTCATTATTGGTTGATGAAAGTCATCCTAATTTATAGAGATACTTTATGAAATTGTTGTCCTATCTAATGGTTGAATTTGGTGATAATAGTGCACACATTATTTTAAAATTACAAATGTGGAAGTATGTCAAGTGGTTGACCAAGCTGAAATTGCATTGACTCTAGTTCAAAACTAGATTTGAAAGAATGAGGTCGTAGATTTAAAGAATTACAAGAATTTCAAAAAATCACCATATCAAGAGAACCTCCACTATAAAAAACCCACGTTTCAGGTGGTGTTTTGTAATGTTTTTAAATGTATTTTAGATGACGTCCATTGCAACAAATCCATGTTTTTATGTCACCATTGATGTTATGTTGGACGTATCGTTGACATAAAAATATGGGTTTGTTGCTTTGGATGTTGCCTAAAATATATTTAAAAACATTCCAAAACACCACCTAAAACATGAGTTTCTTGTAGTGCTCATTTCAAATCCATTCCAACAAATTTTATTCAAATAATAATAATATTAGGCTTGTAATCAAATTTTGAAGGAATTCTAAAATTCTCCTTTTAAAATTTATAAAAAAATATTGGTGATAGCATTGGTGAATTTAACTATATGGATGGAATCTAAAACTCAAAATCTAAAACTATTATCTGTATATCAATTCCAAAATATTCTTCCAAATAGTACTTTATGATGAATTTTTTCAAATTGTCAATTCTGGAAAACACTTTCTATCTTTGGGGGGGTAAATACTCTTTCAAACTACAAAGTTTCATAATTATTTATACAACATTATAAGAAATATGAATCAAAGTGGCTTTATTGTATCTTTAATTTGTCTTTAATGCCTAAAATTCTTTCATTTTTAGAGGCCCAAAACTCCTTCAAAATACTAGTCTTTAAAGCAAGGATTGTATGGCTTTACCTATATTTATTTTATAACAAATTCAACTATAGGATCATTTTTGTTCACTTTTCAGAGCACACCTTCCTAAATTTTTTTAATAAGAAACTTTACCAATTGCAAGATCATGATGCTTGGATTTCAAAAAGAAATATTTTCAATTCTTTCCAAATGATTAGATTTCATCTTTTTACTTTTAACCTTTTTATCCAAAAATGTATAAATCCTACAACTTGCAACTTTCCATAATATATTGAGAAATAAGTTGGTGATACATATTTGAAAATTCAATTTTTTTGTTCATATTTATACTTGAAAAAAAGAATAAATAGACAAAAGTAGAAATTGATTAAAAATATTAAATTGTTGAAAATTTAGATATGGAAATGAAGATACCAATCCCAATGGTTGTAATGCTGTAATAAAAAATCTACATCCTATGAATTTTTTTCTTTCTCAAAAATATTGAAAATTGAGTTAAATAAAGAACTTCAAAGTTTATTTTAGAGTATAGATTTCATAACTCCCCACAAACTAAAATTCCTTATAACTTTCATCTCATTAATCAAAATAGAAAGATTCAAAACTTTGCATGTATATATAAATCTAGAAAACCAATTCAAAATTTTTTTCTTTAAAATATTGATTTTCTTGAGCTGCCTGGACTGCCTAGATTAGAAAAAAAACTACATATTTTACAATAACTTTTTAACCATAGAATCAAAAGTTATAAAAATTGTTGTGCCTTAAAGCTACACCTTGACTACATGTGTGAAAGTTTTAAAGAAAAAAATTGAAATATATGTTCTTGGTGAGCTACCTAAAATTTTTGTGTTGCTAAAAAATGATATCAATTGATTCTTTAGAGGTTAATAACTTTGTTTATTGACTATTTATTTGTTTGTACATTGACATTAACCCCAAAGGATCAAACTGCGTTTTTTGGCAACATAGCAATTTTGGGCAGCTCACTACGGATGGAGTTTTTCTTTTATTTCTTTGGAATTTTCACACAACATGTGCCCGAGGAGTAGCTTTAAGGCCCAAAATTTGATCATCCCATTTTGATCATCCCATTTTGATCGATGAGTCAAAAGTTATGAGGAGTTTTAGTTTGGGGTAGTTTGCCACTAATTATAGAATCTATACATTACAAAAAAGTTTGAAATCCTTTATTTAATTCAGTTTTTAATATTTTTGGAAAAAAACAACAACATTAGTTGTAGATTTTTTATTAAAACATTTTTACCATTGGGATTGGAATTTTTCAATTCCGTAAATAAATTGTTTACAATTTAGTATTTTGGCTCATTTTCTACTTCTTTCTACTTACTATTTTTTTTGTACATGTTGTACAATTCCAAATGGTTTGAAAATTTTCAAGCATGTAGCCAACTTGAATTGAAGAATGAATCCAATGAGTTACAACCGTTTGGACTTTGTTTCATACAAATATTGCCTTCTGAAGTGCAGCTGCCCGTATTTTCGCAGTGGTAAAAAAAGGATTTTTGTAACTTCAAACACTAATATCTTGCAATCTACACGGCAGAAATTTCTGAAATTTTTTCCACATCTTTGCAAATCATTTTACTAAAAGATCCTACGGTTAAACTTGTCCTAAATTGTTTTTTTTCTAAAATTTGGTGGTTGTCTTAAAAATGACAGTTTTAGAGTGGTTTTGATAAAAACATAGTCAAAAACCTTTAGGGGTTAATTAAAGGTGAAAATCTAAACTTTGAATATAGTCCATTTTGGACAAAGAAGTAGTTTAAATTTCTAAAAACATAAAAATGTGTTGTAAATTGCAATTTTGAAGGATACTTTAGTAATCAAAATTCAAACAAAAGTTGTAAATTATTCTTTGTAGGCTACATCCATGTAGTTGGATCTACCTATAGACTAACCAGATTTATCAATATAATTCAAAACCAAAAATTAAAAATTCCTATTGAAATTGATTATGGATTGAACGCAGGTGATCTCCACAAGAGGGTTTTTTTCCATAAAAGATTAAAATGTTACTGAGAGGTTATTTTTAGAATTATAAATATTTTTTTGAGGTGAAAATTACTTGTGCTTTCTATACTATTGTAAATGAATAGCAAAATCAACACATTTTTGAGAAACATTTAATTGTTTTTGAAATATAAAAATTGGTAGATGCTGAATAGTAAATACAAAAATATTTTGTAAGAATATAATTTTCCATACAAAATTAATCTAAAAAGAATACCAAACATTTCATTATCTTTTTATGGAATTAATTTATGCCAAACTTGCCTTTCAACTATAAATCTACAATATAGAATATTTGGAAAAATGAAGTAAAAAAATCAATATAGTACAAATAATAGAAGAATCTATCAACATTGAGATGGATGAAAATACAAGTTATTGTGAATATGGGACATGTTTGCATTCATTCATCATTTAAAGTTTGAATGTTTGGGTCTCTGGAAGTATATGCAAACTAATTTCAAACCAAACAATGTAGCACCACTTTTGATTTCTTATATTTTATACAAATACAAGATTGTAGCCCTATATAAGTAATATAATGGATGTAAAGTTTTTCTATGAATTTTTCATTGTATGAGCATAAAGTATACATCATTTAGACAATGACAATGATGTCAATCAATGTTATTATTATTTTTGCCTAAATGTTTGAAATGAATTTTTGACATAAAAAATTAATTAAAATTTTCTATATATAAATATAGTGTGTTATTACCTCAATTCCAAAATAAATTTGAGGATACCAAATATACTTGTCCCAAATTAAATTTGATGGTGCAAAAAATCAACTCTCCATAATTTGATCAACAACAATTGAACACCTTGAAGCAAAAGAATACGCAAATTCTATGCTCTAGAGACTATATAGCAATTTAATCCCTGCAAAGGGAATCAAAATACAAACCTCTATCAACCATAGGTGATGAATTCAACCCACAACTATACAATAATTGCTACTAACAAATCTCTTGTTGATAATTTCTTGGAGTTGAATCATAGGACATAGTTGGAATTGAATACAAAGGATGTCATCAAACTTCACTACAACAACGTTTCTTAAAAAATGATCCAAATTAATAACATTAGAGTAGTTTCAAAAAAGAAGGAAATTTGTCAATTTCGCTTATTTTCAACATGCGCTACTTCATTGTTGACTTCCATTCTTTCACACCTAGTGGGGTGGACTAGAAGCTACAATAACTATATAATCTTCTAAAAATAGGAAAAATTCTTGTGTTAATCTAGCCATTTCCAGTGAACCCTGAATTTATTCAAGACAGAGGGGAATATTTAAATTTTACTAACAAAAGCAAAATTCACCAAATTTGGTTGATTTCATCCAAAGAATTTAGTAGCTGAAAATCACACTAGTCCTATTATTTTCATACATCAAACTAATGTTGGATTCTTTGTGATCAATCTTTCCAAACATATGGTCAAAGTAAATATGTGATTAAAAGAGGCATAAGAGCCTTCAAATGTTCTTGAAGGTATTCATAAATCAATTACATGGTGTACCTGGGTCCAAATGAGCTATTAGGAGCCACTAAGGACATGAAAGAGGTTTCCTTTGGAGTCCCTTTTGAAATTTTAATAGAATGTTCTACTAAAAACTTTATCAATTTCATCAAAATTAGTTCTAAAAATTATTCAAAATTGTCAATAATGACAAAATCTATTCAAAATATCATCACTTTCAATGGAAAGTTTCTAAATCATCTAATGTAATAAATTTAACAAATTTAACAAAATTCAACAAAGGAGTAAAAAGTACTAGTTACATGAGATTTTTTGTACTTAATTAAGATGAAATGATGACATCATAGACTGTGTAATAATCAAACATGACACTATAACATTTATGAAACATAAGGCCTCTTTATTTTGGAGATATCTAAGAAATTTAAGCTACAAAATCAATAATGGTCTAAACAAAGCAATATTTACGTCCAAGTTGGCTCCTAATACCTCATTTTGACCCACCTAGCGTCTATTCTTATTTTACATTTATGTCTATTTATGTAATGTTTAAATAATTTGGATCCCATTAGTTGCAACAAGGCACTTGGATGGATTCTTTGGCTGAAGAGAGAGTGTAGTATCCACTTGACATAGGTTTGAATCTGCATGTGTGCTTGAAGTGCCTTCTATATATTCTCCATTGAATTCAAGTGTCTCGCATCCAACTAGTAGATTTGAGGATATTTAAATACAGTACAAAATATGTAAGATGATTTTTTTAGGCATATTTATAATGAGTTTGATCATTCCTATTGTGATGTAGATTTCTCCCCTCTATTTCCTAAAAACACTTATAAGTAGTATGAACCTCTTACTATGGCAAATAAATACCATTTTAAAGGATGATCATATTGCTTGTATCTAGTTGATTATTCCAAATTTTACAAAAAATAATTTATAGGTTCACTATATGACTTTGAAATTTCATGGAATCTTAGAATTTCCAAAATATCACCTTCAAACACTACCTTGGCCCATGTCCTAAGTCATTTTGCAATTTTAATGTGCTTCTTGACTCTTAAAGGCCTTAAAGGTTTTTTGGGCCATATGCTCCATTTAACTACTTCTGGACTTTCAAAGGGTCTAAAATTCATAATAGAAAAAAAATGGTCATCTGGAGATAATGCAAAACATCAAGAGATCTATGTAGAACATCAGGAGATCAATACAAAACATTTGAAGATCTATACAAACATCTGGAGATCTCCACATGTTATTATCTAGAGATTTCTGAATGTTTTGTTTAGAATTCATGTAAAAGTCCAAAAGTAGTTAAATGTGGCATCCATGAATTTTTAAGAGTATTATTGAGCTAAGTATTGTCACTTTTGATTTGAGTACATTTGATTATAATTTGAACCAAAAAACTTGAGCCTAATAGGTTTTGCTTCTATTCCATAGACTAACCCTTAAAGAATGAGCTGGTCACCGTAGAAATCATTTGGTTTAGTACCATGTAAATTGTTGCATTAAAAAAAAATGCAAAAGCACTCATTGGAAGTCAAAATTTGTAGGATGAATAGTAGCACTTTTGTCGTGCATTAACCCCCAAAGGACAAGGGGATGACCTTGGAAATCATCCCTTTTCATTATCGTGTGAATTATTGGCTTAACCCCTAAAGGTTTTTGACTATGTTTTTAATAAAACGCACCAAAACTGCCATTTCTAGGACAAATACCAAATTTATTTATTTTAACTTTTTTGAACACATGTAACCGTAGAATCTTGTAGTACACTAGTTTGAGAACATGTGGAAAAAATTTCAGGAATTTCTACCCTAGAGATAACAAGATATTAGCATTTGAATTAGAAAAAAACTTTTTTTGGCCCTACGAAAACCAGGTAGTTGCACTTCAGATGGTCACATGTATATGAAAAAATGCCCGAAATGGTGGTCACTCTTTGGGCACATATTGTGTGAAAATTTCAAAGAAGAAAAACCAAAAATCCATTCGTAGTGAGCTGCCCAAAATTGCTATTTTGCCAAAAAAAAATGCAGTTTAGTGCTTTAGGGGTTAAGAAATAACAAAAGTATTCATTGGAAGTCAAACTACTATAGAAGACCTCCCCTTTTCACAACAAAAATCCGAGGATGAATAGTTGTACTTCTGTCCTACTACAATGATTCCCTTTCATCCATCAGACATGTGGCATCCATGTCGACGTTCAAGGGTTAAAGAGATTCTTTGTCATTCATCGGCCAGAAAATGTCCTCAGGATTGTTTAGGAGCATTGTTTATGGGCTAAGGTGTTGTTCTCAAATGCTTACTCTAAATTCTGTTACAAGTACAAATCTTTGGTACACAACTCCAAGAAAAGCACACAACTTCTAGGAAAGTGGGTATTGAAGCATGCTGCACTTTCTCTATTCATACTCGGAAGTCTTTTTACGTTCACAGCAAGCTTCACCATTACTCAAAAGCACCAAAGCTTGACAACCGCTGTAGAGAGTATGGGTGGATTGACTCAAAAAACATGCAGATAATGGTAAAGTAATCAATCATGCGCCCCAGATGCTGAGCCAAAGAAAAATAGATTCGCTTTGCTGAGGCAGCAACTCAAGAAAGTTATGAGTACGGGTCAGTCTTATTGTCGATCTGCCAAGTCTAATTTAGTGCAAAGTTTGCAGTAGACTCGGGCCAACCCACGTGCACTAAAATCCCCGTGCAAAAGCAAATCGAAAACTAAGGACAGATTGGAAAGAGCTACAGTATAGGAAACAAAGCCTGGCACACAAAAGTCCGCACTGAGACGGTGCCGCCGACCAGGAACGGAATGTTTGAAAAGCTAAAGCTTAACTTACGCCTCAATGATCAGTTTGAATTACAGGAGAATCAGACACATGAGCCACATATTAGCTCTTGTTTACAAAACGTGTCTTAAATTTTTCCCCGAACTAGGGGACGGCAATTACACAACAATCTGATTGTGAACCAGGACTAAGTTCAGCTAGCTGCGCTACAAAACGCGAGAAAGAAGAAATGCAATGGTTTTGATGTTTAAAAAAAAGGGGGGGCAACTCTACTCTACTCTACATTCATCTACAGAATGCCCTTGTATATGGGCTTCTTCTTTAAAAAATCATTAGCGTCAGGGGACAAGTACTCCCACCATAAACTGGCGCATTCTTGAGCTTTCAATGGGTCCCCACAAATCGAAACCACCTCTTCATTTGGGCCTCGACTGCGCTTCCCCTTCCAAGGCTTGTATTTCCCATTGAAATGAAGAATGTGCGCTTCATTAGCAAACGGGGACATGAAAGGAATCCTATTGAAAGTCATGTTCCAGCCGTTTTGATAGTAGGCTCTCTCCATGTCACTCAAATTGGGTCGGCCAAGTCCTCGTACATTCCATGTCTCATCCAGCACCTTGTGTTTCCCGTAGAGTGCAAGCAGAAAAGGAGGCTGCGACATACCCGCCCTGCAAAGTTCCATCAAAGCACAATTAGAAACTATAGTAAGAATGATGTATTCAGCCAGTGTACCCTTAATAGCGAACATTAAATATTTAAAATCCACTTTGGAAGCTAACAATCGATTGTGGTGTCTTCCAAAACATACTTCTATCGTTCAACAAGTTAGGGTATGATTTCTTCTCTCTATTACAACATTCTGTCACCTTCCTTCAAGCTTCCAAACAATTTGTTTCTTCTTCTTTAGGTATGGAAGCAGTCACTTGGACACTAGGGCTAGCCAATAAGAGCCCTAATGGTCAAAAGTAGTCGCTTCCTTATCTAAAAAACTTGAATATTAACAAATACGAGATTCCAAGGAAGGTAACAAAATGTACAAATAGAAAGAAGGGAATATATTCTAAATTTTATATCCATAGAAATATGTTCCAAGTACAACAGTTGACCATGAGCTTCCACGGTAAATTTTCTATTTTTAGCTTGAACGTTTAGGTACTGGAGACTTGAAAGAATAAGATTATGAAAATAGGAGATAGCATACTTGTACAAGGCCTTTTTGTCTGCCTTTCGAAACTCATCCATCCACCAAACAATAGCTTTGGTGATGTTCTCCTCCTGCCATCTCTTGTTATCAATCACAAGAACACCCCGGTTGAACACACACGCCGATCGATTGAAAGGTTCATCGGGCAGCCAGCTTGGTCGATCTGGACCCTGCCGTTTCTGAATCTCATCTAATTGTGCAAAATCGAAGTAAACCTGGAACCTCTGCGAGCAGTCCTCAATGGCCGCCACCGAATGGCCTTCAAGATCTACATCGTTCAGATCTTCCAAATTCCCCTGTCAAGCAAGCACATACACACTGCTCATGAGTTAATTGAAACAAAAAAGGACACACATATCTTCCCAATAGATCCCCTGTTACATTCAAAAAGTTATTAAAGGTAAATTAACGTTAATCCAATAAAGCTTATATCAACCCAGAGACAATGATAATATAAAGTCACCATCAACTGGACATTTATTTAACTTGAGAGTTGCCAGTGAAATATCGAAATCATGCTACTGATACTAACATTGAAAAGATTTAATTTAAACTAATACTACCTTAACATTAACTCAACATAAGGCCTAAATGAATCTAAAGCCTATTAACATAACATTAGAAGCATTGTCAATCTAATGGATAATAGTTTCTTTTGTGATGATAGACAGGACTCATGCTGCTAGGATAAGTGCAGGAGAACCAAATCCCACTTTACATGTAAAGGAACTGAAAAAATATGGAAGCGGCCACTTCAAGTGTAAAGTCACTGACAGGCCAGATTTCACCGACTGCCTTCAGGTGCAGAAAATGGTGACTTTGGGAAACACGTACCTTCACTACAATATCGGAGTCTAGGTAGATGATGCGCTCTATGTCGCTGTAAGTTCGAGGTAGATAAAACGGTAGAAAATTGTACGGGCTCACAAGCTCCTTACGAGCCCCCGTGTCATTACGGAACATGATGTGCCCCTCTACCTCGTGGATGTCAATAAACCGGCTGTTATAGTTCAAGAAACCAACCCAAACCCCAATCAGAATTGGACACCAAACTACAGCAATGTTTATGCTACAGTGACGTTTATTCTACCCCATGAAGCAGATAACGAAATCAACAAGGTCACAAAAATCAGAATGCAGAATCACTTTTTGGTAAAATTCAAAAATCTCCGCTCTCCACCTGATGAGCCCTTGTACAGCTCATCGATCTCCACTCTAGGGTGGAGAGTAGAGATTTTGAGCAGAACAGCCTGTCTATATAGAACTAATTAGAAAAAACAAACTTACTTGGCCATCTCAACTTTGATCTTCGGAAATAGATGTTTTAGCCTTTTTGCAGCATTCTTCTGAGTACTTGGCATGACCAAATGATAAAACAGTCTTTCCGGATGTCTGCAGCCATATGACACATGATTAGAGAGAGGAAGCTTAGATTTGGTGCCAACACACAGGCGCATTTTATTATACTCTGTCAGTTACAATACTCCCCGAAGGTTCCCGATTTATGAGTGACAATGCTTCTGGTATAAGGTATAAGTAATTTGACATCCAGAGCATGACTGATTACAGGACACAGGATGCAAAATAACGAGGCCAGATCCTGCTGTGATCCCTCGAGAGAAACTTCTAAAAGGCACTCTGACACCAAACCTAACTACATCAAATTCTGATAGTGCAAAGACTTTATGCTATCCAACTGAAAGAAGAACATGTTTCATCACAGATAGAGAAATTAACTTGGATGAAAAAAACAGAGAGCACGTACTCTAAGCTCTTGGTACACAAGGAGGCTAATATTGCATATTAATGAAATTCAGATGTGAAACTTACGGGGTACTTGCCATGCTGGAATTGATCAAAACGGCAAGAGGTCGGAGATCAGCTTCATCGGTACAAACAAAAATGTGTATGTCTTCTTTCTTTCCAGCTTTGATACCATCCTCGACGGAATTGGGAACAGACTGATCTAGCCACGCCTGAGGACCTTGTTCAAACACCTTACGATTGTCATCAAGCTGACTGCGTTTCCAGGAGTGGAAGGACGCCATCACATTGGGGAAAACCCACTGGTACCAGATCAGAGGAAAAAACATTAGAGTCGAATAAAGACCAAGCAGCAATTTGAAATGAACATGTCGACAGTGATCCTGAATGTAATTACCATCGTACCCTGACAAGAGGACTTCCAAAAAGGAATAAATGAAACAAATAGGCAATTAGGTCTAAACAACCACAACACTCCTGGATTTGTATGAAGGAATTAGTGTAACTTATTAAGGACAGTTCAGGTAAAATGGGATAATAGTATATATCAAACGCAAGAGAGATTTGTAACCAGGAGTATTACACCCAAACCTCTCTAATAACACTCTGTAATTGTACATTCCCGGTTGATATCCTCAGAATCTGTCATGCTGTGCACATCTGATTGGAAATCTTCCACATGTCAAGTTGTGCACACACGTGAGCATGCATTTCGAAGCCCATTTGATCTCCCACCCACGCCGGGCAGTGTCATTAGAAAGGATTGGGTGTTCTACTGGCATCCTGATCCAGAATCTGATAACACGATACTTCCGGCATTAACTACATCCGGCAAAGACAACGTCCTACTTTACGAAGTGTCACTAGAGTACAAAGATGCACAAATCCTCGCACACTGACCAGCAAGAATATAGCATATTATGTCCGGTCCGGAGTTGACTGGAAAAAAACACTACCATAACTGAACCTTCAAAATAAGGCCTACAGAGCTTCATGATATCTTCATCTGAAATTTGAGAAAAAAACTATCATTCAGGTTATGATTGAGGATTCATACAAACAGCTGTGGCAATACAGCTAGTGGTTCCGAAAAGGTTTCCAAAAAGTGATCGAAAATACATACGCAAGTCAGTCTCACATGCCCATAACAAATGGAAACTCACTATATGTTCTATGGAGAGAATGCACCCGAGATGCACATTTCAATGGGCGATCCCATGCATAGTCTCACTTGCTAGAACGATTCTTAACTTTCAGATTAGATGATGACCTAATCTTGATTACGCGTAGAGCTAATTCACTTCTAATGACATGATAATTCCAGCTTCAACTACATCTAGCGTAACTTCCAAAGCGAACGTCTTACATTACGAAGTACCACTGGACCTCAAAGATCAACAAATTATCGAACGCAGACCAGCTAGTCTAAAACAAATTGCGTTCTGCTCAAAATTGACTGAAAAAACCCTACCATAACTGAGGGCCAGTTTCGAAATGAGGCCCACAAAAACTTCATGATGGCTTTATTTGGAATTTGGAAAACCCATCATTCGAGCTATGGTGGGAGGCTCCCAGAAGCTGTCCCGATCAAGGCCAGGAAGTCTAGCTATTGGTGGCGGAAAAGCTTCAATAAAGTGATCGAATATACATACGTAGGTCAATCTCCCAAGCCCATGACAAACTGCATTGATGGAGTGCTGAGCAGGAGACACCCAGTGTATAGTCCAAGAAGAGAATGTACCCGAGGTGAACATTTCAGGCGGTTGTATCCCCTGAGCAGCAGAGCCCCCATGCATTGTCTCATATACTGAAACGATTCTTAACGTTCAGATTAGATGGTGACGTAACTTCAATTACGCATTAGTTAAATCACTTCAAATTTCAAGGGCAGTCACGCAGTCGATCGAGACAGAGTTTCAGATGGTGATGGAACTTACATACGCCGGTCAGTCTCGACAAATGCGTTGTCTAGAATGATTCTTAACTTTCAGATTAGATGGTGCCATAACCTGAATTAAGCATCAGCTAAAATCGCTTCAAATTTCAAGGGCAATCAAGCTGTTGGAAACGACAGGGTTTCAAATAGTGTGGAATGGTTTCAACTATATGGTTCACACGTCTAGAACGATTCTTAACGTTCAGATTAGATGGTAACATAATCTTGATTACGCGTACAGCTAAATTCACTTCAAATTTCAAGGACAATGCATTGTCTAGAACGATTCCTAACGTTGAGACTAGATGGTGACAAAACCTTGATTACGCGTGAGCTGAACTCACTAAAACCCAAGTTACGGAAGATTCATTACCGAATCATGTGGGCCATTCAAGGTAGGACCGACAGTTGGCAGACTGATAAATGATACGCATTCGGCTCTGTTTTTTCGGAGGGATGATTTGCAATTGATTAAGGTTAGCAATCGGATTAACTGTACTAACCCTAAATGAAGCTCCATTTGCGTATTGCTAATGTGTCCACATATGTTGAATTAGATTTTGAGCATCTAGGGCTAGGGTTTGGAAATTCCTTTCGTTGCCTACCTTTTGATCCGGATCGAAGCTGGTGAACGGGTCGGCGAAGTTCATGTACTTGGAGGGAGGCAAGAGCTGGATGCCCAGGATGCCCATGACCAGCACAGCCACGAACAACGGCAGCAGCGGCCACGCGCGGCCCCCCCCACCGGAGGCTCGCTCCCTCCCCGCGCTCACGCAGTTGGTGGAGTCTTTCTGGAACCGCGGCAACGGCCGTCGCACCGTGTCCATTTCCTTCATCTCCTCCTTGTCCTCATGCAAGGATTTCTTCGAATCCGATCGAAGACTCATTGGAAAAACAAGGAAGGCAAATCGTATATCAATAATAGTAGCGCATTACACCCCTCTCGAGCTCCAGATCTGGTCTCCCTCCATTTGGAAACTCCCTTAGATCTCTCCCCTGCTGCTCACACCACTCTCGTCCACTTCACAAACATCCATACAATACAATACAATCCAGATCCCACACTCCAATGCTCGGATTCTCCACCTGTGTCACTTACTAGAACCTCGGAACTAAAACCTCACCGCCCAAACCTCACTGTTCAAACCTCACTGTCCAGAGCCAGATCTACAACTCACACCAAACCAGGAAACCTCACCAGATCTCTCGTCACCTAACCCCTGGAACCCAAAATTTCGGAGAAACCGAGGGAACCCCACTACGTGAATGAATCAACGAGAGAGAACCTAGGGATGGAATCTCGCATTCAAAAAGAAAGGATGCAAAGTTGCAACTCCAAAAGCCTAGCTCAGCTTGACAGACAGATCCTCCTTCTTCCACTAAAGATGAAATGCCAGGGACATGGTCATTTAATGACGCCTGTCGTGATTGCTACACCCGAGAAGCTCTGTGAGTGAGTGTTTCCCGTGACGCTCCGTGACTGTGAGTGTGTGTGTGTTTCCCGAAGTCTGTCGATCACAGACTCACAGTGTGAGTGTGTGTGTGTGTGACAATGCTTGATGCTGCTGGAACGAAGCGAAGCTCGTGATGAGGAACGCAGGAGCGAGAGTGGCGATGGAAATAATGAACATGAAGGGGAGTGAATCCTGAGCTACGACCGCGACTGCTACCTGCTGCAACTTTTTTCCATCATCTCGCTCGCGCAAAGCCTGTGAGTGCAATCGGAGCTTCCGGCTCTTGGGCGAGCTGGGGGAGAGGGCCTGGGATGACGCCGGGAGACGCCGGGAGACGCGCATTGACGCTAGTAGTCGCGGGGGGGAAGAGGAGGGGGGGAATTTGGATGGATATTGGATGGATGATGGGTGGGTAGTAGTACTGGCTGGTACGAGTGTGTTACATCGGGAAAGTACCCCTCATTGCTTCAATATGCTTCAATATTGTTGTAATATTGTTTCAATGGATTAACAATATAGTATTGAAAGTATATTGTTGCATTATTGTAAATAATAGTACAATAATATTGAAACAATGGGAGTCTTGCATTTTTATTAAAAGTGTATTGTTTCAATACTACAACAATACACTTTCAATACTATATTGTTAACCCATTGAAATAGTACTGCAACAATGGGAGGCTTTTTCCCGATGTATGTGATGAAGGCATGGATTTTGTTTAGCCCTTCATCACCAAAGGGGACCAAAAGCATCCTCACATATTTTCCAGTCCAATTCAAAGTGTTTGCATCAAATGGTCGAATTCAATAAACTTGTTGTAAATTTTTTTTTCTCTCTTCTAGTTTATGTGGTGAAATTTTCAGATCAATCCAAGATGTACTGATTTTTTGGAAGCCAATCGAAGTTCACAGGTTCAATTTGAGTTCACCAAATTGCATTTGAAGGCTACAACTTCGAGGGCTTGTATTTCCTTCATCCAATGTTGGTTTTCAATGAAATTTGTTGGGTTATATTCCCCTTGGAGTTTAGTTATTGTGGTAAATTTTTCATGTCTATCTAAATTGTTTGAATGTTTGGGAGTGATTCAAAGTTCAAAATCCAAACATTTTTGGATTACAATGAACTTCGGCAGCTTGTTTCTTCTTCATACAGTGTCCATTTTGAATTAAATTTTTTTGAAAAAGTTGTCCATACTAGTCTAGACTATGTGGCTAAATTTTCATATCAATCCAAGAAGTTATGAGTGACTAAGAAGCATTTTAGTAGAAGGAGGTTTAACCTTAGATGTATTTTTCGCAACTTTTCTTGCTATTTTTTTTTACATTTGCAAGCCATTCTATAGACACAATGAATCAATACAATGATATTTTCTTTCACCAATATGTTTGTATGCTTTTTTTGAATCACTTTGTAGTTTTAAGTTTTTTAATTTGAATAGGTTTAGAAATCGAATTTCACTTGCAAATGTGTTGATGGGAAAATTTCAGCATCCTTTTTCAACACTAAAACATTATAATCTTGCAATCTAAGCTGTCAAATGACTCCAAATTTGACTCACGTCATCTACAACACATAGACTACAAGATTGTACGATAGAGATTTCTATAACTAAGCAACATTTAGATCTAAAGTAGGTACACCCAAAACCGCCACTTTTTGCTACTGAGACTACTTACTATTATTAGACTGGTCAAATTTTCATATGCCCTTGTAGGCAAGTGAAAGGAGGTTCCAACGCACTAGAGAACATGACATTTGGATATTGTATGCAAAAGTTATTAAGGAACAATGTTTGGTTCTAAAAGCATTTCTTCTACATAGGTACAGAACTGATTTTGGAGATGTACACATAGTATAGATGGCGGTTTAAGGTCAGTGGCACATTTGGGTGTACCTACCTTATAACACTTCAAAAGCAATGATGTTTTTGAACTCAAATAGACTTTAAGCAATGAAGGGTTAAAGGACAAGCCTATGTCCACGAATTTAAGCTTCACGATTCCTTTCTCTATTTGTTGCAATTTTACAATTAAATATGAATCAAACTTTTTATACTTAATTTTTGGAGATGAAATCCCGTGTCTTCTGTGGGCACTAAGAATTTCAGATTTTTTTTTTTAATTTGAAAATACCATGAATTTATTGAGGAAAAGTGAAGAAAATTGATATTGAATACCAAATATGCTCAAAAATGAGATTTTTTTTAGTGCAAGTGTATTTTGTGGTACAAAACATCATGGTGTAAAACAAAGTTATCCTATCATTCTAAAATAAAAGAATTAACAAACCATGGTTGTAGGTCCAAAGTTCAAATTGCAATTAAACGTTGAATTTTAAGATTTTTTTTCAATTTTTCAACTAGAACAGAAACTAAACTTGATCAACTCCATTATAATAATAGGCCTTCAATTCAAAAAGTATCATTTTTATGCCTGAAATTCACATGAAGAATAAAGAGCAAGAATTGGCCTAAAATTCTACTAGTGAAGGGTGATTCATGGATTAAGCATCTTTGTCTTTAGAAAAATCAACAATACTATAATGAGTAAATATGCGATACTATTTACTAAAAATGCATACAAGCAACTTCCTCCAAAAAGAATTGGACAAAGAAAATATATTTTTCCCATCCTATAGTCCCACTTGAAGTCATCCAAAGGACAACAAAACGTCCACCACAATCATTAGGGATTTAATCCGTTAATCCTATAAAGAGTCCGCCTTGTTGATTGGTACTCAAGAAAAAAATGATTCAATTTTTGAATCAATATGTACATTCCATGTTTCTATAGTAACAAAGAAAGTCATTCACTTAACACTATTTATCTTTAGTATTTTTTTCTAACTTCCTATAGAAAATTGGTTGAGCTACTTCTCAGTTGGTTAAGGCCAAATATTATATTTAGAGATTACAATGCCAATCATTAAAACAGTGAGGGTGAAAGAATGTGCCTGCTATACAGTTACACTTCATTTGTCAAGTTTCCTTTGATATCACGGTCTAGCCCTTGCCTACGGAGTTTGGTCTGGCAGTCCTCTTCTTTGTCATTGTATTAGGAAAAAAACAAAAACAAAAACTTGCAAAAATGAAGATATAATGTCTAGATACTTCTCGTACCATAATTTATTCTACCCCAAAAACTCAAAATCTATATCTATTTTCTACCCCAGGACTTTTAGGGGTTAAAATCTTTGTCAGGAATCATATATGTGGAATTGTATTTGACTCTTCGCATAGGAATTAAGTACAATAATATGGAAGTCATACAAATTGGGATTGACAATTCAACAATTAGCATCTTTAATTGGAATGTCATTTTCACATCTAAACCTTATCCCCTAATAATATAGAATTAAATACTAATTGTATACTTTTTTAAATCGGTCTTGCTTGTTGTCAATTGAAAGATGAATCTAAAATATATTAGCATGAACTCTTTTGGACATTGCATGAATAAACTATGAATTATCAAACTAAGTGTTGTTTATAAGTATATCACAATAATGAACTTTAAGCTCTCCTATTTAGACAACGTGTATTTGAGTTAAGAATATGATAGTTTTGATTTTTTGCAATTAGGGATGTTTCAAGGGGTAACTTGTATGTATTACAAAGTAATGTAATTCCATCAATAGATTACATACTTTGAACATCTGATTATTTTTAAAAATGCATTTACAAACTAGTGTACCCTACCATAGGTTATAATACAAACATATGGTTATAAAAAAGAATGACTATTGATTAAATAAAGCCATTCTACTTTGATAAGCTTCACTCTAATCCAAAATTCTTTACATATTTGAAAATTGCAAGCGATGTGTTTGGATTACTAGGATGTTGCCCTCTTTTTCTTTTTGTATGGAGACTTACCGGTAGTTGCATGTTTACCCAAATTCATTTGGAGATGAAATGGGTTTTTTTTAAGGATGTTCATTTGGATGAAAATTGGACGAGTACATACGACGGCTGTTTTTTTTTTCTTTTTTTGGTGGTGTCCGTCGTACTAGTACTTTGGGCTTGCCATGCGTCGTCAAATGCTGGTGGAGGCATTGATAGGTTGGGTTTTGGGTTGGGTTGCCAGGATGTTGCTGAATTTCACGCGGAGAAATGGACTCGGGTAACAAACCATGTATGTGTCAGTCAGCAATCATTTTGTGCAGTATATATTTGTTTTTGTTTTTTTGCAAACAATTGCAGGGGGGCTGGGTGAGTGGCATGTACACTTGGTCGGTTGGTCATGTTTCTAGAGCACGAAATAGTACTCAATATTGTTCTATTTGGTACCACTTTTGTCACTTTTTTTTTCTTTCTGATAGGGTTGTGCCCCTTTTGTGTGGTTTGGCATTGAATTGGAGTTCGATGTCAGTGTAAGCTTATCTTTTGTAGGCTCTGTAGTAATGTTATGAGATAAGATCATTTCCACATGACATGATTGTCCAAATCTATGTAGCATAATTGGGTATATTACGGGTTTTCACACCTTCTTCTCTCCATTCTCAATCTTTGGAGAATGGAGACATGGCACTCTCTTGTTGGCTTTCCTTGACTTGCGGAGGTCCCATTCTTTGAAAATTGAGGATGGACATTCTTTTCCTTTGGAAGTGAAGAATGGGCGTGAAGAAGATTTATTCATAAAAGTTTTCATCTCAATTGCATGCCGCTTCACCCTAATTGTGTGTTGCTTTCATCTTAGTCATGGCATGTTTGAAATTGTGAAACAAAACGCAATCTTTGAAATTGCAAAATGAGTAGGGTGAGCAGTTCAAGGTGGGAGTGGACTTGTCCACCATTGATCACCCGGGTCCCATTGCATATTTTAAAAATTGCATTGGCATCGTTGCAATCAATGCTTCAAATTACAAGATTGTGAATTGCAATGAGAACTTCTCTCTATTCTCCATTCTCATTCTCCACACAACACAAAAAAGGTGTCACACCTTCTTCATGGATAAAATTGCACACTCAATCATTTCTCAATCAAGTTGCACCAACAAATTCAGCAGAGAAAATCATTTATGTTCTCTTTGTTACTTATAGATTGTTAGTGAGGTTTCTATATCAAACTTTTTACAAATGTAGTTGTAGAAGCCATGTGGTGGCCTTATGGTCCTTTAGGGTTTAACTTCAAATATAACAAGAATGAAAAGCATTATTTACTAGATTCATATCTACACAAAGTGAACTAGCCTCCTCAATTCCACCTTCATGTACCTATAGTATATCATGTCAAAGGAAAAATGTACACCACTGATATATGACAATAGAATTGAGAAGGGTGGTGGTAATAGGTTGGTTCACCTTATTCTACTACATCAATTTGCTTAGGTTTGGTTTACACTCAAAGCCAAACCAAGGGACCACAAGCACTCTAAGGTACTCTATTTTGTTAGATGTGACCAAGGGAAGTGAGAGCCCAAGACAAAAAAATATTAATGACGTTTAACAGCATCATGGTGTAAATCCCAAAGAGACCATAGTCAACCTATATCTATGTATTATTAATCTGACATTATTAACATGCAAGATCAATTAAATAAACAAATCTATAGTTGTGAGATTTTAACCCATCATGGTCTCTTAGAAATCCATTAGGCGTTTCTTAAAGAAGTATTTAAGAAAAAAGTTCTTAGAAATTGGCAAAACATTATCTTCTTTGGCCACGTAGAGTTCCACTTTGAAAGCTAGCTAAAAGACAAAAATTATCACTCACCATTGCACATTTCACTCCAAATTGGGTGCAAGTTGGAGTAAAATGTACATTTGAAAGAGAATCATCAATGGATCACTCTAAATGCCTAACTCTAAATATCACTATTTTTTTTGGTGTAAAATTAAAACTTGTGATTACTATCATTAAAAATAAATTTATAATCTCTTTAAATACAAAAAGAAACTTGAATTTGACCTTTGAACAATCGAAATAGATTCCATTAGAAGCAACCTTAACCCCTAGAGGGCCAAACACGGTTTTTTGACAATATAGCAACTTGGGGCAGCTCACTACAACCGGAATTTTTAGTTTTTTTCTTTGAAATTTTCACACAAAATGTGACCGAGGAGTAGCTTTAAGACCCAATAATTTTTATAACTTTTGACTGCGTAATTAAAAAGTTATTGCATAATATGTCATTCTCATTGGTCGGCGGGCAACTCGGGCAGCTAAAAGAACTTTTTTTTAAATCACTTTTTTTTTAAATAAAAATTTGAAATTTGTTCTTTAGATTTATATATATGCAAGAAGCTTTTAATCATTCCATTTTGATTAATGAGATGAAAGTTATGAGAAGTCTTGGTTTGAGAATAATTATGGAATTTCTACTCTAAGATAAACTTTGAAGTCTTTTATTTAACTCAATTGTCAATATTTTTGAAAAAAAACAAAACATTGGGTGTAGATTGTTTATTAAAATATTATAACCGTTTGGATTGGCATTTTTCAGTTCCTTATTTAAATTCTTAACAACTTAGTGTTTTGAACATTCTCTACCTCTTTCTACTTACTATTTTTTTCTATATGTTTTACAATTCCAAATGATCTGAAAATTTTCAAGCATGTAGCCAACTTGCCTTGAAGAATGAATCCAAAGAGTAACCACCATTTTGGACATTTTTTTCATATAAATGTGACCTTGTAAAGTGCAACTGCCCAAATTTTCGCAGAGACAAAAAAAGGATTTTTGTCAATTCAAACGCTATTATCTTGCAATCCACACAGTGAAAATTTCTGAAATTTTTTCCACAACTTCTCAAACTAGTTTAATACAAGATCCTACGGTTCTATTTATCCAAAAAATGTTTTTTTTTTTAAATTTGGTACTTGTATTAGAAATAGCAGTTTTAGAGCGGTTTTGGTGAAAACATAGTCTCTGACCTTTAGGAGTTAAAGACTAAATATATAGAATATATTTAATTTGAAAAGCCATTTTTTTGTCTTTTTTTAAAAGCATAATTTGAAGTGACTCCATATACATTTTGTCTTTTAGCTTCCTTGTAATGGTCTCTATATCAATTGCCCAAAGTCCAAATCCAAATTTATTATGTGCAATTAAATAGATTTTAAATTTGTTTCTAATGATAGTAATCACAAGTTCTATTGATGATACTCTAACATGATTTGCCAAGACCACTACAATTTTTTTTCTTTTAGGTAGCTTTCAAAGAGTTTATTTTTCTTTATCTAATGTCTAAATTCGATTTTTTTTTGTGCTTATTCAATTAGCTTTTAAATGCGCTTCCAATGATAGAATTTCCAAGCTCTAATTACAAAACAATGATTAGTTTGCCATTACTACCCACTCACAATATGTAAGTGAATTAACACCTATATCTATATTTTTTCATTATCCCAAGTATTTATATATTTTTAAAATATGCTAAATTACAATCAATATGGGATTAACAATAATATTTTATATCTTGTACATATATCCATATGTCATATCATATCAATATTTCATGTAACATTCATATTCCAAATATTATATCCGTGTATATTCAATACATCATACTCATATTTTTAAAACTTGGTTTTGATTTTGGTTTGAGCAAATTTGGTGTTTTATTTATTTACTTACTTATGATTTGCAAAGGTGTTTCATTAATTGATAAAATTTGTATATGTCCCTTTTCAGGGATACTTAGCACTATATTTTGTGCGGCAGTTATAGGGGTTTCTTTGAGAATGCCCTAACGTGTGCCCTAAATTAGTGTAGTGGTGCTCCAAAAATTAATTAAACTCTTTAACCCTTAACCCTTAAAGGACAAGGGGGTGACCTTGGAAATCATCCCTTTTCATTACCGTGTGAATCATTGGCTTAAGAAACATCAAAAGCATTCATTGGAAGTCTAACTACTATAGAAGACCTCTCCTTTTCACAACAAAATTATGAGGATGAATAGTTGCATTTTTGTCCTATTGGAAGGATTCCCTATCATCTATCGGATGTTTGGCGTCCGTGTCGACCTTTAAGGGTTAAAGGACAAGTTGGTCACCAATGGAAATCATCTGTTTTGGACCCTTGTGAATTGTTGGCTTAAATTTTTTCTAGAAGCACTCATTGGAAGTCAAAGTACTCTAGAAGATCTCCCCTTCCACACAAAAAATTCATGATGAATAGTTGCATTTGTGTCTTGCATGGTGGAGATATTCTTCGTCATTCATCGATGAAAAAACGTCCTCGGCATCATTTATGAGTTAAAAAACCCACTGGCCATGTGGTGACCCGTGACTGGCCCCCCTGGGAGTGACCTGATGGTCCAAATTGGTCCAAAGGAGCTCAAACTGGACTACAGCACCCGTCACTGGTCAACTTATTCTCTTCCCAAAATGTGCTCCAATTGGAGCCTTTGACAAAATAAAGTAAAAATTCAGGTTCCCGTACTTGACCTTCGCTTGACGATTTCAAACCGAGAATGCATTTGTGTTTATTTACTTTTCTGGCCCGTCCCAAAGGTGCCTCAAATGCTCTCAAGACGTCCGTGCACCCAAACTTACCGTACAAGCATCAGAAAGCCAAGCATCTGCCAACATCAGTGTGGAATTCAGGACAAATATTAAGGGCCGTGGAAGTGAGAGTCCAAAGAAATGGGCAATAAATAGGCCTTGAAATTTAGGAACTGGAGACTTTGGCCGGCCACAATGTGAAGCCTCCAAAGGCCAAGTCCAAAGTTCAAACCTTATCGGTGTGTCAATTTTTTCAAGCAAAAGATAAAAAAAACATGAGAAAGGAGTCGAAAATGGCCTTGGAAAAAAATCACAGTACATGCTCTTATCATCAAACAAGAAATATGAAGGGTATAAATGGAATAAAAGGGTGGCATTGGCCATTGAAAGGATGTAGGTTAAGGGAACTAGGTTCATTGAATGCAAAGACTTCCCATTGTAATGGTGAAGACTATGTAAATTTTGGGTTGGAGCCCAAAGAAATGGAGTGTTTTGATTTGGTCTTTGCTTTGGGTCCGTAGCTATCTTCCAATCAAAAGTTTGGGTGTAAAATGGACCTAAGTTACCAATATTCAGCCGTAAAGGGCTCTCCATTTTGTCATTATTCCATAATCCCTCACTGCATGCGGGGGGCATTTTTTTGTCCATTGAAAATGCGTGGGAAGCATGGGCCAACACCCAAGATCAATCTGGTATTAATATTCTAACACTATTATTATTCTATGATAGTATGTACATAGGTAGGACAAGTTTAATATTAGTTGCTAAGAATTTACTATTTTTAGAAAATTTCTTAAATTTCTTGTATTAACTTTCAAATGTAATGGTATATGAAAAATGGTAGCTTAAGAAAATTTAAGCATCACTTGTAAGAATTATTTTCCACCAACCTAGGTCTCATGATATGGTAGCCGACCCATTTCTGACCACCCCATTTCTAATCTATAGATTGCTTTGTTTCTGTGAAGTTATGGTGCAATTCAAGGAGTAGTTGTATGCATTACGATTGGCTGCAAGGTTTTCAATAATGCAACCAATCCTTGGTCAATTTTGCAATCAGTCTACAATTAGAAATAGAAAGCTTTCTTCACATGAATTCAGTAAGATTTTGCAAAGGAAAAAAAAAGTCCTCAAAATAAATAACTGTATTATATTGGTATATGTTGGAGTGTATAAATCCAACATATACCATGAACCCACGATAGAATTTGTGAGATACCAGGACAATATAATTGATTTTTCAGTTTCAGTTTTTAAAGAAATAAATGAAAGCTCTCATTCATTACACACAAGAATGGGTTATTAATAGTGGATGTGTAGCCATTATATCCGCATACAATCCTCAAAATTTGGAGGAGTTTCAATTACTTGGTATATATTCTCAAAAGTAACATAAATATTATTTATCAATGAGGTAGGGGGCCTTTTTGCATCCTTGAAAAGATGACCCCTACAATGAACAAAATTTTCTTTTGTAGCTCCCCAACTAACCTCAATATTTAGATTAATTGATAAGCCCTTCCTAGGTATCTAGAAAAGCATAATTATATCTTTCCAACATAGAGAGGACCAGTGCCATGGTATACAATGTTATAAATTTTAATATTTTTAGCTCAAGTACGTACTAGGGATTTTAGACTCTTTAGAGTCTATTTGTCGACTCCAGAACCAAAGGAGAGAAGGCCCCGCACCGCTAGAAGCCAACTTTCCAAGAGGAAGTTTGAGAAGCTTCCTTACTCAAAAAGTGGGCCAATACTACAAGAAAAAAGCCTCTCATAGTGCAGCCACTTGTCATTAGAATACACTCTACAAAACCTCACATAGTATCAGTAGAATCTATTATAGTGCAAGTATTTGTTCAATACACCACAGACTATCAGTAGAGCCTCTCGTAGTGTAGCTACTTGTTTATGATACATCCTACAGTACACACGTACAAATGTACAAACGTACACGTACAAACAAAACCAGAAGATTGGCCCCATCATGTGGTCAATTATTTGCATGGTCGGAACCAATCTCCGTTGTTGAGACTCACTTTCAGATCAAAAGGAACTATCGCTCCATCCTTTGCGAGGAAATTCGGCTTTTTTTTTAATCAAAATTTTGATATTTCGTACAATGAATCTTCGAGGCACGCCTTCCTCGGGACTCCTTAGATATCCCATCATCCAGGCGATGCCCTGTTTGGCTGTGGCATCCCAACATATAAAGAAAAAAAAAAAAAAAAATTCCTAAATGCCATGGATGAGACACGTCATGGTCTCCGCAATTATATCAGAGCTTCGCTTTGCTTTTGTGTGTCTGTGATGAGTTTGCTTGTAGACAGATCACTCTTGGTGTTGACTTTTGAGACAACTTCGCATTGTCAACCGTATGGAACCTTGAGCTTTAAGGTAGCCAAACTCATTTCTGACCATTTAAGCGATTTACCGCATTTTCGGTATGGCATTTGGTGAGGGGAAAACCCCCCGTCGAGAAATAGATTTGAGGAGGGTTTTATAATTTGTTCTTTTTGTTTTTTTCTCGAAAATGAAATAATATGAATTTTTTTCTATAAAGATTATGCTCAACCAATTCTTATTATATAAGTCATCACATTTCCAACCATTGTCTGATCACAAAATTGGCCGTGCTTCAAAGGAGGTGATAATTGTGGTTTCCAATGTACATCTTATGATCATTGTAGGCTTTCAATGTACACCTCCCCGAAATTTGTGTTTGCTTGAGCTGTCACCTAAACACGTGAGTTGTCACCCTAAACTGCAACTCATCAAAAACAAAGCAATCTAACCAATGAAAAGAAGTAGTGGTCGGAAAGAGATCGGCTACCTTATTTGAGCATATGTTTTTGAAATGTCTACTTGCGAGTTATGAACTCGAGGTTTGCAAATATTATTTTGTGCAATAAAACTTCAAAGTATCCCAACCTCTGCATAACATTCAGTAGCCTTCATGCCTATTGCCTTTCTTTCATGCATCCTACTCCACTTGTCCACTTAGCTACTGATGAAGTGTTGTTGGATGTAGAATATTTTGTACCATCTAAGTTATTGTAGAGCCAAGTGAATGATAGAGCATGCTACTAAATGCTATGTTGTCATCTTTTGATGAGATACTCTCATGTAAAGCTTGAAGGAACCTTGAGCACTTAACCCCGAAACGTCCAAACTACATTTTTTTGGCAACATGGCGATTTTGGGCAGCTCACTACAAATGGAGTTTTTAATTTTTATCTTTGAATTTTTCACACAACATTTTACAAGGAGTAGCTTTAAGGCCCAACAATTTTCATAGCTTTTGACTACACAATTAAAAAGTTATGATATGATATGTTGTTTTCATTACTCGGCGGGCAGCTAGGGCAGCAAAAATAACTTCTTGAAAAATCACTTTTAAAAAAAATGAAACTTTGAAACTGATTTTCTATATCTGTATATATAGGGGGAGCTTTGAAATCATTCCATTAGGATTAATGAGATGAAAGTTATGGGAGTTTTAGTTTGTGGGTAGTTTGTCAATAGTTATGGATTCTCTACTCTAAAATAAACTTTGAAGTCCTTTATTTAAATCAATTTTCAATATTTTTGAAAAAATATTTAAAAAACAAGTGTAGATTTTTTTATCACAACATTCCAACCATTGGGATTGGAATTTTTCAATTCCATAAATAAATTATTAACAATTTAGTATTTTGAATCATTTTATACTTCTTTCTACTTACTATTTTTTTCTTATATGTTCTACAGCTCCCCAAATGATCTGAAATTTTTCAAGCATGTACCCAAATTGACTTGAAGAATGAATCCAAAGAGTAACCACCATTTTGAACTTTTTATTATTATATAAACATGACCTTCTGAAGTGTAGCTGCCCGTTTTTTCGCAGGGTCAAAAAAAAGGATTTTTATCATCTTAAACACTAATATCTTGCAATCTACACAACGGAAAATTCTGAATTTTCTTTTACTTCTTTTCAGATCAGTGTACTACAAGATCATATGGTTATATGTGTCCGAAAATGATTTATTTCAAAATTTTGGGTCTTGTACTATAAATGGTAGTTTTGGAGCGTTTTTGGTGAAAACATAGTCAAATACATTTAATACTTAGGGGTTAATATTACAATTAGTGATATCCTCGGGAACAAAAGAGGTGAAATATGGCACCATTTGTAAGGAGCTCCGGAAAATGTGTGCAAGTGACTGTATTGGGGATGACACTTACGAGAATGACACCTTCACTCATAAGAATGACCAAAAAATAAGGTGGAGCTTGTGAAGTCATTGTGTGAAGTTGAAAGAAGTGTACAGTGCTAAAGTGTGCCTTGAGTGCTAAATGGTGCGATTTTCTGAATGCTGTACACAAGGCGAGTGACACCATCTCGCGATCCCAATGTAAGGCAATGGGCAAGACTTGGGTTTAGCACTCTGCCCTCGTGCACAATCAACCTTAGAAAGGGTCAGAAAGTCCTTTGCGACTGTATAGTATAAGGTGAAGACACCCATTCCCGTCCTTGTACCCAATTTTGTCATGATGTATTAAGGGTATACATTTTTGTAGTAAGAATGTAGTTTGTTGGTACATGGTGACAAAATTGGGTACAGAGACGGGAATGGGTGTTTCCACCTTATTATGAAAACAATGGTATTTGACCAAAAAAACATTGATCAACTACTATTTAATACAAAGTAAAGTAATGATCATGGTAGTATGTAAATAACAATGTACCACAATTCATATAGTAAATCACAATTGAAGAGTTATAAGGCTAAATACAGGTTGTATAGAGGGACCCTAAGGGCCTTTTAAGGGTTAACCTCTAAAGGTTTTTGACTATGTTTTTATTAAAACGCTCCAAAACTGCCATTTTTAGGACAAGTACCAAAAAAAAAATTAACTTTTTTAAACACATGTAACCGTAGGATCTTGTAGTACACTAGTTTGAGAATATATAAAAAAAAATTCGGGAATTTCCACCACAAAGACAACAAGATATTGGCATTTGAATTGGAAAAAAAAAAATTTGGGCCCTGCAAAACCCGGGAGCTGCACTTCAGATGGTCACATGTGTATGAAAAAATGCCCGAAATGGGATTCACTCTTTGGATTCATTCTTGAAGGCAAGTTGGAAACATGTTTGAAAATTTTTAGATCATTTGGAATTGTACAAACAGATAGGAAAAAATAGTAAGTAGAAAGAAGTAGAAAATGATTCAAAACACTAAATTGTTAACAATTTATTCATAGAATTGAAAAATCCCAATCCCAATGGTTGGAATGTTGTGATAAAATATCTACACCCGTTTGTTTAATTTTTTTTCAAAAATATTGAAAATTGAGTTAAATAAAGGTCTTCAAAGTTTATCTTAGAGTAGAGATTCCACAACTACCCGCAAACTAGCCACAAATTTAAACTCCCATAACTTTTATCTCATTAATCCAAATGGAATTATTCAAAGCTTTCCATGTATATGAAGATCTAGAGAACCAATTTCAAATTTTAATTTAAAAAAAAAGTGATTTTTTAAGAAGTTTTTTTTGTTGCCCGGGTTGCTTGCCAAGTAATGAAAACAACATATCATACCATAACTTTTTAACCATGTAGTGAAAAGTTATGAATTGTTGGGTCTTAAAGTTACTCTTTGGGCACATATTGTGTGAAAATTTAGAAGAAAATAAGCAAAAACTCCATTTGTAGTGAGCTGCCCAAAATTGCTATGTTGCCAAAAAACGCAGTTTAGTGCTTTAGGGGTTAACTTACAACACTACTGATCTACTCAATGGAGCGTCTGGCCAATGCCGTATTGAGCAAGTTCTTATAGCGAATCTATTATATGAAGTATGTGGTATCACAACCCCCCTCACTAAATTTGACACATTCTCACCATGTAGAAATATCATCCAATTATTTTATCCAATATTCACAAAATGAAAACCTAGAGCACAACAAGCATTCCCGTGATTCGTCACACACACATTTCCCTTTGCAATACGCACAGAGCTACTGAGAATATTAGTCCACACAAGCTCCACAGTTGTGTTTTAAAGTGGTGGAATGTCTTCAGACTTGCAGCAGTCGTCCAACAGTGTGAGCTGATCCACATGAAGGATTCCATTACATGCAACTACTAGTTTTGAAACTTTCTCTACAAACATGGAAATTCACGAAATTGTCGGAGAGACCAAGCCCAACTGACATTGCATTTGCTGATTTCTGAGTGAATTGAGGTTTGAAAGGCTCGATTGACAGTCAAGTTGAAAATGGTAGCTAGACAGCAGCCTGCAAGCACTCAGCTCCAGAGCTTGAAAAAAGAGCCTGTCAACATGGGATTGCTTACCAATTTGCACAATCATTTGTGAATATTAGCTGCAGGTCATCCAAAATCCAAACATGACTGACACTCTTTCAATGGCACTCTAACTTAATTGAGAACTCACCCTTCTTCGCTGTTGATGACAACCAAAATTTATTATAAAAAAAAAAGACTTGAAAATCTGGCATGTGTGGTGCTCAGACCAGATTGTGTGCAAAAAGAAATTAAAATTTGCATTTTCCTCTTCCAATGGTGCTGGTCAGGCAGCTCCTCAAGAATGATTATCAGGATGAAAATGGAGTTCCACCAGTTTTTTTATACATCAATGTCAAACCATGAAGTTGGTACACGCAATTCAAAGAAATGGACATGATCTTTCAGAATACAAATGCAAAGCCAAAACATAAAATTGTAAGGTAGCCGACCTCATTCCGACCAGGGACCTATTCTTGTTATATAGGTTACTCTCTTTCCAATCAGCAGGAGAAAAGCAGTGATTAATTATGGCACAGTTTCCAATGCAGTCGTGACACATTACGATTGGCTGCAATCTTGGGTCAATTATGCAACCAACTTATGATTGGAAACAGGAAGACCTAAACTTATATAACAAGAATAAGTTGAACAAAATCCTCAACTGAAAAATTCATAGTAATTATGTTTTGAGAAATAAAATCCTGAAAAAAATATGGAATCCTTCTAAACTCTATTTTTGTACATGGAAAAATTTCTCCACTCGATAAACCTGTGCTCCAAATATGCATAATTGCTTAAATGGTTGGAATGAGGTCAGCTATCTTAGTCACTAGCTTATGATGAACAACATTAAGGTAAAGACACCTATACCCAACCAGGATCCCATACCCAACAGATAGGGCACCAATATTTTGGGCCGAGGGAGGGTGTGGTTTGTGGTTGTAATGAGGTTCTAAACATGACCATTGAAAGATCTGTGCGTAGTGTTTTGTGAATGCCAAGTGTGATGATAATGATAATATGTCATCACACATGCATGTGCTTTTTCAATGCAGAAGTGAGCAGGTAGTATGCTCTTCAGAAGCGGAACTGAAGAACTCTACAGACTGACTATGGGTTCAGCCTACATTTGGAATCCCCAAAATCACAATAATTCCAGTTTTGAAAATAAAATTACTAAAAAATTGCAATCTCTGTATTTCCAATCCTTGTACAACGGAAAAATATGCATCCCTTTATACTGCTCATCCTGTGCTTGAAAACAGCTTAGATGATCGGGTATGGGTCTCCACCTTAAATCCATATGACAATCATTTCCCAATCTGATTCCAGGCTCTGGCTATTAAAGTTGAATTGCACATTAACCCCCAAGTGACAAAGAGGACAGAAAGTGTCCTCACACAATTTAAAGTCCAGTTCAAAGTGCTGTAACTTTTGCATCCAAGGTCCAAATTCAATAAAACTTGTTGGAAAAGTTGCGTTCTCCCCTTTAGTTTGTGTGGTAAAATTTTTAGATTAATCCAAGTTTTATTGATTTTTTGGAAGCCAATCGAAGTTCACAACTTCAATTTGAGTTCACCAAATTGTATTTTAGGGCTGCAACTTCAAAGCCTTGTATCTCCTTCATCCATTGCTCATTTTCAATAAATAAAAATTGGATTTTATTCCCCTTGAAGCATAGTTATTGTGGTAAAGTTTTCATGTCAATCCAAGTTGTTTTGAATGTTTGAGAGCAATTCGAAGTTCCAAATCCTGCCATTTTTGGAGTTTAGTGAACTTCGGCGGCTTGTTTCTTCTTCATACAGAGTCCATTTTCAATAATTCTACTTGAAAAAATTGCGCATACTAGTCTAGTTTCTGTGGCTAAAATTTCATGTTAATCCAAGAATTAATGAGTGATAGAGAAGCATTCTAGTAGAAGGAGGTTCAACTTTAGATCTGTTTTTTGCAATTTTTCTTGCTGATTTTTGACATTTCAAAGTCGTTTTGTAGACACAATGAGTCAATTGAATGAATTTTTTTTCCACCAATGTGTTTGTATACTAGTTTTGAATCATTTTGTAGTGTAAAGTTTTTTCATTTGAGTAGGTTTAGAAATCAAATTTCACCTCCAAATGTATTTTTTGGGAAAATTTCAGCATCCATTTTCAATACTAAAACATTATGATCTTGCAATCTATGTGGCTAATTGACTTCAAATTTTGTACATGTCATCTACAACATCTACACTACAAGATTGTACGGTTGAGATTTGTATAATTTGAAGACATTTAGATCCATAAAGCTTCAAAAGCAATGATGTTTTTGAACCCCAAAAATTGAATGTCACTTTGGGGTTAAACGACAGGTTTGGTCCCAGGCTGTGGAATTGATCAGAAGCAAGCTCCTGAGGGAAGATCCCTGTAAGTTACGGAGTCTTAAGGTGGATACACCCAAAACCGCCACTTTTGCTACTGAGCCTAGTTACTACTATTAGACTGGTCAAATTTTCATATATTCTTGTTGGCAAGTGAAAGGAGGTTCCAACGCACCAGAGAACGTGGCATTTGGACATTGTATGCAAAAGTTATTAAGGGTCAAAGTTTGTTTCTGAAAGCGCTCCATCCAAATAGGTACATAACTGATTTTGGAAATGTACACAACTTGTAGATGGCGCTTTAAGGTCAGGTGCCATTTTGGGGGTGCCTACCTTATGTTGCGTCTCAGGGTTCTGGGGGAAATAGCCTAGTACAGTGAATAAGGTAAAAAAAATAGACCATTCTGGTCAGAATTAGGAATTTGACCTTGTGTGGTTCCTGAAATTTTTTAATTTTTTTCCCAAAGTAGTACAAGTGTGAGAAATAATCAAAGCAATTGAAATTATGTTTTGTTTGACAAAGTATGAATTTGCTATGAATTTTTGAAGTGTTCAATGCAACATGGCTCAAAAGAGTTTGTAGACTACCTTGGAACCAACAAAATCTGAATCCATCATGCTCATTTTGCTCACCTAAAGCAGTCATCGTATTTTCTAATATGGAAGGCCTAGAAAGTCAATTCTTACAATGAATTCACATTGAAAAGTTAGAAATTCCTCATGAGGTTTCTAGTGGCTCTATTATTCTCATGTAAGACATGCATTGAAGCCAAAATCTCACAAACTGATTTCTCCCCCCCCCCCCCCCCCCCCCCCTCCATAATGGGGCCAATCCCTAGGTGCCCACTATGGGTCATTTGACCACAATGGGTTGTTCTACCTTAGTGAAATTAGATTGCACCTCACTAATTTCTCAACATTATACACAATTTTAGTTTATTTTCTATTATTGTATAGTAGGATACAATTGAGTTACGAATTTTTGGATCCTCCTGAGATTAGGAGAACTTTGGGAGGCCCGTAGGCCTTAAAAAATGAATGGAATTCTAAATTTTGAATTGCATTGGAATCACACTAAAGTCTACTTTATTATCATTACAAACACACATATATTGTACACTCATTGTATATAGTCGTGTACAATGAGTTTGATGTTTTCTATACACTATGTACTATCTAATGTTGCCAACATTTGTGAAAATTACAACTTGTATTCAATGGTACATATAAGAAATGAACTTTCACAATAATTGCTTTAGAGATTCTTATTCCAATGCCACTTGAATTGCTTGTATGATTTATTGCTTGTTCTTCACCCAAATGCAAAAAATCTTTGACTATCTTCCAAAAGTTCTCTATGAAATGATAGATAGTGTATAAAAGAAATCCAAATTATTATATGATTTTAAATTATTCATTTTTCACTTCTTATGAAGTTGAAATGCACTTCATTGCAATTCCAATGCAATTTGCAATTTCAAAATTAGTTATTTTTTAAGCATGCTAGAGCTTTATAAAGTTGCTTCACTTCTAGTGAAAATTGAATGAAAACTTCCCCATTGTATAAGGATGTGGTCAAGACCTGTAGCCACGCACGTGGCAGAATGCGTAGAGATTTGCCTGCTCTCAAGCATTAAAAGGAGGACAAGATGACAGAATTAGCATCTCGATAGCAAAATGGACACCTCAGTAAGGTAGCCGACCTCTTTTTGATCATTTAAGAAATTTCCCACATTTCCAAGATACATTTGGTGAGGAGGGAAATTCTCCCTTGTGGAGAAATAGATTTGAGGAGGGTTTCGAAATTTGTTCCTTTTATCCCTCAAAAATGAAATGATTATGAATTTGTTTTGCAAAGATTACATTCAACCTCTTCTTCTTATATAGGTCACTGTATTTCCATCCATAGGTTGATTACAAAATTGACCATGCTTCAATTTAGGTGAGAATTGTGACTTTCAATGTACATCTTGTGATCATTGTATGCTTTCAAAGTACACCTCCATAACATTTGTGATGCTTGAGTTGTCACCTAACCACGTGAGTTGTCACCCAAAATGACAACTAATCGGAAACAAAGCCGCCTAACTATGGGAAAAGAGATTTGTATTCAACATTTCAATGTTCAAGAGCCTAAGGTCCAATTTATACCAAAAATAGAGGGGCCAAAAAATTAAAATGTTTCCCTCCCCACCCCCTTTGAATTTGATTTAAAGTGGGCTGAATGCACACTAAATGAGTCAAGTTTTTTTTCAAATTAATTTTGCATGTTCCAACCTTGCTTCATAATACTTCACTTTTTCTTTTCTTTTCTGAAACACATGGACCAATTCCATTGAATAGTGGAAAAAGCACAAAGAACCAACGGAGCCAGTCCCCGGCGGAATTTTTTTAAGCAACCACTTCACTTTATAATCCCTTCACTTTGAAAAATTTCTGCATTGCACAAAATAAATGAAATAAAAGCATAAAAGTGTAGGACAGGTGGAATCTTTGAGGAGTAAGTGAATGGAGTAAATGGGGAGCTGCCAAATGGCTTTGTGCAATTCGTTGATCAACGAGTTTGGGGTGACACGTGTCTCATATATTTATTTATAGCAACTTTGCTCTCTGCGTTACCGAGGTCCTGTCAAACAGTTGGTGTCAAAAAGAAAAGGCCCATCAGAAGGTTTGTTTGAGGCGCCTATTACCGTCCTCTTTACCCCCCTTCCAAAGGACGAAGCCTATGACCGTATTGTCAAACTGAAAATCCCCCACTTTGTATCCTCCAATTTCTCTGGTATTTATTAGTGAAATTTTCTCCCTTTATTATTTTAAGATTGAAATCACATCTTTTAAAATTTTAAGATAGTTTTTGTGAGATTTTTCAAATTATAATGAATTTTTGGAGCAAAACTAGAGAATATTCATATCAAATACAAAACATCATCAGAAAAATTGGAACTTTCAAAGTAGAAGTTAATTTTACTATTGAATGTTGTAGTATAAAGAGAGTTTATGTGGCACTCTATATTGAGGAACATTGTTATAGATCTTCACTTTTAAACTTTAATGAAATTCTTATATGTAGGATTTTTTCAAAATTCTCAAGAGGGTAGAAATTACAAACTAGAGCTTTATTTTATAAGTTTTACTTTAAAACATTAGAAAGAAAGAATTTTGAATGTCAAAATCAAGTTTTAAAGGAAAATACTGAAAGTGTTGGAATATATTATTAGTATAGTTGGACCATTTTTTGGCTAAATTATCCCATATAAAATCAAAATATAATTGATGTGACTTGAATTTAATTCAGTGATGTGGATGTAGCATCAATAAAGTTGTGTACAAAAAATTGGACGGAAATCATCTATTCAATCTTCAAATTGCACAAAAGATTTTTTGAAGATTAAAAAGATATTTTTTATCCTCAAGATCTTTTTAGGATTAAGTGAGATGGTGTGTCTTTAACCTTTAAAAGACATTGCAAACCCCACAAGGATTTTTGAAAGTAAAAACCTCAATTTCCACATAGTTCTTGATTATAAATATTTTAAAGATTTAATTAAGAAAATGTAGCTGCAATAATCTACTTTTTATTCCATTTAAATTTGATTCAAAAAAATTTTGATTATAATTTTTGTGACACTTTCAAGCTAGCATCTTGAAAGCTCAAAAATACAACACTTTTGAACTCATTCTATTAAATTTTTCTTAGTGTGAGCTCAAAGAATACCTTAATTACACCATGATTTTTTTTTACTATTATTTTTATTTTTCATAAAACTTTCTTATTATTTTAAGAATTTTTGTAATTACTCTTATAATTACAAAGAAATTTCTTTATAAAATCTTATAAAATTTTATTTGATATTTTTAATTTTAAAAAATAAAATAAAACTTAGACATATATTATTATATGTAAAAATATCAAATAATTGAAATTTGTATTTTTATGTAGAAATCTAATGAAGTTTGACCAGATTCAAATATAAAATATTCTTTAAGAGTTAAATACTGATGGACAACATTTTTCTTTGCATATAGGCAAAGTTGACAAATGCACTTAGAAGTGATTGGAATCAATAAAATGGTTTTCAAGGGCATGAAGAAAAAGATATAAATAATCATCATGAAATTTTATTGAGCAATTACACATTTTTATATTATAGATGTTCATATTTTCAAGATTGGTTTAGGGCGCATGATTGGACTCCCTTTTAAATTATCATTTTAAGTGATAATCAATTTAGATTCTCAAATGGGTTACAAATTCAAAAACATTATATGGTCTATTCTACTTAAAAGAAAAGTAGAAGTTACATCTAATGGATCAAAGTGTACAACTTTTGAGTGAAGTTGATCATTAAATTGTCATTCCCAAGGCATGCTCCTACTTAGTGTTTGCTAATGCCAAGCTATAAGAGCTAAGACTCTTGCTTGAAACCCTAAAATGCGATTTGTACGGCAACAATTTTATTGATTAGTTTCAATAATGTTGTAAGTGGCATAGATATTTATTGTTCACATTTGCAAGGTATCTTAAAATTAGCTAGCACCTTGGGTATTCCACTTTAACAATTGACAAACTTCACGAGCTGAAAGTCCCAAACCTCCAAAATACAAATTCTACTTCAATTTGAAATTGTGATTTGAATGCATAATCCCAAGTTGGTTAACTTTATAGAATGAGAAACATAATTTGGGATTTGGGATCTAGGAGTGAATCTTCACTGAAGCAAATCTGCTGGAATCAACCAAATATTTTCTTTAACCCCTAAAGGACCAAGGCCTTTTTTCTGCAAAAAAACACTCAAAACTGTCATTTCTATAGCAAGGAGTAAACAAATTTGAAAAATGTTTTTTTGAGCATCTAATTGTAGGACCTTACACCTAACTAGTATAAGAATGTGTGTAAAATTTTTTAGAATTTTTGACCGCACAGATTGCAAGATATCTACATTTAAAGTGAAAAAAAGAAGTTTTTCGACATATTGTGGGACTAGAATTCTTGACTTCAAACATTTTTAACTTAAATTTTTTGCACTACAACGTTTTGAGCTTTAAATCTTTATAGTAAAGAATTGAGTTGAGAGTCTACGGAAAAAAAAAATTCAATAAAACTTAATTATCATTCTTAAGAAAATTGTTAAGTAGAAGTGGGTACAAGATAGAAGGAAAATTTAAAAAATTCATATATTTTAGATGGAATTAAAATGCACTAATCCCAATGGTGAGATTTTTCTAGCAAGTAAACTAAACCATGCAAGAAAAAAAATTTGAAAAATTTGAAAAATTGCATTCAGAAATGAATCCTACAAGTTATTTTTTTTCAAGAAGATGCTCTAATTGCCCAAAAATCAAGAATGTCCATAACTTTCTCATAACAAATCCGAATGAAATGAATCAAAGCTTTCCAAATAGAAAAAAATATATTCTATGAGAAAAAAATATTAAGAAAAAAAATTCAAACTTTTGCAATTTTTTTTTTGCTGCCCAGATTGCCCCTCGTCCCCTGTTTTGAGCTTATTTGGTTTTAACTGTTGTTCCCGGGCACCAATTGTGAAAAAAATTATATTTCCACAAAGCTTATCAGTTTTTCTATCTTCAAAAAAAGTTTCAAAAAATCACGACAAAAATTCAGCCCATAGGTACTTGCCCGAAATCCCATTTGTCCCCCAAAGGAACAATGGTCTTTTAGGGGTTAAAATGATCAATTTGTTTGTACCATAGGGAAAAGTTGCCGAAAAACTTGAAGAATTTGATCGATTTGCATTGATCTATATTTGTAAAGGAGGCCTACATTGATCATCAGATTGACGCAAGAATGAGCAACATAAGGTAGGGATCTGTAAAAGCAACCTCTAATACAAAGGTACATTTTACTTTCTTCAATGTACCAACGTTGTACATTTCAATAGGGGGGCGCTTTTAGAAACCACTGCATTTCGACTTAAAAAATTTGTAACTAATTCCATGAAGGTCCAAAAAATATGAAACGACTTGGATTAGATGCCAATTCCATTTTTCTTCCTAATAAAATTGACTGAAAATAGTTTCAAGGAGTTTAGCTTCCCTGAAAATGCAATCAGCTCTTAAAGGGTTGCTTTAACAGCCTCCTACCTTAGCATGCGTGGGAGTATGCAAAATATTTTTTGGTCCAAATTTGCAGGGATAGGTGGTGTTGGGCCGCTGTGACCCCTACTAGGTAAGATCGGCCACAATTTTCTCAAATCTAGATTTTTCGAAGACTAATAACTAATTCATTGGAGGCAATGCTTCAAAAATTATTCATCACTAGTAGCCACAACAACGTTCTTATTTGAGCTCCACATCACCACCCACGTAGGACTGGTGGTTACAAAAATTATCAAATGTGAATTTGCTTACACTTACAGGTCGGTTTCCACCCAAACAGTGGCAACTGAACGCTAGGTGGGAACATACTTTAACCTTTGAAAATCCAAGGCCATTTTTTTGGGTCAAAAAACACTCAAAATTGTCATTTTTATTGTGTCCACCAATGGAATTTTTTTTATAGAATTTAACCATAGGATCTTGTACTATACTTGTTTGAGATCATGTGGTAAAATTTTCATAAAGTTTGACCATACAGATTGAGAGATATCAAAATTTAAAGTCGGAAACAATAGTTTTCTTGGGTGCGCACTATTTCTCACCCTCATTTTAATGCAACTGGCACATTTTGTCACGTTTTGGCTACTTCAGTGTTCTCTTTTCTCGCGCCGTAGCCAAAGTTTGTCCCCTACTAATCCAGGTGCGCGTTCACTTTTTACCCGGCAGTAAATCCCCTGTGGTAACTACGCAATGTTTTGGTTTTAGTGTTTTGATCTCATCATGTATGGGGCATACATGCATAGTACCCCATGGCACATGGCTGCTGGATGCATGCCCCATGCATAATGGGACATGGCCTTGTGTTCCGTGCCGGCATTAGTGTTCCAGCCTCGTAATCCATGCCGGCTCAATGTTCTGCAGTTGTGCGGTACGCCGCCGCTAGGGTTTTCGGCGGCTAGGGTTTTTGCTGTCTAGTTCTTGGTGGCTAGGATTTTGGCGGCTACGATTTTGGTTATCCAGTGTTTTAGTTATTAGTCTCTGTGTTTCAGGGTCGTGAGAGAAAAAATTGGTTAGGAAGAAAACAAAATGGTTTGTGAAAGAAAACAAAAAAATTCAACACAGGTTTTGTCACTAGAAGAAACCTTTGATTCTAGTGATGCTCTAAAAGATGTGAAGGAAGGTTTTGTGGAACAGAACTGGCCTTAGCTTCAATATCACCTAAAATCCGTTATAATGAACAGCCCAAAAACGTGATGAAATTTGGAAAAACATGCACTAATCTGAGCATGTTTGTAGTAAACGAACGGAGTCACATGGTCTTCACAGCCATCAAGAATGTGGCATGTAGCATCCACATGACCTCCACGTGAGCACCTCTTTGGGCAGGCTATGACACGTGGATTTTTTCAAGCACGGTCCGCTACTGATTTGTCTCCTGAGGTGGCTGCAACAAGAAATGACGTGTTCATGTCGATTTCTGACGTGGAAATTTGACTGTCTGATGTGGAAGCTTACACGGCTTGCCACGTGTCACTCTTTTTGTTGGTTTGTCACTACCGTAGTTGTTTATTTGCACGGTGCGCGTAACACATTAGCGTTTTGGAAGACAACAAAGCTTAGAATCTTATGTTTTATAAATTGTTAATGTACATTCTTCTACTGTAGTTTGGAAGTCGATTGTAGACATAGGTAGATCAAAGCGCACATCTTCCAGTGCATAGGCAATGTTATTTTTGACCTTATAAACAATGCATGGACATTGTTCAAGATTTGGATTTGAACATGCACTTTGTAAAGTGATTATGCATTTTATAACAAATTATTGTTTTTAAGAATACATGTTTTGACAACGGTACTTGTGCAATACTGCCAATTATGTGCTATTCAACAAAAGAATGTATAGGATAGGTTTTTGTGGACAATATCCAAAAAGAATTCATAACAGTGTAGGACATGCTTCTGTGAAGTTGGACATCTACATGCATCAATACATGCTTCAGGAAGGAATCAATTTTTACATGGTTCTATGTCATAAATAATGCATAACCATTTGTACATGCAACATAGAAAATATTGGTGTGTGCATGTTCACTGTAGAAAATGTTGTATGAAACATATTTGAAGATAGAGCATCTTCTGTTTCTAAAGAAATAACAACTTCTTTGGTGATGTAGAAGATGCAATAGTAGACATTGCACAAATAGAAAATTACTAACAACACAAATGATGTCTCTATACATGTCAGCAGGGTGAATGCATGGTTGGCGGGCTCAAAATCGTGTCACACTTTTGAAAACTGCACTTATCAAATTTTCAAATGCGGTTTGGGTATATTAGAAAAATTTAACTTGAAAAAAAGAGTTCATTTTAGGGTCTTAAACTTGATTATGAACACAACTATGTTGTTGAATTTTTTTTGTGGCAAAATATGAAAGTATAGGGGACTTTTAAAAAAAAATGGGTGTGACAAATTTGCTGTCAGCACATTTTTCAAGGACTTTTTACAGATGGTTTAGGTTCTTAAATTCATACGAAGGACTATGATTCTAGTAAATGTTTTAGTAAATTTTTACAAAATTATAATCTTGTTGTGTAAATACGTATTGAATGTCGGCAAAGGACTTTGTAATGACTATTCAAACACTGAATTTTATGAAGTCTTTTTCTTATAGCCAATATTTCTTTTACAAAAATGATTTTTTCTAAAATATAATGATTTTCAAGGTCTAGGGGCGCTCAAAAAGCTAAGGACTTTTAGAATTTTTTTAGAATTTTTTTCTTATAGAATTCACTTCCAAGTATTTCACTCTCAAACATTTTACTCACAAGAAAGGACTTTTTGGACTTGGACTTTTGCCAAAAATGAGCCACTCAACCATGCATCCGCCAAGCATGAACATCTTCATTAGCATGCCAGATAGTGTTCAATGTGTTTAGCAATGTCTAGTATGATTAGTGCCACTTCAAAAGTTTTTGATTTAATGTTTGCGAGACTTATTGTACAGTTGCATAGGGCATGAGTAGTAATAAACATCCATGTCATTAAACATGCACTGTTTAGAATAGAAATGCACAATGAAATAAGCGGTTGCACTTATTGCAGCAGTGCAAAACAGCTTTTGAAGAACATGCTACTGAACATCAATTGTGAATGCCTAATTGGAGGTTCTTTTGTGCACTTGATCTTGTGGATGTTTAATTTGTGGAAGACAAAAGCATTGGTTATAAATGTTTCTGTTACAAATTCTATATATACTACTATTGGAATGCCCGCATCCTTGTATTTCTAGACATCCCCCAACAGATAATCTAGTTTCTTGAATTTCTTATTGTGAATAGAGTATTCAATTTTGTTGAAGTACTTCTCCATTGCCATGGTTGGTAGTAGTGGGCATGCCAATTAGGTAGAGTATTGTATAACCTAGAGTGTTGGTGGACAGGGTCATGCTTTATCTATTCATTGTGAATTTCAAATAATTTGGCATAATTTTTTCCATAATTTCATTCATCTTAGGTAATGCAAAGTTTTAACAAATCACAAAATCAAATATAAATAAAATTATATGCATCATAGTTTGTCACCTTGGATTCAAACAGACCTTTCATTTGTAGCACAAGGACATGATTGTGGAGGTGGCCAAGATCGCAAGCAAATGATGATTGCCAAAAAATTCATAGTCGAATACAAGTAGTTGCTTTTGAAAGTGTTTTGCCATTTTATGGAATCTGTATTTGTACCATGCAAAAGCTTCCACTGAAAGCCTCCACAACCCAACTTGGCTGATTCTTCAGATGAGGCCAAAAATTAAAAGCTTCCTGATTATGCTATCAGCTCAAGCTAAGGCCCATTTGCCACTAGTAAACATTATGTACTATAAATGTGCTTGCAATCTTCTCCACAAAACCACTTTCCCTCACGAAGCTCCTGAAAACTCAGACAACAAATTTGATAATGAGATTTAAGAGCAATTATTTAAAGGAAAACTCACATGCCAAAATAGATCAGAATAATGTTCTATGGACACCCAAGAAAACAATCAGCTTCTAAACAATCATTCTCTGCCATGTTATACCATTCACAGCCCAACATTGGTCCAAGTATAATTATTACCTTTAGGTCTTCTACCATGCTTTCTTAAGCACCAAATGTAGTATTTCCACTCACCTTTGAAAACATCAAATAACATAAATAGAATGTATTGAAGGACAAAAGACCAAAAAAACTTTTAATATCTCTGCAACTCAAAAAATTACAGGTTTTCAAAGCATAATAGATAATACACAAACTCATGACATCAAGAACTAATAACAACAGTCAAGATAGAAATCAAGGATGACAGTATAGCATAAAAATGAGTGACATTAGTGAATCCTTACCATGTGAATTCAAGCTTGAAGATATGTAGTCTACTTCTCAACTATGCTATCCATTAACTTCAAGTATTGCCATACTGTGAGCTCCCAATTTGTCACTTAGGACTCATAGAATTATTTTTTTGGAAATTTGCAATTTGCAATTAAGAAAAATATACAAAAAGCCATAAAAAGAGTGTAGAACCAAAATAGGGTTGTAACATATCCATTATAGTATTTGGTCTAGATTTGTGTTTAGACTTAGAATCCTACCAAACTTGGCCCAAAACTAGGTAGAAAGAGCGAAACGGTTAGATTTGGAGGATTCAAGTCACATAGGCCAAAAGGGCTAAACCTCATCATGAATGTGGCAATTCATGGCTAAGTCGGTCCGAGGGATCCACAACGAGGCCACTAGGTCGGGTCCTAGAGTTAGGTTTAGAAATTCTCCAAACCCCGATTGTTAGCATGCAGGAGCCACTGACGCAAGACCGGGCCCGTGGAGGAATCTACAGCCCAAGGATGGTGTCCTAGGGTAATCCCATGCCAGGAGTCCAACGACAAAATCGATTTGCCAAGATTCCTCTACCTGCAAAAGATTCCCGCACCATCGATAACTCAAGGAGATGGCCAATTCATCTCCACTGACCAATTGTGCCAGGTATGGGAACGCACCTGCACATCTTTCATGTGACCCTATGAGAGGTCCTGTGAAAAATCCCGTCATCTTCAGACTTGCAGAAGAACCTTTTGCGGGTGGTCAACCCTGGTAACCTCCAACGGGAATTTCATAAAAATTACCCAGGTTGCCAAAAAATCTCACTAAAAATTAGACTAGCTTGTTTTATATTAATAATGTGCTCCGTGAAGTTTCACGACATTCCAATAGCAGCAAGTACCCGAACCGGCGAGATTCCTCGAGAATTAATCACGCGGCGGGGTCCCCGACGCGTTGACCAACATCCCGGGACCATACGATGGCGAAATGAAGTCAACCAAGAGTCTTTTCCGACTCCCTCACACCTACCGGAGACCCTAAGCTATTTACATTTCTCAAAATAGGAAACCCCCAAGATCTAGGATTTTACCACGGTTTAGTTTTTAAAACTAAATTAGCCTACGATGGTTTTTTGTCCTCGGTACGTGGGTAGGGGAGTCTTGGACTAAACACGGCGATCTGGAGCCAATGGCGCAATCCGTTTGACGATTGGAGTAAATCTCCAAAAGTTAGGAGGTTGGTCCAGCGTAGATAGGTAAAAGTAGTTTTTTAGGGATTAGGATGAAAATCTTTGAAGATGAGGATGAAAATCCAAGTTGATAAGGTTACTTTAGAGCTCTTGAGGGGGAGGTGGGGCCTTGGAAACCTATTTAAGGTCCCCATTTTTCTCTTTTGAACACCTCCAATACTTGTTTTGGGTCCGTGGGTCCAACTTATGTTGGGATTTTTGGCGTTTTAGCCAAGAAACCTCTACGGTGTTTTTGGAGCACTTTTTGGCTTCGGTTGTTGTTATATTTCAAGCTTTGAAGGTCCTTGGGGATCCTTCTACCTTGCTTTGTACACACTTTGTGTGTGTGTTTGCGTATATTCTCGTTGTTATTTGGAAGTCTTGCTATCTTTGGTATATCCTTGGGAACTAACTTGTGTATTGAAGTCTCTTTGGTGTCTTGTACTAACCCTAGAGCAACCCCCCACCGTACCTTGGCGATGCCGCTTTGGGGGGCCTTTAGTGTGTGAGCTTGGTGTTTTCCACGTTGTCCTAACTTGTGTGTTCCTTTAAGTATATCTTTTTTACCCTCTCCTAACGTTTCTCCCATTGAGTGGACCCCCTTGTGGAACGGCGAAGCTTTGACCTTGCAAGGTGTATTTTCTAAAAGTTTTTGCCCCACCTTCTTCTAACTTCTCTCGTGTCGGGTGGACCCCCCCTCGGAACGGCGAAGCTTCGAACTAGTAACAACCGTCAAGTCCTATAGTTTGTGTTAAAAGGTCCGGACGGCAAACTTCGAACCCCGGAGTGATACCAAGTCCTAGAGTTGGTGTTAAATCCAACTCCACGGCAAAGCGTTGAACCTCCTCAGGCCTTAGTTCCAAAGTCTAGTTTCCAAGACCTTTTTGGAAACGTCCAGAGTTTAGCTTCCAAGATATTTATTGTGTCAAGTTCCGAGTTACCCAGTGTTTTAAATCTTTGCCCTAAAGTGTAGTAAAAGTCCAACTCCTTTTAGTTAGCAAAAATCCCGTTTCCTTAGCTAGCAAAAAATCCCGTTTCCTTGGTTAGGAAAAATCCCGTTTCCTTGGTGAGCAAAAATCCCGTTTCTTTGGTTAGCAAAAATCCCGTTTCCTTAGTCTAGCAAAAGCCAGCTCCTTAGTTAACCCCCCAAAAATCCAGTCTTCCTTTAGAAACCAAAAAACTAGAACCAGAACCCCCGTTCAGTCACAAGGGTCGTCCAGTCCCGGGTGGATTTAGTCACAGGGTTGTCCAGCCCCGAGTGGATTCAGTCACAGGGGTCGTCCAGTCACTGGGTGGGCTCAATTGAAAGGGCGTCCAATCACGGGGGGTTCAGTCATAGGGATTGTCCAGTCACTGGGTGGGCTCAGTTGAAAGGGCGTCCAATCACGGGGGGTTCAGTCACCGGGGTTGGGGGCTCAGTGAATTGGGGTCTGAGCGTCCAGGGAGCTGGGGTCCGAGCGGTCCAGGGAGCTGGGGAGTCGGGGTCCTTGGGTGATCTCGTAACTTGGTCTAGGTAAAGAAGTCCAAAAAGTAGGGGTCAAGCTTAATTGGAAAGAAACTTGATTGCAAGAAAAACAAGGGAAGGAGGGAGAAGAGAAGCCGCACGTCCGGGGATATTAAAAAGAACTTGCATACAAAAAGACTCGCATACTATCTCTCTCTCCACACCAATTTGAACTAGCAAGAATGGAGGGGGATTAGGGGAAAATGGAATGAAATAGGAGAGGTGGTGAGAGAGATGATAAATAGTAACCTAGGGTTAGCTAAGTAGGTGTTAGGAAGAAAATCTCGAGAATTCGTAGTGACCATTAGAAGGCGGATTAGGATGACACAAAGACGAGGTAGTGTAAGAGGGTAGAGAGACATTAAAACCTCCTTGGGGTTTGAATCTATAGTTGTAAGACATCCATAAAGTTTAGGTAGAATAGTGCTAGTGTAGAAAGATAGGAGGGGAAAGAAAAAGAGAGAAAGAAGAGAAGGAAGGAGGAAAGGAAAGAGAAGGTTTAGATCATACGGGATCCACATTTTTTATAACATAAGCGGTAAACTTGGGGAAAAATTCCTACGACCCAAAGACCACCATGGAGTATGGAAATAGGCGCGCGGATGCAGACAAGTGCATTTCCGACATCGGCAGTGACGAGGTAAGTCCTTGAATCGACACTTGGTGTTTTCCCCTCATTAACGTTGATTTTTTCCTCAATTAGTTTTTTTTTCCTTTAAAGTGAATAAGTAATTCATGATAGTTCAGGTTAAAAATTAGAAATAGAAGCTAACGATTAGAGTTAAATTTAGGAGTAAATTTTAGAGTTAAATATTAGGAGTAAATTTTAGAGTTAAATATTAGGAGTAAATTTTAGAGTTAAATATTAGGAGTAAATTTTAGAGTTAAATATTAGGAGTAAATTTTAGAGTTAAATATTAGGAGTAAATTTTAGAGTTAAATATTAGGAGTAAATTTTAGAGTTAAATATTAGGAGTAAATTTTAGAATTAAATTTAGGAGTAAAATTTAGAGTTAAATATTAAATTCTAGAGTTAAATATTAGGAGTAAAAAGCTAGAGTTAAATTTAGGAATAAAAAACTAGAGTTAAATTTAGGAGTCAAATCCAAGAGTTAAATTTAGGAGTAAAAAGCTAGAGTTAAATTTAGGAGTCAAATCCAAGAATAAAAATCCATAGTTACATTTAGAGGTTAGAGATTCGAGTAATAATCAAGCTTAGGATTAGCTTGTAAAATTGGGACTTCCGAAAAAAGTAGTCTTAGAGGTTCGTAGAAGGAATGCAGGGGTTTCCCTTTCACGTAGTTAAGGACGTTAGAAATGACGCGAACTACCCAACCAACCCTAGACAGAGGGTAGTTAGTTAAAAGTTAGGATTTTCTATCACCCTTGGTCATTGTAGTTAACTTGTTGGTTATCCATGCATTTCTAATAGTATTTGATGCCATCCACAACACTTAGAAAACGTTAGCACAAAAAGATCCATTGCTTGGAAGGCACAATGGACCGCGCTCACAAACACCCCCATATATTCAAAAGGTGGATAAAGGCATAGAACCTGGTCGGTGTTCGCCCGATTACCGAGGGTGGATAATCTGGCGCCCACACATACTGAGTATCTTTATATTAATACCATTAGCCTATTGTACAACTGATTACAAAGCAAAGTTATCGTTGGCTCAAATCTTGACTTGATTAAATCAAGAGATCTACACAAAATCCAAGTAATAATAATTAGACCAAATAACACTTGGTAAACTTGAGAAATACAAATAAATACTTAGCTTCTGACAACACATGTCTAACAAACTAGTAAATGAGAAATTGTGTCCTAATTGACTAAAATTCCACACAATTGTGTCGTCAATGAAGGCGTGTTGATTTGAACGCCCATTTGACATAAATTTGTCAATTTTGGCCATTTCTCTGTCATATTTGATAGTTTGTAAGGGTTCAATTAGACAAGTAGTTGACAAAAATGTATCAACTTCCTGACAATTTCAACAAAATTGTGTCAATTTTCCATCCTCTAGGGACTAATACATTTCAATTTTATTACTTTCTATTTCTCCAAATTTATAATGGCAAGTATAACAATAGCAAATTGGTTTCTTGAGAAGAACTTCAACTTCCAATAATCGATAACAAACATATAAAAAGGTATGGCAATAGAAACATGCAATGACAAATATTTGAATTGCTATGCAATAAGAAGAATATATTAAAACCATCAAGGTCAAGTGTCAATAATTCTATAGCCTAACCCATTTAAGTCCAATGAAGTTTCATCCTAAACACTTGAGACATCATTGCTAAGATCACAGGGCAAGCATATGACCAATTAATTGAGCATGATACAAGGCACTGGCAAAAAATGATGCTTGACAGACTTGCAAAATGACCACACAAAAAAGTTTCAATAAGCACCAACTTATCTACATGAAAATGTGAACAAGGGTGTCTGCAACATTGATAAGAAAACCGGGCACAATGACCATGTCATACTCTAGCTGTACAGACTACAAGTAGAGGATACTAGAATGGCTAGTGACCTTATACTGTATCCCATCTCCAATACCAAACCCTGTTAGCAAAATCAACTCAAATACTTATAAAATCAATTGGAATTCAATTAGGAACTGGTGATACCATGAATTGGCTTAATGTATACAGGTTTTGAATGCAAATGGAGATATCTACTGTCCCTCAAATAGTGCTCTACAACCTCCCCTTTGAAATGCACAAAAAATTTGTGTGTAGTGATAAAAATTTGATCACAACTAATGGCTCTCTCCTTAGGAGATATCTTTTCTCAACTCTCCACATCTCCCTAAAATCACATTCGACACAAGGTAAAATGCTAAATGTGACACATATCATCTTCTTTTTTATATCTTGTATAATTTGAATAATTTGTAAAAAATATAAACTTTGTGATTAATTATAAAAGAGTACCCACCTAGAAAGTATGGTACATACCTTGCAATGCTGAACAAATGCAGAATTGAAAGGATTTGTACCATGCCTAGTCAAGCAAATCATCAGTCTACATCCATAGATTTCAAACAAATGAGACCCAAATAGTAGGCATAGGTTCAATATGGGAGAATATCTCCAAAACGTCATACAACAACAGAAAACATATACTATTGTACAGATACACAGTGTGAGTTCAACTAAATTCACTTTACCACATGTTTGTAGAAATATGCTGCCAACTCCTGGCATGGTAAGCATCAACTATTAAAATTATGGGAAGGGACCAGCAAGCACTTGCAACCAAAAATGTATGATGGATCAGCATTCTATCCTTAAAATTACTAATTTTTTCTATCCAAAGTAATCTTCCAGCTACATACATTGAATTTCAGTAATTCTATATTTATCTCCCATTTTAAAACACCACACATCTCTTGTAGTGTAAACCTAAAACAAGAGAGAAGAAAAGGCAAAGGTCAGTTCCTTACATGGACAAAAATACAATATTAGATTTGTGAAGAAGTAACAAACTATTCACTGAAAATGATGGAAAAATCCTTATCCACACAAATTGTAAAGTCAAGAAACCTATTGTTGATGTGGACAAATCTTTGTCAATTTTTTGTCATACAAATGCCATTCCCTTGTAATGCAACCACAACTAATCCAATATATGAAATTACTAAAATACAATCTAATCATTCCCACAGTGCAAATGCAACAAGTGATGGAACAAACTTGAGGTACTAAAGATGGGAATACTCTAGAATGAGGATAAAGTGTAACTAACCATCTACCAAATGTGCATCCATAAATATGCACCAAAATTAAAAATAAATAAAAATACTTTATATAATGCTGAAATAAAAATATATTGTTTCTGTAACTAAAAGAATCAAATACATACCACATAATACCTACAAACACTCAATAATGACATAATTTGTCACATAAACTCTAATAAAATCAAGTTTTGTCTTTCATAATTTGAGAAATCCCACGCACCTTGGAATTTATTTTTTCCAAATCACCTTCTTTTTTTATCATTTTTTTAATCCTAGCAACCAAATGGTTGCTTACTTGCACTGAACTGCCCAATCTAGTGAATCCTAAAGTACTTTTGGACTGAAGAGTTGCATAGAAATCATGTTTTCCTCTCCAAATAATCTCAACAACTCCATCATGATCATTAAAATCAATATTGATTTTGTATGTTGGTACAATAAATTGACCACCAACACATTCAAAACCATTCTCTTGAGTTGCCAATTCCCATGTCTTTAATATTGTTGGAGTCCAAATCCCATAGCAATAATCATTGTAATCACGATCCTTGTGAAAAATGAATTACAAAAATCAGCACTTGTAAATGTCAAATTACTTGCAAAAATACCTTCCATTTGATGAAGATTGCAAAACTCCGTTTGGCCAAGATCTGGTACTTGGGTTTGTATAGCTTGTTTTGAAGTATGCTTAAAAAGCTCTGAAGCAAAATCACAAAATCTCCTTCTGTATAAATTTGAAATCCATGTAATCACTTCTTCTTGATCTTTCTCCACTTCTCCAATAGTTCTTTAGAATTTTGAACCCTTGGTGAAAGAACATATTTGCCTAAACTGTAATTTTTATTGTATCCCCCTCTCTAGCCAAGTGCAAACATATCCCCCTCTCTTCCCTTATGGGCTGCATTTTCCTTCACTTTGTTTGTACTCTTTGATAATTCTACAAGTGTTGTTGTCAACTTGTGGAATTCCTCAAACTCTTCTTGTGCCATTGTATGAAATGGTAAAAAATTGATTAGTAAAACAATTTCTTTTGGATCTGCATCCTATATAGCCATCCTTCCATAATGTATGCGATAATAATCACTTGAAATTTCATCCATAAATTGCCCTTTAAAATCTTCAAAACAACGGCTTCTATTGTAAATAAAGATTTCTGATCCAATCTTTGCTTGAGCTTCTTCAATCAATTCTTTGATTCTTGCTTTGCTTCTCTTCTTAGCATGTTTATTCTGGCCCCACTTTCCTCTTGAACCTCTCACCATATTTCAAAATCAAAATTGATACAATAGTTCTGCATACATAAAACAAATTCACTTCATTTAAAATCCATTTTCTTTTAAAAAATAAAAATAATCTTTGTAATCTACTAACAATGTTTTAACAAACCTTCATTACTCTATTTTTTAAAATTTCTATTCTCTGAATAAAATGACCTAAAAAGGCAGCGTGGTAGTCTAATTGACACTGCGCGCACAAATCAGGTGAATTTTATTTAAAGAATAACTTTAAGAAAAAATAGAATAACAATACTTTTGGTTTAAATCTTCTTCTACATTTTAGCCAACATACTCTAGTCAAAGCAGAAGCATCCTACAATAGATTTTATCCAACAAAGACCACATCATCAAATATGTCTATTGCATTATGGTAAGTTTTTAATAATATAGGATATATAGTACCTGTTGACAAAGTGATAATTTGCTCCCCAATCATAAACATAGAAATTGTTGATAAGATCATAGTGCTTGTTCATCTATTACAAAATGGAATAGCAAATGAAAATCAGTAAGTCAAATTTATAAATAAATCAAGTCTACAAGTATTTAGTAATTCAATAGTGAAGCAAATCATATCTCCAACTCCCTAAAGTTACATAGCAAACAAACCAATGAAATGGACAAAGCAAAAACTTAGCAAATGTGACCATGCTCATAATTCAAAGTACAATTACATCCAAATGACTCAATCTCTAAGTGGACAATAGGTCCATAGACTCAATCATTCAACAAAATCTATGACTTGGCTTAAGAACTTAAAATATACTAAGGTAATGACTTCACTAAGCATTAGCAGCTGTAGTTACTCCTTACTTCCTATTGCAAAATTCTAGTTCACAAAATCACAAATCAAATCAAAGTACAACAATAAAAAGAAAATGAAAACTTACACTACAAGGAAAATGGGCCCGAATTGACTGTATTTTTGACAGAAATGTGTCCAAAATGACCACCATAACTTTTGAAACTTGGTACTCTATCAACGTGGTTCATCTTGCAACCCCTTTAAAAATCTTGTCAATTTTTTTGTCAATTTCTATGTTTACCATGGTGTTTCAATTGATGAAAAGACAAGTCCTTTATACAAGTGGGGTGGTAAGGAGGTAAGACAAACTATGTGGGATATCTAGTAAAAGCTCCACCGCTCATAGTTTACTGAAAATTAAGTAGGAATAATGGTTAAAGTGGAATTTCAGACCTAATTTAAGCATAGTAGAATACAAAATTTTAGAAAACTTTGAACTAAAAAAATGTGGTATTTCAAACCAAATTTTATTTCCAAAAATCCGTTTGAGATTTAAAGCTTCCAATCAAAAGTTATAGACAAATTTCAGTGAGGGATTGGAAGGGACATTTGTTTTTACAATTTCAAACATCCTCACTAAAACTTGCTTATAACTTTTGATTGGAAGCTTCAAATCTCAAACAGATTTTTGGACATAAAATTCGGTTTGAAATACCACATTTTTTCAGTTCAAAGTTTAAGAAAAAAAGTTATTCTACTATGTTAAAATTGCAGTCCAATGTAGACAAGCCTTGTGCACGTCAGTAATCAATTTTTCAATTTTTATTTTCAATTTTTATTTAACTAAAAAAATAAATTATATATATATATATTTTTTATTTTCATTTTTTTATTTTTTTATTTTTTTCTCTTCACTGTTGAAGGAGAAGAAACCCTCCCCAAGAGCCATTTTTTTTCTAATATTTCTAATATAGCAATTATGGATTCCTTGAACCAAAGAAACTGTTAAAAAAAAAAAAAGTGAATTCCAAATTAATTGTACAAATCTGTCTCTACAATTTTCTTAATTTTTTTTTTCAAATAATGTAGATTGTATTTTTTTCTTGACCGATGCTCTTAGTTCTTTGGATACTCATGCAATGCTTTCCTTAGGGCTCATTTTCCTTCTACTGACATTCAAACATAGAAAATGTAGAAAACTTTGAAAATCCTTAATAATGGATGTTGATTTTTTAATTAATTCTAAAGGAACATGATCAAACATATTTTTTGTCTTCACTTAAGCTACAATGCAATATTGAATTCATGGAATACACAGACAAGAATTCAATGTTTTTATAGAATGACTAAAAAAAATTTATGCAATCTTCAAATTCTACATCTTTCAAAGCAATTCATTTTTAGAAACTATTCTAAAGAGTTTCCGTGTCTTTGTATTTTCACCTATTGGTGAAGATTTTATCTCTGCCTACAATGAATTTTTATAATTTACAGAAATTGAAACCAAAGGCCTTTGCCAACGTGGCACTTCCATGTTCTTTGTCACGTTCACTAAAAAGATATCATAGTTCATAATATGTTAGGAAAACCATATGCATCATATCTAACATCATCATGTTTTTGCAGAAACATCCGGACATCTTTCACAGCTTTCCACAAAAAACTACCTCCTCCAAAATTAGACGGTCTAATGTGCTATTGTCATACAAAACCTTTGTTGTTCTTTCAAAACAGTACCTAAAACAAGGGTTTCTTATAGTGTGTCCCAAAAAATAGAATGTGAAAAAATGAATAAAAAATTCACATCAAACATAGTGTCAACCAAAAAAGTATGCTATGAAAGTGCGTAAAAAATTTCACACCAATTACAATCTCCACCCAAAAAATAGTGTACAAATAATAAAGGAAAAATATAGAGTACAAGAAAAGAAAAAAATTGGGTACAAAATAGAAAAACAAATTTCACATTAATCACATTATATTAAGCCCAAAAATAGGTTGTGAAAGGGCAAGAAAAATTTCACACTAAGGACAAGGTCTTAAGCAAGAAAAAGGATGGTGTGAAAAAAAATAAAAATTTCACAACCACTAAAATAGGGTGTTGCAAAGAAAGAAAGATTTCAGATGCATCCCATTGGATTATTTCTAAAAATAGGATACCAAAAAAAAAAAAAAGAATAGGTTACAAAAAAAGAAAAAAGAAAAGGTACAAAAAAGAAAAAGAAAAAGAAAATGCCACATCAATCACCATCCCATTCATATGACGCCCCAAAATAGGTTTAGGAACTGTAAAAGAAATTTTACACCAATGTATAGTGCCTTCATCCCAAGAAAAGGGTGCTCAAAAGCTAGAAAATTTTCACACGTAACCTAGAAGATTGCTTCCTAAAATAGGGTTTAGGAACAAAAAAATTGAATACCAAAAAAGAAAAAAGAAAAGGTGCAAAAAAAAATAGTAAAAGAAAAAAAAAAAAATTGTCACATCAATCACATTCATGTAACGCCCCAAAATAGGTTTAGGAATTGTAAAAGAAATTTGACATCAATGTACAGTGCCTTCATCCCAAAATTTGGATGCTCAAAAGCCAAAAAAATTTCACACGTAACCTGGAAGATTGCTTCCTAAAATAGGGTTTAGGAAAAAAAAATAGGATACCAAAAAAGAAAAAAGAAAAGGTGCAAAAAAGAAATAGTAAAAGAAATGCTTAATATGTACTTTAGAGAATATTGAAATTTGACACCACTACAATAATTGTAGACACTTTCGCCTATTTCTCTTATAATTTAGGGGTGACTGTATTGATTTTAGCTTTACATGTAAATGAGAAGATATAATATAACCTCTTTCAACCCAAAAAACATTAAAAAAAGGATCCTTGTAAATATAAATCAGAAAGTTTGGCAACGACCATAAATTGGAAGCTTCACCGGTTTTAGCACTTATGGATAGAATCATTTGTGTATTTCAATTTGGAAAGGAATTCGGAGATTTTTCGTCCACAATGGACATAAGGGTAGTCTGCTCTTAAATTGACCATTTAAGCCTACCTAACTCATCAATGATCGTAGTAGATATTTGAAGGAACATGTCGTGCATTCCTAGATAGCAGACGCATTTAGAACATGGTCGCGAGGGTGAGGAAACTACCATAGTGTTTCGCGTAGTGGAGACCTGCTTCTCCGCGCGCTTTGGCGGCAGCTTCGGGGCCGGACTGGGCAGCTCTGGATCCCGATTCGGGCGCGAACACGGAGGGTCGTTTCTAGCTTGGTTTCACTTTGGATTAGTGTTTCGCGGATGTCCCTCTTGAGTCGGCTGTGCAGGGCTCATCGTGCGGGTGTGCAGGGTTTTGGGTTTAGACCAACGCTGTTGCTGCGCCTTGCGAGCTGAGGAGGTTGCGCGATGTAGTTGCCGCTGCGGGGAAGAAGCAGCGATGGGCGACGGAAGCTACATTAGGGTTTAGGATTCTAGGTAGCCGTCACATTGGAGTTATTTTCCGCTGCGATGGAGGAGACATCTTGCGCAAGTGGAGTAGACGGCATAGTTATTGAACGCGGGGCTTCAAGGACTACTCCAGCGCGCGGGATGGGACGGCGCGGGCAGCATCCATCGTCTTCTTTGGCTCCATCTGCCACAGGTTTGTGTTCAAACCTCACGCTTTGTTCTTGGTCATTTCGGAGTTAGGATTGCGCTCTCTCGCAGGTGGCGTCTTCTGTCTCCGTAGTGCCAGAGCATTCGCATGCGCATATTGGAGTGAGGGTTTAGGGTGTCAAATGTTGGATTTCGGAAGTGCTTGAATGTGGGTTGCAGTTTAGTGTGGCAGCTGGTCGATTGGAATCCACTGCACCTAGGCATGTTGTTGCGAGTTGGGGAAATTGTACTGGTAGTAGTTCAGGGCAACGTAGGATCAGCGTAGTGAAGCAGTAGTTGGATTTCTAGAAATTGGCTATGCAGGATGGATCAAATGATATCAGGATCGGCATTGGCAGGTGAGGGTTAGGAAGACTTACTACAAATGTCGTGATTAAGGTGTAGGGCTCCTACCAAACGACGTAGATAATAGTTAATCACGCGGTACCCCATTTTTGAGGCCGTCACTGAGCGCCCACTTCTGGATTCATCGTGTGTAGGCCCGAGTTTCACTACCCCGATAGCTATTTTTACTACCAAGTAGTGTATCGCTAAGGAGAGCATATAGGCTACCGAAACTGGTTCACTTTCGCGGACGCCGGGGTCCGTGTTACATACTGTTGCGCCATGGCCAAGGAGAAGAATGCGCAGCATCTAAGAGGAGACGGCACGCAAGGAGGAGCGTCTAATTTGGAGGTAATGTTTCGCACTTCTTGCATTCTTTGTTTCTACGCACTAGAATTAAGGAAATTAAGTAGTTCAGACCAGGGTTGTCTATCCGGACGTGACGTGGGGTTTTCACGTCTGGATGTCCGGACGCGTCAGTCCGGACGCGTTTGAATTGCGTCAGGATCAAAATTTTTTTTTTTTTTTTTCAAGGACGGACTGTCTGTCCACAAGGACGGCCAGCCGTCCATAGGATGGACAGACTGTCCACAAAAAAAAAAAATTTTTTTTTTTTTTTTTTTTTCTGGATCCTGACGGATAGCAGGGTTGAATCCGGACATCCTGACGGACTGACAGGACGTGACGGGGACAACCCTGGTTTAGATAGCCTGAGGTCTACATCCTAACCCATGACTCCATATCATTGTGCAAGAGGCAGCGCAAGATGCGACGCAGAAGACGGGCTTTTGGCAGCAAGTCATGATCGACAAACACTGCTTCGACGTGAATTACGGCACCAAAGCGGAGTGCCAGAGGCTGCTGGAGGAGTGCGCAAGGAGTGTAGCCACGGACGAGCGTCGACCCGGAGCGCCAACGAGGAAGTTCTTCCAGTGCATCCACTGCGGCCAGAAGACATTCACCAACAAGATGCGCCTTAACTCGCACCGCTTCAACTCACAGTGCCCGACAGTGAAGGACGACATGGGGAACCCAATGCAGCCATTGCCGTATCCGGACCAAGAAGTCGGTCAGGAGAAGGTCTCTGAGTTGATACGGAAGGAAAAGGCCGTGGATATTGAGGCCAAAGGCATTCGCGGAAATGCTAGGAAGGAGGGTGGTCCAACAACGAAGCCCACGAAACATTGTGAGCCCAATGAGCGCATGGAATTGCGGCCGAGACAGGAGGTTATGATGGCGACGGAAGCTCCACCCGTCGCAGCGCCCTTGACCACTCCAAGGCACAAGGATTTGGGATCAGAAGGCGCGGGGATAGCAAAGAGAAGAAACTGAAGGCAGTGCACCACCGCGAGAAAACTCCAGCACCGGTCCTGGAGAAGACGAAGGCGAAATCGAGTGGCACTAACGACAGCGACACGGAATTCATCGTGTCGATGAGGACAAAGAGTCGGAGCAGGGATGTCGACGCTGTGGACGCGGATGCAAGTCGGCCTGCCTCGCGCTAGGAGCGACCACTGTTTGACATCAACAAGAAGAAACAGGGCGGTAGACATGACCCAAAAGCGTCCGTGAAAAAGATCATTTTCTGGCTCGTGTCTCCAAAGCGGAGTGCAGCAGGTGGCAAGGACCTAATCTGGAGGGCCAATCGCGTCAGGGATCCTGCAAGCGGGACAAGGGTTGCAAGCAAAAAAAGAAAGACCGGGGCACAAGCGGATGCGGGGGCACGACCTATGGATGTGGGCCCTGCTAGAAAGACCCAGGGAGACATGGCACCGCCATTAAAGAGGCCGAGAAGGAGGGTGGTCCAGTCGCGTGACAATAGCGACATTCCACTTTCTCTGAAGGACGCTCGCGAGACATTGAATCAGGCAGCAGTTATGGACCAGGAGCTCGCAAACGCATTCATCGCAGTGGACAAGATGGGGACCCAACAAAATCAGGAGTGTTCTTTCTCCCCGTCCGACCACTCTCCCGACTACGACCCTGATCCGATTTCAGACAGAGAGACCACGCCTGTGCCGCAGGTTTGGTGTCGGGAGCGCATGGCAATTGTCCCCTGGACGGGCAACTACGAAGGGAACCACGCATTGCAATGGTACTGGATGTTCGGGTTTGGGACCCCTAAACCCAAAATGTACCATCCGGAGTTTGCCAACGCAACGTTGGGACGAGCTGAGCGTCTTCGGAGGGACGAGCATGAGGTGAGGATGGCGGCACGCGTGCAGGCCGACGCATTGGCAGTGGCGCGCCCAAAAATGATTTCGCTAGTCCGTCTTGCACCTCCGGATGTGTACCACCTGCTCCAAATCAGGCCACAATTGTTGGATGGGGCTTGGGAGGGGTTGTCGGCAAACGAGTTCATGGAACTATTCTCACAATCCTGGGACACTCAAAAATTCCACGGTGCCACTTGAGAGTGCGGCATGTGGTGATCACCTATCACTCCCCACGTCGTTTGTCTTCTACACATAGTGTGCCCTAAACCCGGTCTCTTTTGTTGCAGTATTTTGCGTTAGTGTTTTGCTCGTGCGTTTAGGAGTTTCATCTTAGCGACCAAAACTCTCTAATCGAATGTGGGTTACACTGTACTGTAGGAAGAAGATTACCCCGATGTCTGCAAGGCAGTCGGACGCGCCGTGAGTTCTCAGTGCAATAGTGTCAAATACAGGAAGCTGCCACCCGACATTGAAGTCATGGCCAAGTACTTGCAGAACGTGCAAGATTTGGCATGTTACGAAGAGAAGCGATGCAATATAGCGACGGCACTTCGTGAGGAGCAGGAGCACCTTCTAGAGGCTGCCGTCTCGAACTTCAGGCACCATACTCGGATCAAATGTGAGTCTGTTCTGTGGGATTGGTGCCCCATCTGGCTGGTCGCGGTGCAAAACAAGGAAATCTTCGACAAGCTTCCACCGCTGCCTTGGCGTCACGATGGTGAGTGGAATACTCTCCCCAACTCGTAACAGTGTTTCAAGTCAGTAGTTCGAGGCAGTGTTCCGCCACAATGTCAAAACAATTTATTTGGCGTTGGCAACTGAAATTTTGCTCTGTGCTACAGATGAGGAGGCTGAGGAGGTTCAACGCATTCTCCTCGCCGACCGATTTCTTAGACTGAGGCCCCCAACTTTTGTACAAGTGCTGCGAATCGTGCTGCACAATGTCTTCGGCAGGTGGAGACAGATGACCTGTCCCATGTTCGGGATCAGCAGGTCGATGATTCGAACCATGTGTAAGGGGCATCAAGACATCATGAAAGCGCTATCCGTCTTCACGTTTGAAGCCCCCTTCCGGTTCTCAGGCAAGGGGGACTTCGAGTTCGACATTGTTCACTTTGCTGTGATGAAGGATGCCTAGATTGTCTGCGAAGGCAAGAAAGAAAGAATGATGGACAACATTATGCAGTGGGTGCAAAGTGTTCGCATTTGAGCTTTGCAGGATCTAGCGCGCGACTATCCTGGCGCGTTTCGTCGCTGCTGGATGACAACCCTACACAAACATTGGGGAGATCAGTCAAAGTATTGGGCGAGGTGCCTCCGCATGCAAGAAGATTTGGACATTGGGTGGGTCTCAGACGACGCTGCACCAAAGTGGGCTTCTAGGGTACAGGAGACACGGTGGAAGATCAAAGACCTGGTTCAATCACTGGAGGCGGCGTGCGACAAGGATGAGGACGCCGTGTGGGCAGAATACCGTAAACTGCCAATTCCGTATTCTCCTACAAAGGTGGTCAAATTCGTGGATATCACGGAGTGCACGCAGTGCATACAAGACCTGGCTTCTTCGTCAGACCCCATCACCATTTCGTAGATGTAGCGAGCAGTACACGTCAATGACATTGCCACGCAAGATCTGGACATGCAGGGCCTTCCTTTTTTGGGCACTCCGGAAGGTATGATTGGGCTTCTGTGCAGGGAACCCAAAGTGGGCGAGTTCAGCTTGTAGGTCGTGTCCGGCAATCCACAGCGCCTGGTGGACGAGGATGAGGCCATGCAGCCTACTGCAGTTGACAGCAATCCTAAGAGCGGCGAGGACAACAAAGGCCAAACTGTGCAGGAGGAGGCGGCAGTGCTCAACCCCGAGAGTGAACGAAGAGTATCTCACAGGAAGACAGTGACGTTCGCCCCTCTTCCCACCAAGGAGCATTCGTACGCCACTTTCTGTAGGTTTTCTATCTTTAACACCTATAGTTATTTCTACATCAAGGATCTCATGGACGCCTTGCCAAGGTACCTAAGCCTCACTGTCTTTCCATTTCGCTTTATGCTCGCCTGGATCAATAGAAGTGGAACACTGTCACCGAAACATTGGCTCTGAAACACTGCCGCTTGGGATGTTTGCAGGAAAGGACACGGTGATCAAGATAACGACAACATTAACTTTTTCGGAGTGGAGTGGAACTGTCTTCCCGTTCCAGTATCTCAACTTCGGTACCTGAGTCGGACTAAGAAGTTTATTGGGCAGAACGTCCTGGAACTCCTCAATCGCTGGCTATGGTGGAGCTTGTCTACCAATACTCGCGGATGCGTGTACGTCGCGTCGACTTTTATGTAGGGCTCTTTTGGCAACGCATGGGATGTGCAGACAGATGACGCGCTAAAGAAGTGAGGTCGGCAATATCTTGTCCCGTTGCGAATCTACAGGGACTACCCCGCGAATCTCGAAGTGCTAGTTCCATATATTAACTCATTGCATTGGTCGCTCTTTGTTTTCACATCGACCTCAGTGTTTCACATGGATAGTGCAGGCATTGACCAAGTAGCGCAAGACAAGGAGTACGTGTGTCGGGTTTGGCAGGTTTGGCAAATGCTACACGATCCCCCGTTGGGTTCACCGCCTGTGACGGAGTCGATCCGCATGTTTACTCAGAAAGGGAATTATGAGTGCGGGTTTTGTGTTCTGTAGTTTATGGAATTCTATCTCCAGATTGTCCATGGTGATGACCCGATTGCGGACCGGGCCAAGGCCATGGAGATGTTTCAGACTCAGGTCTTGGTTCCACATCGAGGCCGTGAAATGCAAATGAATGTGATAGCGGCAGTGGCAGATGAGCTCCGAGAGACTGCCATCTCCATTCCTTACGAGCCTCCCTATTGCGTGTTCTACTCGATGTCCGCCAATGAGTCATCTCCCTTAGTTTGTAGTGGGCTGTTTGTGACAGGCGAAGATGTTGTAGACAGTTTGACACAACCGTGTACAGGAACTCAACCCCCCTAAGTCTAGTCGTGTTAGCTCTTTAGTGTTTCGTCTGGTCACTGTTGTATATAGAAAACAAGGCTCAAGGAAGCCCGTTCTTTTTACAAGCAGTGTTTTATTACCATAGTGTTACACTGTACAAAGTCATGTCCACCAGTTTCTGATTACCATGCGTCGTCAGTTTCTTTATTGGCGCCTGTAGGAACACTACGTAATACTATTTAATTGAGATTGGTTGTATGAAAGCATAATTGGATGAATGCAATGCTTTAAGTCGAACTCTACTATTTTCCCAGTGTACATTTCTCAAAACTACCTTCCACCGTTGTTGTTTTTGTGAGGCGTATGTGCAAAATCAATGAGTGCCTCCTTCATTTCAAAAATCAAGGACGATTCATTTGGGAATACTATAGCATCACACATAAGCATGCAGAAGTCATGTTCATGGTGTACAAACCATTCACTGCTGTCTGTATAGTGCTTTCCTAGTAATTGTATCATATTATGTATTCACAACTAAGAGGTTATGAATTACCATATAAGCCAAGTTATCATCGGACACAATATGTTTAGGAAAATATCATGGAGAGTGGGTCCAGGTTACCCCATGACGGAATGTGGTTTGTTCAAAACAATGAGACCCTTAAGCACGACAGTCCGTTGTTGGAACCCATCCTGTGAAACACTGGAATCGTAGCGCATCTATTTACCGTCAGTCAGGCTGGAGAGTCAGCACCCATCCTCAACCTCCTTGATGTCGATGGTCTTGAATTCTTCTCCAGCATGTCTTTCAAGCACCCCAATCCCATACCCAAACCGTCCTGTACAGTATGAAACACTGGATTCTGTTTCGCAGGGTGGATGTTTCCGGACTCCATCTCCGCCACCAACAGCTTCATCTTTCCAAATGAGCAATTCAGGTCTGCGTATAGGTGCTCCATGAGCGTAGTATTTTCGCTTACAAAATCCAATAGTTCTTTGGCTTGCATGTGTAATGTGCAAAGCAGGTCCACACGAGGGTGTGTCGAGTGGGACTGTGCTGTGTCCTGGAATGGAGAATTGAAGGACGACGAATGTGGACTCGCCATTGACGCCCTTGCTCCAGAGCAAGTGTCATTAAACCACTTAGCCTTCCTGCAGCTGTCCCCTTTAAGGCTCCACAGTACCTTGCAACGGTCCCTTCTACCAATTGCAAATGCAGAAGCCTCAACACCTTTACCTTGTGTTTGCATGTGTTTCTTTTCTGCGAGTGCACACAGTTGCAGCTCGCCTACACTTCAGAAGGATTATATACAGCATACCAAATATGCTTATGGCTGGTCGATGTAACGTAAGTTGGCCCACCATCAAACTCCGACAGTGTTACATCGATGTCTGGAATGTCCCGAGCTCGGATGAGTGCTGACACAACAATGCCGCGCTCCTTTCGATTATCAATGAATCCAAAATGCTTCCGTACTCTCTAGTACCAATAGTGTATTAGGACGTCTCCGGTGAGCACATGGATGCACCAATCCACACGTTGACCAGCCAAACAACTCCTCTCAACCTTCAGAACCGACTTCATATAGTTGTGATAATTTTCCACAGCCGCATTTGTGTCTTGGCCAGCGTAAGGCAAATTCCTGTACCCAACCACCCACATGTGTACCTTTGGTAACCATTGCTACTTGACGTAATCCCAGATCTCATTAGCAACAGGGTACAAAATCTCCAACTGCTGTAATTTTGAATTGCCCATCCAGTGGCGTCATTTCTGGCAGGCCCTGTGTGGTCGTACATAATCACTCCAAGTCCTTTGATGATTTCAGCTCGTAAACCAATGTCTTGGATCTTGATGCAGGCCTGCTTTTGCCAGGCCCTGTGCACATGCTACAAGCAAAGGAAAATGGCGGTCGTCGGCCAGTCTGTCCTGTAGGCATCCGCAGAAAACCAATTAGTCTTGCGGAAAAAAAGCATTCCGTCAATTCAAGTTCCAATCTCAAGATATCTCGTAGGAAGTACTTTGTGAAGCGTGTGGCAAAACCCGCCCTGTACGAGAACAGTGTCTCGTGTCTTAACAATTTTACGCACAGCATGTACAACAAACCCTATGCCGAGACGACAGGAGTGGGAAGAGGCATACCGCAGGCTGTTGATCTCTCCCTGTGCACAGTCAACAATGAACGCATTTGATTTCCAATTTCGGCTCTCGTTCTTCATGGTCCTATCCAACGTCTTCATCCAAGGAGTGAGATCCTCTTGAGCAGAACGAGATGTGAGAATGAAGGCAATGGGGATTCCATTATGCCATTCGTCAAAAACCATAAGCGTATACAAAGGGAACTACGCACGCAAAATGATAAAGCAGGTAAGGAGTTGTGCAACTCAATCCAAAGGACTGCGTTATGAAGAGCACAGCAGTGCCCCACTGATTTTCCATACATCGAAACACTGCACTGAATATACATACTTTCTTCTCATTCGTACCAAATGTGGCATCAATTGAAACAGCTCCGTCGTGACCGAATTGCACCATCATCTTACGCTGCCAGGCCGTTTGAATCCCTATAGTGAAGGGGATATTAGTACCGATCAGTCCTCCTTGGACATGTACACCAATTTCTTGGTAAAAGAAAACATTGTCTGGATTCTCTTGCGCCCACAGCTATACACTCTTGGCATCCTAACTGTCCAGCATGTACGTCTCACGTGCAACCTTTGTTGCCAAATTTCTCACATCCCTTTTGTGGAGGAACATATCTCTTGTCAACTCCTTCCCAGCTGTCAGAGCGTCCTTCACAATTGCTATGTGTTTTGACATAATCTGCGGAACACTGTGACCATTCCGTAGCAGTGTCAAAATAAACTTCTTGATTTCTAGGGACAGCTGCCAAAAAAATGCACTGCGGTCCCCAAAGTCATACAGCCCATGGCATTGAACCCGATCTTGGTTGACATGCTCTCCCTCGAAGATGCAAATCTCAGTGACATGCGATAGGAGATACAGTGTTTTCACACTAAAGGATGCAAGACATCCTCGCTTTATTGAGCCCCCCCATTGCTTTGAGGAGTCCCGCGGCTTCTTTGGCATAATGGTGGCAGAGGTTGTGTAACTCGTGTTGCACTTGTCGGCAGTAGGCTGTGCAACTCCACTGTGTTCCATGTCCTACGTGTTTCGTACAACTGCATTGTTCTGCATTGTATCAATGTTTCCTCTGTCTGTGATGTTTTCCACTAGAACAGTGTTCCAGACGTGACTACTGCTTCCCTGTGCACTAGTGTTTCGAACGGACGCAGTAGGTTCCAATGCAGGAGTGATTTCCGGTACCAGATAATTAAGCGCATGGTCATAAGAGGGTAGTGGCACGTCGGTGTCACGCGCTTCCTCCGTTGCTGTTGTACTGTCCTCTTTGTTGCAATCAGAAGGAACAACATTCAGATTGAAGTTAACAATGTTTTCGGCAGTGTTTTTGTCGCCCTTCTTTTGGGTGACGGGCACTTGAAGGGGACGGGTGCTTGAAGGGGACGGGCTTATTATTCCGACCAGTTCGCCACGCCTTGGAATTGCCTTTTGGAACAATATCAACGGTCCCGGTGTCGGGTAGAGAGGAGCGCGCTTAGGGAACACACGAGGTGTCTGGCTGCAGGTTGTGAGTGTAGATGAAAGGTAAGTAACAAAACTTGAATCTTCACTTAATCTTCTCTTCAATCTTCGCTTGATTTTCACTTCAATCTTCCGTTGACCTATCCTATGGTGGTTCTATAGGGCCAAAGGTAAGGGTGTGTTATAAGAAACAAGGCCTCGGACGGGTAAAACGGGACGGCCAAACCACAAGTTGGCCATCCGAAAGATTGGCTTCTAAAATCAAACCCACGGTGATCAGGAAGCGCCTTTCACCGGTGGGAACAACAAATAAAATTGACCATGTGGGCCATTAACCCCACTTCGTCGCCACAAACACAAAAAGGAGCGCTTACTGGATAACCACGGCTCGCAACAGGTTTACAATGCAGAAATTGAATTGCAACTAGCCTCCAAATTCGGCTAGGAATAACAGAAATGAAAACGAACCACAAGCCACAACACACTGGAGACCCTCAAAGCTCTTCAAATCTTCATCTTCAAATCTTTAAGCCTTCACATCTTCAAAAATATCTTCAAAACTCTAAAAGAACTCCAACTTCACCCTCAAACTACCTAAACTCCATTCAAAAAAAGAAGGCAGCAGACCTTCCTATGCTTCCATACTCATAACTTTTGCATTTCTTCTTCAAATTAAAAGATTGATAGCTTTTCTGAGAGCTAACAAAATCTCCTATCACTCCTACAACTTTCAAGTCATTCCAAAATTCCGTCCAACTTCTATGACCTCTCAAAGTTTCGGTCCATATATGGTAAAAACAAGAGACTCTCTCACCTTCCCACACTCACAACTCACTCATAAATGCTCCAAATTGAATGAATGATAGCTTTATAGAAAGCTAACAACATATACTACACTCCATCAAAGTTTCATTTTAAATAAATGACCTGTCTGTTTTCTATGGTCGGTCAAAGTCTCAGCCCCTCTTCATAGGAGGCAGCAGACCTTCCTCCACTCAAACAAGCACAAATCTCAATTCACAACTTCAAATAAAGCAAGAGAGAACAATTTGGAAAGCTAACAGTATGATAAACAACTCCTCCAATTTTTATTACCAAATTCCAAAAACCCAATACACAATGAGCTTCCAAACTCTCGGTTCCCCCAAAACAACATTGGGAGAGAAGATGAATAGTGTCCATCTTTTCCTCCCCTTTTTCAACACCTTTTGCCCCACCTAAACAAGTGTACATCAACCCTTAACTCCCTCCTAAAGTCAACTTACACTTAATGGCCTTCATATTTGGCCCCACATCTATATCTTTATCTTTAACTTAGAAGGAAAATCACTTCAAAGTCCAAACTATTTCCATTCTTTCCTTCTACAACTATAACCAAACAAAATAGTTTCAACAAAATACTTCAAATATGGATTGAAGTACTAACATTAAACCAATGCCTATTAGAGGTAAAAAACTAGAATTTCAAGACTAATTTTACTCCATCTGCAAGAACTTGAGAATGCGCTTGATAGTCGCAGCAATGTAATCAACACGACCCGCCTTCATTAAAGGATTCACTGACCTTTCTAACCAACGATGATGACCACGACTTTCTTCAATAGGCTTCATCATGCAGTAATATTGATCGACGTTGAGACCTTCGAAACATTCTTCAAATGTCACATCTCGACTGTCAGGCTCAACACATCCAACCTGCAACAAAATCACCAGTGCCCGAGCGTCACGTTGAAGATTCCCGTGCCATCGCCGCTCCACACGAGGTTGCTTTGGCGGACAAGAAGGCCCAGCTTCTTCTTGTGGACGCTCATGCGGCGACGCAAGACTTAGTGGCAGAAGAGGTTGATCCGGTAGTTGTGACAATGAAAATTCAAATCCAGGCTCCGATTCTTCTTCTTCCTCTTGGGACTCTGAAAAAACCCTCCAGTTCGACATTCTGACTATAAAGTGGAAAACTAATATCACTAATAGACTTCAATAAAACTCTAAAGCAAAGCCGTCCTTTTAAATAGATGATATGTACCTCCACGAAACGTCATCTTGAAGTTATTCAACAAAATAGCGTCACCATGAAGCTACTCAACAATAAATATTATAATATGTTTTTATATTATGAACAAATTTACAACAGGACACCGGCGGGAAGAGGGGGTACGTATGCCTCCAAGTCCTCTGCTGCTAAGTTCAAGTCTAGCTGCAGGCGCTTGTTATTTGAATCAGCAGTGCTACACAGGGAGGCTGTCAGTTCTAATGGAGATGGAACACTGACTTGCATCCATTGCACGTTTTGGGGATGTGGCGGTTTATTGTTGCTTGGCACCAGTTCTCCAGTGTCATGTTGCGTACCGTGTAGATCTGCCTTCAAAACTGCATCTTCTACGGCGAGGGTGCTTGGGGCGCTTTGACTAGTATCCGTTGTTGTTTTCTTTTTCCTTGTGCGCTTGGGCTTGCATGCCTCTAGTCCAGGAGTATCCAGTGCGGGGGATTTCTTCGGCCGACCTCGTCCTCTCTTCTTTGTGGCCGGTAGGACACTGGCTTCCACAGTCGCATCTGTCTTCTTTTGTGTGCGCTTCGGTTTGGCTGCCTCTACTTCTGGAGTATCCGATGGGGGGGATTTCTTTGGCCTACCTCTTCTTTTCTTCCCTATGCTCGGCAACACGTTGGCTTCGCCGGTCGCATCTGCCTTCTTTCGAAAACTTCGGGTCTTTAGAGTTGGCGCAACCAACACATTAGGTCTCTGTTTTGGTAGCAACAGTGAAGTAACTGCCCTAACCTTCCCATTATGGTCTTGTGGACCGTACTGGCAGTGGTAGCTGCAAAATAAAACAGCCAAGAACAAAAGAGTTAGGAACACTGAAATTTCTAGAGGATGCTTGAGACAGTAAAGGAACAATATTGAGTGAGGGTATAGAAGAGAAATGTTTACCGAATGGCCTCCTTCGCCGTAGTTGCAATAGCCATGAAAGTGCCGGGTTGCTTTCCTAGCTTGGTGCGGATTGTCACATACCTGCAGCTAATCCCTCCACTAGTACATTCCATCCCCCGTATGAAGTCATCGATCCTAGTAGTCTGGATAAAACACTGTTGTGCAACTACGAGGTCTCTCTTTCGAATCCCATGCAATCGACGCACTAAGTGCGTCTCCCGCAGCTCCCACAGCAAGTTTGCTCTCTCGATGAGCCCTTTGGGCGGACGTTGCATCCTCGCTTCGATGGAATGGAGCTGCAATTGGAATTGTTCTATATAAAAGTCATCCCAGGAAACACTGCCTGCGGAATTTCCCCCTGAATCTGTGTAAACGAATGCAAGTGGGGCACAAGCTACAGCTAAACCCTTTAACTCTGCCATGGCAATTGAGTGTCCTACCGGTGATCTTCAAACGTACATTTCCAATAGTGCCTCAAGGGTGCGAGCAAGCGCAATCGACGGATAACAATGCTAAGCCCAGGGTACCCTGATACCGCAGAACTCGCAATATACCCTAAACCGACTCCGTAGATTACACTGTAGAGCCTGGCTCTAACATCGCTGCGCGCCATACATGAACACAGATTGCAAGCATACCCACATAGACACAGATTGCACCGTATACACCCAGTCACAGATTGCACCATACACACCCAAACACAGATTGCACCGTACACATCCAAATACAGATTGCACCATACAGCCTCTCACACACAAGGATCCTCTCAGCAACCTACACACAATTAGCAGTAGCACGCAGCTTCCCCTAAATCCTAATCCGCTGTGACATTGAGCCCGCAGATCCAGAAGTGCCTATACAGGAGAATTGAAACTAAAACCCTAGAAATGCCTTAAACCCTAGCCGCCGGAAATCCTAGCGGCGGCGTAGCGCACAACTGCAGAACGGTAAGCTAGCACGGATTTCGAGGCTGAAACAATGACGCCAGCACAGAACGCAAGGCCATGTCCCATTATGCATGGGGCATGCATCCAACAGCCATGTGCCATGGGGTACTATGCATGTATGTTCCATGCATGATGAGATCGAAACACTAAAACCGAAACATTGCGTAGTTACCACAGGGGAGTTACTGCCGAGTAAAAATAGCCCCTTCACACGCGCACATTGATGTCAGGCAGCAGACCCGACCAAGCCAACAGGAGGCAGCATGTGGCAGTCGCATTAAATCGAGGGTGAGAAATAGTGAACGCCGATTTTTTGAGCACTATGGACTTTGAATTAAAAATTTAATGTGTTGAAGAATTGAGTTGAGAGTCTAGGAAATTAAAAGAACACAAAAAACACACTTGATTTTCCTTTTTAAAAAAATTGTTGAGTAGAAGTAGGTCCAAGATTGAAAGAAAAACTAAATCATTAATAACTCTAAGATGGAATTGAAACACAAAAATTCCAACAATAAGATTGTTCTAGCAAACAAAATTAACCTTGTCAAACTATTACTTTTTTGAAAAATTGTGAAAATTGCATTCAGAAATGAATCCCACAAGTTATTTTTTCAAAAAATGCTCAAATTACCTCCAAAACAAGATTGTTTATAACTTTCACATCACAAATCCAAATGGAATGAATCAAAGCTTCACATGTAGATAGGACTATGATCTATAAGGAAATAAAATAAAATAATTTAATTTCACGTTTTTGTGAATTTAATTTTTTGCCCATTGACATAAAAATTATGTTTACGATGGCATAACTTTTGCTCCCAAGCACTTATTGAAATAAAAATTATATTTCCATGAAGCAAATAGATTTTTCTATCTCATGAAAAAGTTTCAAAAAGTTTCATTAAAAATTAAGGTTACATGAACTTGCCCAAAATCCATTTTGTCCCCTAAGGGACAATGGACCCTTAAGGGTTAAATTGCATTTGTATTTCAAATCTTCACATTCTTTCAAATTTGAAAATTTGTATTATTCTTTAGTTCCCTTCACAGATTATGGAGCATATCATATAACCTATTCAAAAGGCTCCTTTTCTGACAATTTTTGGTACATTTGTATCAAGTAATTCTACCTTTAGACATTTTTCTTAACAGAAATGGACGCGAAGTGTGTAAGAGGCTCGAAGTACCATCATTGTTCACACCATATTAAAATTTTGATATAGCCCAATAAATTATTTGCAAAAATCTCATTCTTACATACATGAGGTATGAGATTGTGAACTAGATTTTGCACTCACAAAAACCAGGAAACAATAGTATAGGGGTTCTTCGTTCTAGGGAAAGGTTAAATCAGTCTAACGCTTTATGACTAAAAGTCACTTTTAAATAGATTTATGTTTACAAGTTTAGTGCTATATCATATCACTCTTATTCCCATGTAAAATTTGTTGGCCAGTCCGTTACCAATGTATGTATAAAGTCCCGGTCCTATATAGTATTCTAAGGGATGTCAAATCATTCTTTGTCAAATAGATCAGGTTTTGTCAAATGAATCTTATACAATGCATGCACTAGGACCTAATCACACAAGATAGTATTGATAATATGCTTCATTCATTATATACTTTTTTTTATGTTTTTATGTCAAATATGTCCAGTCAATCTACAGCTAATGCGATCATGCAGGAATGACTAACGTGTCCGTATTCTATGTCAAATAATTCCCAGTGTGCAATGTATGATGATGTCAAATAGTTCTTTCATTCTTTTCTCAAATTATGTCAAATGAATCCAAACCACATTATTAATCTTTGAATTTATACAAAACATACATTGGAACAATTTGCAATTTACACATAACCAAAAAAATGCATAAACACATAATCAAGACTTCAACAATTTATTTATAATATAATATTATAAATTCTAAATTAATTCACCATAAAACAACATGATTTTTAAAACATAAAACAATACAAGAAATAAAGAAATAAATAATTAAATAAATGAGCAATTAATCAATTTTAAATTAATTAGATTAATAATTTGATTTAATTAATTAATTAATTAAACTTACCCGTTAGCCCAAGCTCAAGACCGTGCGCCCTAGTTCCTTGACCGTTTGATTGAGCCCGACTGCCTCAGTCCACCCGTTGACCGTGTACAGGGACCTTTGACCGTCGCAAGCGGAGCCCGTGACCGCGCACCAAAATCCCAAAGCTGCGCGATGGTTCACCGAGGAGCCCAAATCCCTAATTCAACGTCGACAGAGTTCTCCGTTTGCAGGTCGCAGGTCATCGCGCAGGTTGCACGATTCACTGAATTCTCGGTCAATTCTTTCAATTCTCAAAAATATTCTTCTGATTCGTACTCCACTTCTTGTTTTCGATCTGCTCAACCGTTGACAATGACAGATTGATACAAATTCTTGAAATTTTGATGCCGGTGGAGCAACCCAGAAGCAGCGACTGCCGCGCGCCAATTTCAGCTTCAATTTGTCCACCTGCTCGTCGAATTGGCTGGATCTTCAATTGCGATCGTGGATTAATTCTCGAATCAATCGTTCGCTGTCGCAATTCACAGAAAATGGAATGCTCTTGCACCATTGGCTTGCCTCCGATGCAGCTATCCTAATCGGTAAATTCTGTTGCTGAAGGTATTAGACGTCTTCAAATTGAATCCCAACGTCAACAATGCAGTCTTGTACAACAGTAACACCGAATCCTTGACGCTCACTTCGTTCACCATGTCATTCATCAAACAGCTTCATCTCCTAATCACGTTACTATTCCTTGCACCTGCTTCGTTCTCCGGAAGAAATGGCCTTGATTCATTGATTGCTGGTCCGAACTTGCAATCTGCAAAGCTCTAAATTTCCAAATTCCAAAAGGAAACATACAAATTCCACTGCAAATTCTCTCACCCACAATAAATTGACTAAATCTGGCATGTATCACCGCAGCACCTGGACCGTTAGTGCAAGCGTGAAGTCTGCTGCGAAATTGGAAGCATCTCAGATCTCATCAGTAAATCACAAAACAATCCCCACAAAATTAATCACGTATCACATTCCGACTGCTCCTCATAGGCTACAACGCAGAAATCTACGTGAAGCCTCCAATTATCGGCATGAGAATGTTGTGTAAACAAATTGCAGTGTTGGTCAAACTTCACCTTCTCTCTCTCAAACGTAATACCAAAATTTCATGAAATATAAATTTGCTCTAAAACTATCAGAGAGCATCTCTACGACCTACTTCAAGTACTAACGTTGACCTCTCCGCAATCCAGCTTTCTCAATTCAGCCTCTAATCTCTAGATTCTTCACCGCAGTAGATTCACTTAGCAGGCAATCCCACTTTAATAAACACGATAGATAAAAGAAACCTTAAATGCAGAAAATTCACATGAAGACGACAAAGCAAGATAATAAAATAATCACACAATGATGAATATACAAATATAATTCATATATATATAAATATTGAGAGTTATACAATGCCAATTTTCATTTTGTTTTTTTTCATTTTTTATAGTTTTAAAAAAAATCAAACCGGTGCGAGTGAAGGGGTGCAACCTAAGTCGCACCTCATTCATCCTTTTTAATTTTTTAATTTTTTAATTTTTTAATTTTTTTTTATCCATCCTATATTAATAACCCTATTTACACTTATAGATAACTTTTTACTTTAAAAGTTACTTTATTTCTAAAATTTTTAACTAAGGGGCCCCTAATAGGCTAAAATACTCTAAATTCATTTATTTTCTATTTTTCTTTCTACATAGCCCCCTACTTAGCCTATTGACGTCCCCGTCAATAGTACTTAGGTCTTTTGTTCCTGTTGTTGTCTTGTTGGTGAACTCTTTTTGTGTGTGCCTTGGCTATTGCCTTGTTGACGTCATCGTCACATTCTAGCAATCTTGGGTTGTTGGTGCATTGGGATAGTAACCACTTGGTCATATGGTCGTGATGAGATATCCCGAACTCATTGATGAAACACAAGTGCGGGCCCCACAGAAAGTGTGTGAGACACATGATCTCTAGTACTCGATGCCAACGGGCGCTCTTGTACTGCAACTTCACCATGATATGGAACTCAGGTCGTAACCTGTCAAATTTATTGACATTTATAATAACATGGTGATTTTCATATAGCATCCTGAAAAAGTCACAGAACACAGCTGTTCAAAAACACACTGGATCAGTGTGTGTGATATGCTCTACGTGAAACGCTCTATAGACTTCAGCACACAATGTCGGAGTCTCAAATGATCCTAGAATATGTGGCCAATTGTATTCTACTGAATCAATTGTAGCATAAAGACTCCATTTGTAACGCCTTTTACACAGACAAAAGTGGTTATTAGTTACCACTGCTACTGGCGGATTTTCTTGCCATTCTGAAGACTTATGCTTATACACTTTATCATAGGGAATTGTTTCAGTGACTGATAAGCCATAGTCCTCAACAAGCCATTCCAGGGCTTTCCATGAAGGTACTGGTCTTTCAATAGAGGCATTATCAAACATGTGATAGTATTGACCAAGAAAGTGGCAAGTAAGTGGCGTTCTCTGCACTGGAGTCTTTAGTGTAATCCAAGTCGCAGGCTCATAAGTAGTAGGTGGTAATCCAAACATAGATGTTTCTTGGACATTACTTATAAGCAAACTTCTTCTTCCAAGAGCATCCAAAGTCTTGGATAATCTGATATATCCGTTTTGAAGATTATAGATATAGTGACTAGTAGTCAACTCACCTCTTTGCGCAATGGCTTCACGGTTAGTCACTGCAGTCAATAGAGAAATGGTATCACCTTGGTTCCTCATATGTTCTCGTATTTGCGCAAACTCTATCTTCTACTTATTCCTGGTTTCTCTTTCGGCCAAAAAATCTGAATTGATTTGAGAGCGCTGGTCTGTAATTCGAACCTTTCTTTTTGGTATATCCAACACATCTTCACGCCGACGCTAACTCAATTCTTTCTCCAAATTTACATAATATAATAAGGCTCTTGCTCCCAAATCAGCAATATGATAGAAAAGGGCTGACCAATGGGTCAAAACGAGATCACCTCGCACGATCATCTCACAAAGAAGATTCTGCATGTTGTCAAATTTGGCTGCAATCTCCCATGCTTCTTCAAATTGGTCCTCTGATATCTTTTGACCCTTTTCAAAAGTGTATATACTCAGGCATATATTGCATTGCAACTCATAAGCTCGAAATAGAGAAAAGGTAGGAGTTGAATCTCGTTGGTGTTGTCACATGCACTGTTGGATTCCACCAACCAAGTCGATTGCAGTGTCCAACTCTTTGTGCAGCTCATCATTGGTACTTACCAATAATCGTATAGTTTGCTCCAGCTCTTTTATTCTTGGTGCAGTATTGTGTATCTCTGGCTCTTGAATTTTAGGTTGACTTTTAACTTCTTCCAGTTGACATTTAAGGTTTGTAATCTCATCTTGCATTTCATCTGTTTGAGGCTCCAAGAGCTGGCAAAGTTTATCTGTTTCATTCCTTTGGTTTTGAAGCTTTTCATTCTCTGATTTCAAGTCTTGACATTCTTGTATTTTTGCCTTCAAGAGAAATTAATTTCTCGATACATATCTTGTAATTTGATTTTTGAGACTTCTAATTTCCATACTTGGTCTTGCCATGCAATCTCTTTAGTTTTATAAGAGTCTATCTCCAAATTTAGAAGTCTTTAGTTCTCCTAATATTCTTTTAGAACCTGGAGTAATTCAACATGTGAACTGGATTCTCCCTCATTAGTCCCAATATCAGATTCATTTCGTATTGAACCTGACATAGATGGTCCTTTCTCCTTTTTATTTTCTGGGATTGGTGCAGAAGTATTATCAATTGTTTGAATTTCCAATAATGGCTCATTTTTTTCCACATTTGGCAAATAATTGAAATTATATTGACAAAATGCTAAAATAAGATGGGCTGATAGTAAGAAAATAGATTTCTGATTTTGCTTGGCAGCACTAGAAGAAAACATGGTTTTTTTTATGTTGCAGAAAAAATGGGACGGCGTCTTGTTTGACGCGGAAGTAATCGGCGTAGATGTCTCCTAAAATCCGTTTGAATTGACGGGCAAAAAACGTGCAAAAATCACAAAAAACGCGTCGTTTCCAAGCTTGTTTTTTCTTGATGTCACACATGACAAGGTGAACAAAGGTCTGCATAGGTCGACATGTGGAGGCCACGTTATCGCCATGTCAGCGCCACATGCTCGACCACTGCCACGTCATCTTTTTTTTCATCCATGCCATTGCTGATGTGGTCTTTGACGTGGAGGCGGGAAACTGTGACGTGGACATTGACGTGGAGGCCACATCAAATCATTTTTGTGTCATTTGAATAATTTAATGGTATTTTTTGAGATGTCAAATTAGACATTTTTTGCAACGTCAAATTACACGTTTTTTCAAACATCAATTGCTACATATCCTACCTACAAGGCAATATCAATAAAAATTTAATATAAATTAAAAAAATGAAATGAACAAAAAAAAATTCTAAATTCAACAAAAATTGAAGAAAACTTACCATCAACCATTAAGAGAATTTTTAATGGCCAAATGAAGGAATTACTTCATTAAAAGTTAATAAAAATGAAGGACAAAGACATTGTATTTATATCCATTCTTTGCCCATGGAAAGACAAACAATATGGGATAAGTAGAATATGGTTATTTCACTTGTTTACATGTTGATGTTGTTTTTGACGTGTACATGTTCTTCTAAACATAGAGATGTTTTTTTAAACATAGAGATGTTGTTTCAAACATCTCGACATTTTTGTGGACATTTCACTTTGAACACAAATTTTTTTTGATATATCCCATATTAATTGTCTCTCTTCCACCTCCCCACTTGTATAAAGACTATCTATTTTCATCCATGGAACACATCCATTTTCATCCATCCATTTTTCTTTTTTTTGGAAAGCATGCCACGTCACTGCCTTTTTCCTAAATTCTTTATGTAAGGTCAATATTTTTCCATTGACCATCGTAATTTTTAGTAATTTATCCATAATGAAAATGGACTTCATGCTGACGTGGCAGTCTATGATTTTTGAGATGTCACAACAAAACATGAGCTCGTTTTTTTAAACATCGTCAAAAACATCTTTGTCTACGGTGACATCTACTTATTTTCCAACTTAATCTCACACATTTTTTGCAACATCAAATCAAATTCACTCTTTTGCACCCGTTCATTGCTTAACGCGTGACATCTCAACAAACATGGCATGTTTCGGTCCAACGACAGCAAAAACGGGGTTTTCTTCTAGTGCAGCCATATCTCGTAGCATAGAGTCATAGTCTATATATGCCCAATCAATTCTCCCTCCTTTCCATGCCTTAAGTCCGACATGTATTACTTCATCCGTTGCAATCATAAATTGAGGAGCCCAGAAAAAGTGTTGATTGATGAAGATTAAGAAAGTCGCTAAAGGCTCATATGGAATATGAGTGAGATCCCAACCATCAGCAACTTTAGCTTTAGTGAGGTTCTTTTGAAATAACTCTGTCTTTTCTTCACAGGTGAGATGCTCAAATAATATGCTTCGGTCTCCTTTTAGTGGCATATGCAGGATCTCAGCTATGCCTTTTGGTGTGAGCTTCACTGTTCTGCCTTGGAGTATTACTTCCTTCATTTAACCATAGTTGCTGGTAACAACGAAGTCGGTAACCAACTGCATATCTGGGGGAGGCCATACAAACTGTAGATACTCCCATATTCTTGCTTTCTTTAATAGCTTAATTTGATTTTCATCAAATTTTGCTATAAGTGCGGATGGAAACTTCGGTAGGGGTACTGACATCACCTTGCATTGCTTTCTTTTTCCCATCTGGTAAATCTCTCTCGATGATCTGTAGAAGTTTATTGTTAGACTCGACACATAGACTAAGAGATTTTCAAAATTAAGGCATTTCTTCTTCCCAAATCTGCTGTCTTTCTTTTCTTTCTTCCTTTAGTGCTTCAATTCCTTATCATTGAATAGACTGGCAGACTCTCCAACTTACCATTACACTCATTTTCTCTTTTCACACATTTTCTCTCAATATGATTTATTCCTTTATCTTATATTTAGTCAATTCTCACTACTCACAACAAGATTACTCAATTGCTCACTGTTCCCTCAATATTCTCAACAAATAGGTTTATTACACTTCCAACTTATGTCTATATCTGCAATCTTACCTGATTATTGGGCTTTATTTTGCTTCACGCCTCAATATTCAACTCAACGGTAGACACCTTTCTTGGGAAGCTGTTTAAGACATAGAGAAATACGGAACTATAAATATCGACATAATCTAGAGTTTTACCTCACTGTGTAATACTGTAATACATAGATTAATACATAGACTTAGAGAAGTTATTATTTATCATGTTTTTCTAGAATAGATACTTAGAAAGAAGAGATTATTCTATTTTTCACTAGGGAATTGTTTTTCTTACAAGTCACCTTGCTTTAACTCTCATTTTCTCTCAATAAGTTTATTCATTCATTCTCTCATTCACTTAATTAATCTTAGTACTTATAAGGAACATTCTTAAGTTACAATTTTTTTTTCTTTACACTTTTGGTATTGTTTTTCTTTTACACTCATTGAAAATAGAAATACACTCAATTTTATCATGTTCTCTCATTATCTTTTCCTTAAAGAGTGGTTATAAATTGACAAACTCAAGAATGATACTTTTCTTTTAAACTTCCAATTTATGGTTAACACAAAGGTCACTCTTTAAGTCATCATGTTCTTTCATTATCTTTTCCTTAAAGAGTGGTTATGAATTGACAAACTCAAGAATGTCACTTTTCTTTTAAACTTCCAATTTATGGTTAACACAAAGGTCACTCTTTAAGTCATCATGTTCTTTCATGCTTACTAAATTTCACTCTTAGACTTAGTTTGTGACAATTAGTTCTTTCTTTTTTCTCAGCAAATGTTTTTGACAATTGGTTGAATATAAAAAGTAATAGACTTTTATTTGAAGATTTCTCTCAACGTTTATTATATTCTCTCTTATTTTACTTAAAATTCACTTAGAGATTATTATTATTTTTAACACTTAATTCTTTAATTATCTCTGAAATTTTATTTATCTTTTACCACTTATCATGACAACAGTGATTAGACAATATTCAGTATAATAAGACTAGAAAAAATCTATTGCTTCAGTTCAGATGAACTATACATGAATGCTCTAGATGACTAGAACCTCTGCGTTGTCTCAGCAACTCAAAATGCTCACTCTTAAATTGCAGTATGCAATGCAGCGAGAGATGATGATCAACCCTGACAAATGGATGCAAGATAATATATGAACTTGTCAGACATATTTTCAACTCCAGTATACAAGACAATGATTAGGCTTTGACAATTTTTCACTCGACCTTCTAATCTATACATGCAATTGTGCAAACTTATTTATTATTATTATTTTTTAATTATTTAATTATTATTTTAAATGAGAGTTTATTAGTATTTTTATTTTTTTTTTAATTTTAATTTTTATATTAATTTTTAGTTATTTATAAGCCTGCCCCCTACTTAGACATAACTTGCCCTCAATTTATGTAGGGTTTAAGTCGATATCCATTATAACGGGTTGGATGAATTTTTCCTTCAAAATCTTTTAACTCAATTGACCCATTAGGGTAAGAGTTAAGGACTTTGTAAGGACCAAACTATCTCATTTTAAATTTCCCTGGAAATTTTTGAAAATGACTATCATACAATAACACCAAATCATTTGGTTGCAAGTTTTTGGATTTTAATTTGCTATCATAATAGCTTTTTCTACGATTTTGCATTCCTAAAGTGTTAAAATAGGCTTGTCTTCTAGTTTCATCCAATTTTTTTAACATGACATATCTTTCCATTAAAGATTCTTCATTCCCTAATCTATGTTCAATTGCTATTCGTAAGGATTGGACTTCCAATTCTATGGGTAAGATAGCTTTTTGTCCATAGACTAATTGGAAAGGGGTGCTTTTAGTGGTAACTTTATAGGCTGTCCTATAAGCCCACAAAGCATCAAACACTCTAGCATCCCAGTCTATGTTTGAACCTTGGACAGTTTTGGTTATTATCTTACATAAAATCCCATTAGTCTTTTCCGTTTGCCCATTTGCTCTAGGGTGATAGGGACTAGTCTTTCTATGTTTTATAAAGTATTTTTCTGTCAACTTGGTGATAGTGTCATTGACAAAATGAGTTCCTCGATCACTAACTAATTCTTTGGGACAACCAAACCTTGTAATAATGTTTTCATATAGGAATTTAGCCACTGTGTTGGCATCATCATTCTTGTGGCTAGGGCTTCAGCCCATTTGGTTACATATTCGGTTGCAACTAGAATGTATCTTTTTCTTCCCTCTCGACTTGGTGGATTAATTGGTCCAATAAAATCTATGCCCCATTTCTCAAAAGGAATCTGGGCTAGAATAGGTGTTAAAGGCATAGAAGATGTTGGAGTAGGTTTTTCTACTCTTTGGCAGGGATCACATTTCTTTACAAATGTTGCGGCATCGGCAAACATAGTGGGCCACCAATAGCCGGATTGTAATGCTTTTTGAGCAGTTACTAATCCTGCAAAGTGTCCTCCACATGCATTACTGTGACATCCATGAAGGATGATAGGAATCTCACTAGGATTGATACATCGTCTTAAAATTTCATCTTTACCTTTTTTATAAAGTGTTCCAGCAAGTAGTGTATAAGGACTACTTTTATACACTAACATTTTCTTTTGTTTTTCTGTGTATTCAAGGGGAAATTGTCCCGTTGAAAGGTAGTGAATAATGTCAGCATATTCTATTGGAATAACATCTACTTGAAATAGATCTGCATCAGAGAAGTTATCATTAATGGGTTCACTCCCTACTTCTTGGTTTATTCGTGAAAGGTGGTCAGCATTTGCATGATTCTTTCCTAGTCTAACTTGAATTGTGAAATTAAACTCTTGAAATAGCAAGACCCATCTTGCTATTCTTCCACTCAATTGTGGTTTATTTATCATATACTTTAAAGCATCATGGTCTACATGGAAGTTGAATTTATAACCCAACAAGTAGTGTCTAAACTTTTGGACTGAAAATATCATTCCTAAGGCTTCTCTTTCTGTGACAGTATAATTCTTTTCTGCAGCTGCCAATTGCCTACTTACAAAGTAAATTGGTCTATCATGACCTTTTTCATCCTTTTGACTTAATACACTACCTATTGCGACATTAGAGGCATCTACATAGACTTCAAAGTCTTTATCCCAGTTAGGTGGAATTAAGACCGGTGATGTAGTTAATTTGTGTTTTAAGGTTTCAAAAGCCTTCATACAGGCTTCTGTCCAAATAGGTGCACTTTCTGACTTCTTAGTTAGTTCTGTCAAAGGAACAGCTATGTTGGCATATTTGTAAATATAACGTCTATAGTAACCAACATGCCCTAAAAAGGCTCTAATTTTTGTGACACTATTAGGTTTAGGTAATTGTACTTATTGCAACTTTATCTGGGTCAGTGGCCATTCCTTGGCTAGAAACGATATGGCCAACTAATTTACCAAATGGTACAGCAAATTGGGATTTTGCAGCATTTATAGAAATTCCATACTTTTCACATTGGACAAAGCATTTTTCTAAACATTCCGCATGTTTTTCTTTTGTGCTATAAACACAAAAGTCGTCTAGGAAGATTTCTATAAACTTCCTTAAATACATCTGAAATGCAACTGTCATCAACCGTTGGAATGTGGCAGGTGCATTACACAGGCCAAATGGCATCTTAGTGTGAGCAAAAATGCCCCAATCGGTTGTAAAGGCAGTTAGTAGTCTATAAATTTCTGCAATTTGAATTTGGTTATAACTTGAAAACCCATCCATAAAAGAATAACATTCATATCCAGCTACACCATCCAATAGTGTGTCTGTAAAAGGTAAAGGAAAATGATCTTTCTTAGTCATACTATTTAATTTCCTATAATCCTGACATATATGGATTTTGCCATTCTTTTTAAGAACTATAACGATTGGTGATACCCATTCGCTATATGGTACTTCAAAAATAAATCCACAAGCTAAAAGCTTGTCAATTTCTTCTTTTATCATAAGTCAATATTTAGGGTTCATTCTATATTGCCTTTGTCTAACAGGTTTGGCATCTGGTTCTAAGATTATTTTGTGTTCACAAATGTCTAGTGGAACACCTTTCAAATCATTATAAGTCCAAGCAAAGGAACTTTTGTGCCTTGAAAAGAATCCTTTCCAGTATTTGAATTCAACTTTAGTCATTTTTGAATAAACTTTAATAATTTGTGGGGCTTTTTCAACTCCCAAATTCATATCTTGTACAGGTTTTCATAGGGATTCTTTAAAAGTTTTCCTTTGGAAAGGTGTGGTTTCACTAAAAGCTAGCATGTCTTCCATTTCTTGAGTGTCAAATTGAATTTCAAGTTCAAGGTCTGAATTCTTTTCTGTACTTATACTAAAAATTTCAGAATTTTCCATGCCAAAATGGCATCATCTGAATCATTTATTTGAGCAAGTGGAGTGAAATATTCTCCAAATCCCAAACTCTCATAGGAAAACTCTTTATTAACTTTTTGAGTTTGTTCCTCATCACTTTTCTCACTTTCAGTCTCAGATTGGTTTTCAGTTGTAATATCACTTTCTTCGAACTGGATTTCGCCATGGTATGATGGTGGATAAAGGGGTAGAACAATTTTGTTCTTTCCTTTTCCAATGGTTAGGGTTCCTTTTCCCCAATCATCTTTGGCTTTGGCTGAATACAACCACGATCTTTCCAATAGTATGGGATAGGAAGATATCGATTCCGTAAGTTTCAAGACTATGTAATCTACTTTGTAGTCTATCCCACCAATTGTTGTTACAATTTGGTTTAGCATTCCCAAAGGTTTGACTCTACTTTGATCCGCCATCCGCAAAATGATAAGAGTGGAGGTCATAGTACTTAATCCCAATTCTTCCATAGTTTCAAAATTCATGAGATTAACACTAGACCCACTATCAATTTGCACTCTATTGATTAAAGATCCATCAATTATCACATCTACCATAGGAGCTTCAGGGTCTCTAGAAATTTCATGTATTTCTAAACTTTTTGGGTCTTTTCCTTACCAATGATGTACTTAAATCACTCCTACATTTGGGTAAAATGGCTAACAATTGTTTCATACTTATTAAAGGTTGAATTCGATCAAAGTTAGCCAAAACATTGTAAGGTTCCATTCCCTCCGTTAATTTCATGGTTTGTGGAGCTTTGCGTTTTGGTAAACCCTGAGTATTAGATCTAGAATTCCCTCTTTTTGCAGGTATTTGGTAAAAACTTGGTAATGGGGAAGATGGTATTATAAGTTGTATAATTTTTGATGGTTCTGGTGTTTGACTAAGTAATCGCTTACTAGACAATTTTTCTTGTCTTTCCTTCCAAGTTATTTCTTTGTTGGGATGTATTGGATCTGTAATTTCGTTTTCAATTTGTACTTTTTCTTGTTCTAATATTGGTTCTATTTCTATTGGATTCCTTGTTGTTAGAATCTTTGGGGTTCCATATTCACTTCCAGTGTCACTCGAAGTTTGAGTTTCTTGTAAAACTTGTCTAGGCTTTTCAGCTCTTGTGGCTACAAAGACATTTTCTGGATAAGATCTTTTCTCAATCATAGTATAAGAAACATGATTAGATGGTCTAGAATTGTCTGGTTCTTGGAATTGAACTTGTTTATTTCTAGAGTAATCTCTCTCAGATGGTGGAAATTTTCTAGGTGGGGCAGTGCAATCTTCAGGTAAATGACCTTCTTGACGGCCTCTGCCACACCACGGTGTGTATCCCACTTGTTGCTTAGGATTGGGACATTCATTGGCATAATGGCCTAATTCGCCATACCTATAACACACCAAATGCTTTCCTTGCTCAGGAGGTCCATAGCGATGGATGTTTGGATTAGATGGGGGTCCATTCCACATCGGTGGCCCATTATAGTTATCGCTCCAACGGGGACAATTATCATTAGCCTTATAAGATGGACCATTATTAGATCTAGTAAAAGATCTTTTGCTATCATTTGACTTATTCACCCATGGCTTGTTAGCATCAATTTGCAAAACTTGTTTTACAGCCTGAAGGTCTTGTTTGACGGATGCTAAATTCCAACAGTTATCAGTTGGATGACTTCCTCCACAAAAATTGCAACGGGGCCTTTGATTTGTATCCGGCGATGGACATTCAAAGGGCAAATGGCCATGCCCTTGGCAATTTGCACACCAAACATTAGTTCTAGAGTTATTTGGCTTACCCCTTTTAACGGGTGCATTTGTAATTTGTACCCTTAAATCAGCCATTTCTTCTACTAATTTATTAATTAATTCTGTTTTTGTATCTTTTTCCTCAGGTACCTTTGGTACTACTACCTTAGGTTGGGTAGTATAATTTCTTACTTGGGGATGTTGATAAATAGGCACTTGTATCCCCATTTGTGAATACATCATATCAGATGGATACAAACTAGGATCAATAGTACCCATTTGTTCTTCTGCTATTCGTGCTTCTTCATATTGTTTAGCATATTGTACTGCAGTAGCTAGATCAACAAGATTCTTTTCTTTTATTGCAATCTTGAATTCTGGGGGATATAATCCTCCCACAAAAATTCCAGTTAAATAAAGGTCTGGAATCCCATGACTTGTCCACCGTTGTAAAATGTACTCCATTCTACCATAATAATTGTTTACACTCTCTCCCACTGCCATTCTTATAGTTCTTAGTCTTTCTTGTAGAATTTCCCTAAAGGCTAATGGTCTAAATCTAGCTTGAAAGGCATCTCTCAATGCATCCCATGTTCTAAATGGACCATTAGTTTGATACCATTCTTGTGCAATTCCTACCAAAGTGGCGGAAAAGGTAGTGAGGTAAGTAGCCTCAGGAATCATATTAGCTGCACAAACTATGCTAAAACGATTTAAATGGTAGTCAGGATTTGAGCCTGCTTGACCATTATATTGTGGTAAGTTGACTAAATTCAATGGACATGGTTGTGCCATAGTGTAATTTTCTATCCACAAATTGTCCTCACAATTTGGTGCGTGTATTTCAGGTAGTTTACTATCAATTATCTTTTGATCTGAAAATAAGGGTGTTTCTTGAAAACTATAAGGATTTATGTTTTCTTCATTGTCAAAATTTAAGAATTGTCTAGTAGATAATTTTAAATTTGGACGTATTTCGAATTGATCTTGGTTAACCGAACTTGTAGAAGATACTTCTAAGCTATGCTCTCTAATAGGTGTTAAATAATTTTCTAACCTCCCAACAATACTACTACTTTGTTGATTCCATGTTTCTCTCAAGTATTATGAGATTACAGCATTTGTTTCAAAATCAAGCGCTTTAGGTTTCAAAAAGGAATCATTGACTGGTGTTAAAGGTCACAATGGAATTTTTTTGAAACCATTCACATTTCAGTGTCATTTTAAACTCAACAGATTTTGGAGGCCATTTTGGAATAGTAAATTACCTTTTTCAAAAAAATTTGATCTAAAATGTTTTGCATGGTCAACCAACTTTTATCTCCAAAAATCCGTCTGAGATTTCAAGATTCCAATCAAAAGTTATAGGCAAAATTCAGAGAGGGATTGAAAAGGACATTTTTGAAAACTTTTTAAAACATCCTCTCTGAATTTGGTCTATAACTTTTTATTGGAGATTTGAAATTTCAAACAAATTTTTTGAGAGGAAATTTAGTTTAATTTTACAACTTTTTTTAGTTTAAAGATTTTTGAAAAAAGTTATTCTACTATGTCAAAATGGCCTACAAACTCTGCTGATTTAACAAAGCAAACGAGAAATTATTAGAAAACTAGTTAAATAAAATCCTACTAATAACTTTAACATTCAAAGATTTGCATAGAGTAATGTTTAATCCCTTGGGCCTCCACCACAAGGTCCAAGATTCAATCCTCAAGGGTGATACCCTGCTTGCATGGCGTGGCTGCTTGGTGGCAATTTTTATTAAAAAATATTTTTTTAGTTTTCCAAATCACTTAGGTAGTCAAAATAAATAAAATAAAATAAAAAAGATTAAAATATTATAACAAAATATTAAAACATTAAATTAATTTTTTTGGATTTGTCCAAAACAACAGAAAAAATCAACAAATTTTAGTTGATTTTTGTTCAGTACAACGCGACCCAAACAACAGATGCAAACAACAATTTTATATTGTTTTGGTTGCAAATTTTTCTACTAGTATCTTTATTTACATAGATGTGTAGTTTAAGAGTCACAAGTCTAAATCCTTTGGAACTGAATGAAAGCCACTTGATGAAAGGTCTCTTAAACCAACCATTAAAACATCTATATTTGCAATCTTAACCAAAAAGTGTATTATCACAAAATAATTACATTTTTGACCAAGGTTTGAACAATATCAAAAAATACATAAAGAATGCAAAAACTTTAGTTTTTAGGTTTGGAACAATTTATTTTGACATCTTTATTTTATCTAAATAAAAAAAGGTTTTCAAAAATTTACAAAAGTTTGAACATCATATAAATACCTACAAGGGATGCCAAAACATCATCAGGCCCACTAAATTAGATTAATTTTTGAATGCCCACATATTTTTTATCAACAAGTGAATACTCTATAGAGGCTTTTGGAAGACAAGAAAATTATTGTTTTATAAAATTCATTGTGAAATTGACATTTTTTTATAATTTTTTTTTTTTTCAAACTTTCAATGACTAAATTTCAGTTTTGCTCCGAAGTTGATAACACAAATTCCTAACCTTCCACTTTCACCCATTTGAAACTTAATAAAGCATAAAATTTACATTGATTTTTCCTTACTTCCAATGTTTTCTATGAGAAATTCCTTCCTCTTTAATTTGCTTTGAAACCTTTAGTTAATTAAGATAATTCCTCTAAAAATTAATCATAGAAAAGCAAAAAACTAAATGGTAGTTATGACTAAATGGGAAAAATTATCATTCAGTCACCCTATACAACACGAGTTTCCACATAAATTATGTTAAGAACCCACATTTTTGACAAATAACTTAATTTTCTCTTCTTTGTACATTTATTCAATTTAATCTTGAAATATGAATAAGGCTTAATTGAATCCTTTGGATGACTTTAAAAAGCAACACAAATCATAAATAGACAATTTTCATCATTCTATTTTTGAAAGTTGATTGCAATGGATAGTATCAAAATTTTCTTCATTATTGTATTATTGACTTTACTACAAAAGTACATGATCAATTCATGGATCACCTTGTAGCATGTTAAGACAACTTCTAGCCCTTTGCTTTTGATTTGTATTTCATCAATAAAAATTATCATTTTAAAATTCAAGCCCAACTTGTGAAATAGCAATTAGTCTAATTTCTATTCCATTGATGCTAGTGCACTAGTGCAAAGACATGAGCCTATGAGTCTTAATCTAATTGTAGGTACAACTATTCTAAAAAAAATAAACCTCTAAAAGAATGGGGTACGTTTTTAGCAAAAATGGCCAAAACTACCACTTTTTAGGGTTGTAACAAAATCATACTACTAAAATCATAACTCCCTCTGTAATATCACAAATGCTACCATTAATAATAGGGGCTCATGCTTGCTATGCTACGCATTCATTGTATCACATATTAGTAAAATTTTGATATATTTGAATAGAATGTATGATAATGATTTCAATAAGTCTTTGAAATAATTAATTTTAATATTTTATAAAAATATTTTCAATCATGCATACATAAAAATAATATTCTCACAAAATGTTATATTACAGAAATAGAGTAGTAGTTTGCAATCACCTTTGTAATATCACTTTTACAGCTTTTATGATTTCAAAATTCTATTGCTACTACCAAATGATTTGAGAAATTTATTCAATTGAAGCGATTTTGGATTTCACAACAATTAAGTTGTTCATGAAGTTTTTGAAATTTACAAGCTTTTCATTTCAATTCACCAAGTTTTTGGGTTGCCATTGTTCATAACAATTGAGTCAACTTTTGAATGCATTACAATAAATGTGTATCTTTTACAGTATTCACCATTGCATATATTCCATTCATCATTCAATAAATTTCTATTGTACATTTCAATATATGATTACTTATAAACAAAATTATACAAAGATTTTAGTAATTTCTATTTGAAGATTTATTGAAATTTCTGTTCTGCATTTTATCTAATACAAAAAAATTCTAATAAAATTCTAATGATGAATGCGTAGCATAGCAAGCACCAACCGCTAGTAATGAATATAAAATAATTTAGTTGTTCAAAATTGTACTAAACTACCACGGAATGTGTAGATTTGTTTTGAGCTTTGACCACATAGATTGACAAAATATAGCGTTTGATTGAGAAAAAAAGGTTTTTGCACTCTATTTATTAAAATCAACAAAATTTAATTTTCTCTTGGAGTGAGGTTTTTGCACTAATTATAGGGGCATTTTGTGACATATACATCTTCAATATCACATGAGCTCTACAATTGCCAAATTTTAGAAGTAGAATAAGACTTTTGCACATATGATTCCATCTCGCAATTATAAAAAGGATAATATTCATTCATATAAAAATGATATTTTAAAAGTCTTTTCACTACTTCATAGTTAGAACTTGAAAATTCAATCACTTTGAAGCGCATTCAAAACTATTTTGAATTAATGCAAAGAAAACTCAAATTTAGAAATTGGACAAAGAAAATAAATTATTTCAAAAGCTACCTAATAAACAAAAACTATAGTATTATTGACAAATCGCGAATAGCAATGCACATGTCAATCCAATTTGCACCTAATTTTTTTGTTTTGAATGCCCTTCCAATGATAGAATTTTCAAATTCTAATTACAATGTGGTCAAAAGTTAGAGTTATATTTAGCAGGGAAGAGTCTATTGAAGATGCCTTTATTCTCCAAATGCCCAAGGCTTCTTTTAAGCTTTTAAAAATTTGATCTATATTGAACAAAAGTCAACATTTTGATAAGTTTTATCAAATTTTTTGAATTGTAACTGTACAAATTCAAATTAGAACATGATGAAAATTACATAGGAAAAGAAAACACAACAATATCACTCATGGATTGAAAGATTATAATATTTGATAACGAGGGGGGTACAATTGTGAAAGTGATTTGAAGTCTTTCAATCCTCTTTTCACATGTCAAAACTTAAAAATTGGTCACCAAAATAATATGAGGTCAAAGGACATAATATGCATAAATCAATTTAAGGATTTTCAAAATTTGCTTTATAATTTTTTTAAATGTATTTCTAATGTGATTTTTTCTCCAAATTCTAGTGTATTTGAGGCTCATTTTCAAGAGCCCTCAATACTAGAAAAATCAAGATTTGCAATGAACACCCTTGTACAAAATTTTGAACAGAAAAATCATAATCATTCGTTTTCAATATCGGATTTTTGATGCTAAAAATAGACTTCAAAAAGAAAATTTCAGGAATTCAAACTACTGAATTTTTTTATTTAGCTTGGTAAGATTTTTTTAACTTCAAAGTATTGTCAACACCGAAATTTGATGCCTCACGCATTTAGAGTAAGGTTTCTTTTCACTTGGTGTTAAAAGAATGCTTTTATTGAGGGTATTAGGAAAAAATTCAAACCCACTTTTGGACTGGATTCACATTGCAAACATCACCCCTAACACCAAGTGTGAACATACAATTAAACCCCTAAAGGACCAAGTGTCCGTTCAACGTACGCAAGAAATCTCGGATAGGTTCCTACAAAGTCATTTTCAGTTGGATGTTCATGAAATTTGGACACAATGTGTAAACATGTGCATCCTTGGTGAAAAACTCATTTTTTTTCTAATCAAGTGCCCGGATCGAAAGTTATGTTACCCTGAACTTTTTGGACAGCTTGGGCAATTTGGGAATCTTTGGAGAATCTTTTGCAAAAAAGATCATGAAGTTTTGAAATTTGGCATGTATGTAACTAATAAAATATGGCATGCAATTGTCCAAAAAATACATAAATTTTAGTTGTTCAATTACATTTCACGAGGAGTCAAACTTTGTTAGCTATGTTGGGATAGTTTCAAGAAAAAACATTTTCTTCTAACTTCAAACCCTATTAACCCCTAAAGCCCTGAGGGTGTTTTTTGCCCAAAACCACTCAAAACTACCACTTCTGTTGTATTCACTGAAGGAAACCAATTTTTATTTTTATTTTTTTAATTTAACCGTAGGATCTTGTACATAACTTGTCTGAGATCATGTAGTAAAAATTTCATCAAATTTCACCATACGGATTGGGAAGATATTAGCATTCAAAGTTGAACAAAAAGTTTTTTTTCAAGAAGATGCTTAAATTGCCCAAAAAACTAAGATTGTCCATAATTTTCTCATCCCTTGTCCAAATAGAATGAATCAAAGCTTCACTTATAGGTAAAAAATAATCTTTTAGGAAAAAAATTCAAAAAAAATTATTTTGACTTTTTGTAATTTTTTTGGGCTGCCCGCCAATCTCCATTTCTTACTCATTGTGCCATAACTTTTTCATCCGGCATCCGATTGAAACAAAAATTATATATCCACAAAGCTCTTGCAAAGCTACACAACCTCAAAAAATCTCAAAAAAATTCACTTCAAATTGAGCCAATAGGAACCTACCCGGACCCAAATTGTCCCCCAAGGGGACAAGCGGGGCTTTAGGGGTTAACTTGCAATTAGTGAAGTCAAAATTCTTGAAATTTTTGCCAAATATTCCAAATGTCTGTCTCTAATTTTTCACCGTTTGGATTTCAAATAAAATGTTTTCTCATTGCACAAAAAAATGACTAGTGTATTGCTAATTCACTTCACCTCCTTGCATTGCAGGGTGATTAAGAATAAGCTAGACTCTATATTTTCTTCTAAATTTTTTGTGAGTGAACCTAATATCATATACTTATGAATGGTCAAAAATCTCATGTTTGTGTAGAACAAAATTTTTACTCCAAATGAGCCCGAAGTCTGCTGACCCTGTTTCGCAGGATTGGAAAAAAGTTTTTTTTCTCACTTCAAATGCTATAATCTTTCAATCCGCGCGGTGAAAAGGGATGAAATTTTTTCTACACTTTGGTAAAATACTTTACTTCAGTTTTGTACGGTTGAAATTCCAAAAAAAAATTTTGATTTTTTTTTTTAATAACATACCAAAAAGTCGCTGTTTTTGGAATGTCTGCGTGGAGAACCCCCTTGGTCCTTTAGCCAGCTCGGTAACATAATGTAACTTACTAAGTACGGACTAGTATTGTATTTAGGTCACATTCTCCATCCGTCTGCCATCTCCTTCTCTCCCATTTTCTTATTCTTTTGGCTATGGCCGCAATTTTCGAGATCGACGTCACGTTCCTCTTAGCTCTCTTCAGTGTGTTCACGCCACCGTGTCGCTTTGAAAAGCAAAAGAAACTCTTACTGCCAATCACGACGCACGGTGCCATTGGTTTAAGATTCCGTGAGGGAATGTTGGCGATGAGGAGTGTTGTGAATGTGACGCAATAGATGGAATATGCATTTTTAGCAAAAGTGCCGGCGTCGGTGGCATCACGCGACTCGGTGCAGACGAACGACTCCTGTTTAGTCACGTTGATTTGCGAGCCACGCCGTCGAAGCGCAGTTTCAGTTCGAATGCCATTGACACCTTTGTTCAGTCAGCTGCTAGGCTGAGGAATAACCGTCATCGTTTCGTCCACAAGAACACGCTTAGCCGCAGCTGCTGCTGTTGCGCTCTGTTTTTTGAAGAAGCGCAAGCTAGCAAGAATTCGGGATTCTTTTCTCTTCAGGTTTGAGTACATTTCCGTGATTTCGTAGGTTTCTCTTTCCCTAGCATTTGGATTTCAGGCGCTTAGTCGAATTTGGTGTAGTTGTCAAGCTATAGTGAACGGGAACTCGGGAAGGAGCTTTTGTAGGATCGAGTACTGCTTAGGTGCAAGCACGCGCTTGCAAGTGTTTTGAATTAGGCGTTCGTTTCCTGCAAGAGAGATTGAATTGGTGTATCCCTAACATCTGGATTTCAGACGCTTACTCGAATTCATTTCTGGATTTTTGCGTTGTTGGCAAGCTATAGGGAACAGGACCTTGAGAAAGAAAGCTTTTGTGTTTTGAATTAGACGTTCGGTTCCTGCAAGAGAGATTGGATTGGCGTAGTTATTCGTTGGAAGGCTAAGTAATAACCGTCTCGGTTATATCCCGCTAGAACACGCTTAGCCGCAGCTTTTTTTTTTTTTTTTTAAGAAGTGCAAGCATGATTTCGGGAGTCTTTCTGTTCAGATTTGAACACATTTCCGTGATTTCGTAGGTTTCTCTTTCCCTTGCATTTAGATTTCAGGCGCTTACTCCAATGTATATTTTCTGACTTTTGGTGTAGTTGGCAAGCTACATGGAACCGTGAGAATGGAATTAGACGTTCGTTTCCTGCAAGTGAGATTGGATTGGTGTACTTATTCGCTTCTTGAATTGCGCCAAGTGAAGCTTCAGTTAGTCTACTTAACCGCAGAGGGTTTTAAATGACTTCTGTGTCTTTGGTGATCAGTTTGTGCTTCTTTGACCTACTTGTGACGCATTAACTATGCAAAGACGAGACCTATCACCAAGGTACTTTGCTAAATATGATCCGATCTATGGACCTCAGCGTCCTTCCAAGGTGATAGAGCAAGAGGCTTCCCGTCGTGCATGTTAACCGTAAACGGTGTCCCTTGAAATTCCCATTGAAATTTGCTTGATTGCCTCCATGAAATTCTCATTTCGCTTACTACTATCATCTTACTGGCGTCATTTCAGCCGCCTGGTTGTAGCTTATATAGTCGTCGTGAGAGGATCTTTTTTCGGAAAATAATTGATGAGTACCGGATTTTCTGTTGTAGTCAAAATTTGCCTTTGCTCTGTTCAATGTTTCTCTTAAGGGCAACCCACAGCAACATGCTCAAGCAACACCCTCAAGCAAATCAATGGAGGGCATTCCTCTATCATAGAAGATCAATGGTACAGAACGTTTAAAGAACAGTTGTGGCGTGTTGCTGTGGGGCTGCTCTATTCCACGTATCAATACTGTATAGCACCACAGCGAGGCTCTTGTGGTGCTAGTACAAACTTGGAGGCAGTACTTTGCTAAAAATTAGTGTCCTTGCTTGTGAAGCTCAAATTGATTTTCTGTTTTACCCTGTTGAGAATTTAGCATGGCCTTGAAGTGCTCTGGTGCAGTTCCCCAGCAATTGTTTTTGTGACGCAGGTTTTGGTTGGTTGTGCAGAATAAGGGTCATACCTCAGGTCTTAGGGTAGCCTCCTCTCTTCTGCAGCAGCTAGAGGAAATTTAAGTCTAATTTAACTCGACAAAGTTCGTATTCAAGTTTCTTTACGACAACGACAGCAAGAACTTCGAGATGACCAGTCTGCTTCTCCATTTTGGTGGGAGCTTACGCCTCGAAAATGGTTCTCGTTCTTCGCTCGAGGTACTTCTGCCTTTCCTTTGTAGGGACAGTGTCAGATGTTAGTAGACACGTGATGACCTAAGTACTCTTGAGTATATGTCTCTTTGAATTATTATGTGTATAATGATCTTGAATGTGGATATTTTTGAAGGTCATATGCTCGACGTCTTCCAGCTCCATTGCTTACAGAAAGACACAACTAGTAGGTAGGAGAATTAAACTGTGCGCCGTAAGAGCCAGTTCAGGAGAGAATTTTGGACACGGATTCGTAAGGGGGCAGTCCGTCTGCAAGTATGGAAGACGTCAGAATGAGCGAGACATTGCGCGATCGAGCAGTGCAAGAAATGAGGCGAGCGAGATTGACCAGGTAGAGAGGTTAGCTGCAGTCGGAGGTGATGGTGGCATTGGAGCTGGGACTGGTGATGGTGGTGGGAGTGGAGATGACAGCGAAGGTGGAGATGGAAACAAACCCTGGGTGCCTGCCGCTGGACTTTGGTCCAGGTCTTGCCTCTATCCCTGATCCGGATAACTCTTACTTCAAAAACTTTTGCGTCTATTTCCCTCGACAACCGAATGTTTTGTCAACAATGAATTCTGTCAGAATTGTGTCCTCCTGGCTTTGATACTTTGCAGAACTAGTTTCTCTTGATAGTGACTTCTGGTCTTGTATCTGTCACAGAGCTTTGGAGAAAATACTAAAGGTCTATGTGGATGCCGCAGATACTCAGAGCTTCTGGATCGACATCCATTAATTGTGAAGAGTCTCACCGCAGGGCTTTTGAATGCTCTTGCTGACTTCATTTGTCAGGTATTTTACAAGAGTACAGAAGAAGAGAGGGTTTTATTATTTTGTGAGGTGCAGCGTTGATTGGACTTGAATCGTGAGGATTGTTCGGGTCCTCATACTCAAAGTTGTGATTTGCTGGTACTATCTGTTAAGGCGGTACCGGACCAACCTCGATATTTGAAATTCTGTTAGTCAGTCGATTGTGTCCAGGAAATATGCTAATGATCTCTCAAGAAAGGTACTTTTTTTCGTCCTCCCCTTACTTGTAAACATGAATGCAAAAGAGATAGTGTGTGTGAGGTCGGAGTGTCTAATGGTTGAGTCGTTTTCATTTTGTAGGTCTTGGTTGAAAGGGGAAACGTTTTTGATTTGAGGCGCCTGGTTTCCTTCGTGGCTATCGGTGTCTTCATGAGTGGACCCGGTATGCACTACTGGTATGCATTGGAGATTGTTTATTCCTTTCTCGTGAAACTTTTGCGTTTGCGGTCTAGGAGACCAAAATCTTCACATCCGATTGAAGCAGCAAATTGTATGGCCTTCTTATTATTAACTAGATGCAGCCCTTCGGATCTTTGGGGTCGTGTTTTTTTGTCTCGTTTGTTACAAGAATATCATTTGTGTCTTGGATATGGATTTGCAAAATGTCTTCCTCGTAAATTCATCAAAAAAGGTGTCTAGCTTAGTCATTCTGTTTGCACGTGCAGGTATGGGATGCTGACGAAATTTATCAGTGTTCCAGGGATGGGTGGTGTTTTCCTCCGTACTGCAGCCGATCAGGTCTAGTAGCCAAGATAACACCTTTAGAGCACTTTTCTGAGTTGTTTCATACGCTTTCCTTCCTTCATCTCTTTGGGTGTAGCTTTCGATCCTACAGTATGGACAGTATTCCTCGTGTATTATAAATGAATTCTGTTTTTGCTTAAGGTTTTATCCCTCGAGACTTTTTGTTCTTGGTACTGAGCAGAGCTTCAAGGAACTGACATTGAACATGTTTGGCATTGCAGCTGGTATTCACTCCTCTTGGTATTATTGGCTTCTTTGTCGTTCTTCTCAACCTTGAAGGTCGCCAAGCTGAACTTGCTGACAAGCTTCAGAAGGTGACTTCCACCTTCATTGTACTTCATTTTGCTGGAGATTCTTTCCAAGAGTCTGTTGAACTATGTTTACAATGTCATCTGACAAGAGAAATCACCTTGGTTGAATGGCAGGACGTCTTAGAGACTGTCTTGGCAAATTGGAAGGTCTGGATTCCATTTCAGATCGTTAACTTTGGCTTTGTTCCACCGCAATACCAGGTAATACCCATGCCACGACATTGCACACTTTTTAATCTGAGTTCATTTATACTTGATTGATGTATTTGACCAGTTTTTGGAAGATGACATTCAAATACGGTAGCTGTTATTTCTCTGGTTGCATCTTGCTCTGTGAGCATTTAAAAAAAAATTCCCCACCTGTGGAGCAAACTTTTCGTAAGGTCTGGCACCGCTAGCAGTTGCATAGTTGGATGTTCACACGCTTACCAAATTAGACTTAATTTTGGGAAAACGTGATTACAGGTGGCTGCAGCTGGCATTCTGGGTATGGTATGGAGCATTTTTATCTCTTACGTGGGACACACATAGAAGTACTCGAGATGAGGCACAGGCTGCAGAAGATTTAACACTGGGACGAAAGGTGTTTAAAAATGTGATCACCATCATATCCCTGTCTGGGGTCCTTAGGCCACGTTGTTTTCGGTGCAAAAGCACGTCAATTGAAATTGTGAGTTAATGAAGGGAGGCGAGCATGCCTTCTTCGGGTTTCTCTTTTCAACGTCTATGCTCATTCGATCTAGAAGTGACTCTTAGGACCAATATTTCCTTCGCATATTATGATTTTCTAACTGTGAAGGTGAATAATTCAATGACCAGCTGCTTCATATGCTTTGCTTATGGCAAACAGAGGCATTGAGTATGCTCTTGCTCATTTAACGGACCCATCGTTCAGTGTATTGTCTGCTGCTCCAAACTAGCTCTGCCGGGATAGTCTTTCTCCATTTTCTCCTTCGCTTGCGATATCCAATGCTTCGAGATCGCACAGTAGTTACGACCTATCAGACTGGCACCGGAATAGCTTCGGAGGAGAAGAACGAAAGTGGTTTACAGGAGTGGATGCGGAATCTCTGTCAGTCCTGCAGAAGGAATTTCTGGATTTAATTCTGCCACAAAGCTGAGCAAGAGAGTTTCAAGTGGCTTATTGGAAGCGTTTTATCTTGTGGCGAAATTTCGCCAGATCTCACAAAAAGTGACCCCTGCTGTGACGTTAGCGCGTTTCTTTTTTAGAAGCAGTTGAGCCCTCGTGCCCTCTAAGCATTGGGGAATATTTGGAGGGAGTCAGGTCCATAGGCTGAAACAATAATTGGGAAAAACTGGCGGCTAGTTCAAAGTTAGCTAGAATTGGGAATTGAAAAGGGCATTTTATTACCCTCTTTTCAAAACTCGGGATTTTAGCTACCATGAGAAAATAATTAGTGGTTGATACCCAGATGAGGTAAGGCAAGGTACCAATTTTCAGAGGGTAGGTATTGACATAGAGGTGGAGGGCCTAGCTGTTGGAGGTAAGGATTGAAAATAACAACTCTTTGCAATGGTCATCAACTCAATGCATTGCCCTAAATTCCTTGACTTGCACAAAGTTGTTGGTTTAATTCTGCTTTGAACTTCGAAGCAGGCTCAATCTCCGAAGAGCAGGGCATTTAGCCCGGGCCCGGGCGTCTGACCCGCCACGAACATGGCCGGTAGGCGAGACGTTAAGTAGCCCCCCCAACGAGCTTTCCGTGGGGAGGGGCCGCTGGGACCTACTCCTAGATAAAAAGGCAAAAAGAGGGGGAGGGGGAGGGGAAAAAGGAAAAAGGAGGGGGAGAAGAAAAAAGAAAAAAAAGGAAAAAAAAGAGAAAAATGAAGAAGAAGAAGAATTGAGCTTTTAAATCAATTAAAAACAAAACTTCAACATCTATACCTCATAGAAGAGTGTTTGACCTCTTTCTTCATTATCAATCAAGGTTGTAGAGGCTTTGCATCCATGTGTACGCAAAGTAAAAGTTGAATAAAAGTAAAAATAAATATACAATGGTAAAATTTGTTCTAGTTTGTTTTGTATAAAATATTGAGATGTCACTTGTTGTGTATTCATCGGTCATTCTCTTTATACCATTGGAGAGCTTGAATCAACAAGTGTTATGCTAAAGTCATATCATTGCTTCTAGACGTACAATGGATTTGTGAAAAATTAAGATCGCAAATTGAATTAAATTATGAGTAATGTTGTACAGGAGTTTTTGATGTCATTTTTGGAATCACCGAAAACCTTCAATGAGAGAAATGCACCAAAGTTGTTTGCCCTTTTGGTTCTTAAGTGTAAAAGTTATGAGTTTTCAATTGAATTTTTTTTCAATGATTTAAATTTAAATTACATATAAGATATTTTTAAGAAAAGTTAAAAAAACACATGGAAAAATCACAAAAAACACTTAGACAAGTGTACAACACCACAAAAGTTGTTTGTGAGCTAAATTTAAAAAAATTACATTGATCTTAACTTTAAAAAAGACAATATCAAAATAAAATAACCTTTATATATATTGAAGAAGAAAAGTTTAATATTCAATTTATAAATGAGTTTAATATTCTCTAAATAACTAAATAAATCTTTAACATGATTTAAAAATACAAAAATCAAATATTCTAAACAATCTTTAATGCATCACATATACTTCAATTTAATGGTAAATTTTTTTATTTCATTTTATTTTCAATTAGGATATTTCCAAATTAAAATAAAAAATTAAATCCTTTAGTATTATTGAAGGAAAACAATCTATAATGATAAATTGATTGTAAAATTTATATAGTGAATGAAATTATCAAGAATGAAGTGAAAATAAATGAAATCATATAGTGAAGTGAAGGAAATATAAAATGATTGCAAAGCCATGTGGTCATTTTATTTGTACAAAAGAAAACACGTTTTTGAATAGGAATCCATATAAATGAAAACCAGTGCTTCGTAAAAAGCATGAATATGACAACAAAATTCTCTAAATCATCATAGTTTTATATGTATGATAAATCTATATATTAAATGAAATACACATAAATTCTAACATGAGAGTATACAATATGTACAACATTTTTTGTTTTCCTCTTTTATTTCAAATGAAATTGATCTCAGATAAGGAAATTAGAATTTCTAAGGCAATTTTTTCTTTGAAACAATAATGCTTCCATCGTATTGTAAAGTTTTTCCAATCAATTGTAGTACGATTGTTTGGTTTAATATGCCTTTCTTTTCATTTTGATGATGCAATAAATTTGAAAACAACTAAGTCTCTTTTTCAGAATATGGGCTGCAAATGGTACAATTGTCAAATCAAAGTTGATTACAAAATGGAGGCTTGTATATAGATTTTAATTTTGATATTTGTAAAGAATTTGAATCAATTAAAGGCAATGATGATAAATTTGCTATGATTTCAAGTTCGGCTTGTGTCTCAACCTCTTTAGTGATACTTTGATAAATATCACCTATGGTGTAACCACCCATTACCAACCAAGGGCCCATATCCAACATGTAGGGTGCAACTATTTCCAATCAAGGCTAGAACAATTTTCCAACCAAAGGTTAGAATGTTTTGATTTCCTTTTCAAAGTTGGGACTAATCAAGTCATGACAAGTAGTGAGCGGGAAAGTAGTTTTTAAATGATCGGAATTGGAAGACTCTACATATGGATAATGGTTTTGGACTAGCTACCATCTTCTAAAATTCATACTAATTTCAGTTCAAAGCATAAAATTACCAAAAAATTGCAATCCCCATGAATTCTATCTTTCGACATGGTAGAAAATTTCCATTGTCTTATATTGCTCCTAAACATATGTGGAATCACTAAAGATACATTTATCAAGATCATCATTTATGGGTGGTTCTACCATACAACATCAAAATTAGAAGATGGTAGAATTGAAAGTTGAGTTTGCAAATACTTATAGTGTCTTCTAAGTTGTTTATGTGAATATGTGTAAAATAAAAAAATATTGTTGGATACTAAACCATTCCATTGGAGTATTATAGAAACTTAAGGCCAACAAACTATTTTTGGTACAATTTTCATGTCTTTTACCATAGCCAATAGTACTTCATTTGGTGCTAATGTAGAGTATTCTTAAAGCTAGAACATTTGCCACAGAAAGAATACCAATAATATCAAAGATGCCTAGATTTTCTTCTTCATGCATGACATGTGATGCACCAACATCTTGCATAATTAACTTGTGCTTCTTATGTAAGATATAAAGTTTTTGTGTATAAGTAAACGAGTCCATGGCAAAAAAATTGTTTAATGTAGACACCTAAAAAAACACCTATTACAATCTTACATCAATCTATGGCAAATTTTTCCTAATAAATGAGATTCAGTCTTTATTAGGTTTCTTAGTGGCCAAAATCAATGCCTTAGGTGATGTGATGGAATCATTAGTGACTACTTTAGGACCTTCTACCTTTTTAGTGTGAATTCATTACAAGAACAAATTTTTTTGTTCCTTTATGTCATGGCCATCTTAGAAAATATTGTAACCATATCAAAAATACTTGAGACTACTTTAGGTGGTCATATAACCATTATGGATATACTTTGGGGTAGTCTATAGACTGTTGTGACCAATTGGGTAGCACACTTCAAAATTTTATAACAAATTGATAATTTGTCAAAAATAAATAAATTCAAATGCTCTTTGCATTTCTCATATTTATTTTAATATGGAAAAAAATTTAATTTAAAAAAAATGAGAACGTGCCAAACCAGCCATTCAGCCTGAATACACTCAGAAGACAGGTTACTCGAGTGGTTGATTACATATATTGAACCAGCCTATTATACTTTTAACACTTGTATGTGCTGATAATATTTAATAATTGAACTGATAATACTTGAATTAATTAATTAAAGTGATAACTGGAAATTTCATTCACAGTTGATTCACTCTTCATCCATTTCCAGAGCCACGGCATGAGTGGGGTTTGAAGGTGCCAGAAAATTACACAGGATTCATCGCTTTAAAGCAATTGTCCTACTTTGTCCTATCTTAGAGTGAGACCCCACGGCGGGGGGGGGTGTTCCAAAATGGCCCCTGTTCTCTCCGATATGCAGACTGAAACCCACGATCCTTTTAAGTGTTTTCATGAACCATCAACATCAGGTTCAAGTGTTGGGCCTCTATTTTTTTTATTGGTGTTGCCTAGTGTATACTGATGCAGTTTTCATGGCTGTGGATTTAGGACGTGGTACAAAAAGGCCAAGCCCTTCGACGAGAGGGCAAGAATTTTGTATTTGCCCAACACTCACAGAACAAGAAGCCAGAGTTGAAGCAGGGAAAAATTTACTCTACGTTTTATTTTATTGGCGTTCTCAGTTTTCTTTTAGTCTTCACACTAGTCTTTCCTCTTTCGCATTGGAGAATTCTGTGTGTTCCAGGACGTGACCCATACGGTGATTGAACAACGTTCTCGTGTTGTGGTGAGTCCACTCCTACCCTCTGAGCTCTTTTTTTCCTATTTATCTAGACAATTGATTTCAATCATTTTTACAGAAAATCTGCAATGTGATTGCTCAAATGTTGGAGGGTCGTCCCTAAATTCGATTGTCTGGAAAGTGACGGGAGTACAAATCTTTGACAAGGGATGATACAATGAAATAGATTAATTACACGACAGCACTTTTGCCAGTGGGTCTTGTTCCATTTTGACCATTTTGTGGAGTACTTCCAATACCATCAGTCCACCAGAAGGCGGGCCCAAGGTACAAGATCACTAATCTTAAATTAACCTGTATGTATTCTCTTAATACTGTAAGGACGCCGAGGGCTAAAAGTGTTTTATGAAAGACTTTTCGAAAGCTGTATAGTGACAAAAAAAATGCACCTACTATTCATCCAAGAATCTAAAGCTTTTTTTTAGCACGCTACCTTGTTGTATAGTGGGAGGCCCTCACACGAGGGCTTCCCGTCGTGTGAGGGCCCTGCCTCGAAGGCGAGGGCGGGAGCCCGAGCTTGAGGGGCCGGGCCCTCACACGACGGGAAGCCCGAGTGTGAGGGACTCCCGCTGCGTTAAGCAGTCGGGTTACAGCTCCTGGCACCGGTTATAGTGCCAGTCACTGTAACGAGTGCCAGGCACTATAACCGGTGCATTCCAGTCTATAATGAGGAACGTTTTAGTATAGTAGGAGGCTCCAGAGTGCTTAACGATACGGTCACGTCCTTCCAAGGTCAATTCAATGTCGTCTCGTTGATTCCAAATTTCTTTATCTTGGCCCCCTCCCTCCTTGCTTGTTGTCTGCAGAAGTGTACATCAGCTTTAAATCCTTTACGTGATGACCCATAACTTCTGGAGATTCAAATTTGTAATCCTTAACCCTTAAACGACGGGCTCATATCCGTGGAAATCATCTGTTTGGACACCGTGGGAATTGTTGGATTAAAATAATGCAGAAGCCACTCGTTGGAAGTCCAACTACTACTGTAGATGATCTTCCCTCTCCCCCACAAAATTTGGAGGATGAATAGTTGCACTTCTGTCCTACACAGGGAAATTCTCTTGTCATTCATCGGTCGCAAAACGTCCGCCTCGCTCGACGTTTTTAAGGGTTAAAGTCTTCTTTTGCTCTACTCATTGCTTTTACTTCTGGAGAAGCGACGGTACTTCCCTTGAATTTAATTCTATTGAGTGTTTCAACAGGTGGTGGCTTCAATTCCACAGAGATAACAAAAAAAAAACCACCCAGTTCACGTACACAGCGATGTCGAAGATCACACTGAAGAACGACATGGAAGGAAAGGATGTCAAGATTAGAGAGGGCAATGCAGCAGTCAGTCGGGTGTTGTGCACTCTGAAGCCTGGACGCACGTTTAACATGCACTACGATAAAAATGCCACGTATCGGGAATACTTTTTCGTCACACTCCCTGATAACACCGAGCTCAGAGTATTAGTGGTAGTCACAGCTTGTTCACCATGATGGTGAACAATGAACATTGAAGTGGTGGCGGCGTAGGGGTGGCTTCTTTTTGATGGAATAATCTTAGCGGAACATTGATTGTTCACTCCCAACATCCACCTCCGGAGGTGGATGTTGGGAGTGAACAATCAATGTTCCGCTAAGATTATTCCTTTGTTCTCTTAACTTTCAATTACATCTGTCCATCTCGCCATTATCCATCCTCCATTGTTCATTCTCAACATTTGAACAAAAAGGGTGGTCACGGCTTGTTCAATATTCGTCACTTCTCATTGGCCCCTCAAAGCACTTTCCATTGTTCATTGTTCACAGTTCACACACCACTTGAACATGCCGTGACTACCCCTATTGACTTCGAATGATTTTGAGCGGTATAAGAAAATCAGCATATTTGAGCAAGATGGGAAGTATGATTGGATGGCCACCGCTAACAGATCAGACCCGGCTCAGGGTGGAAGAATCAAGCGATTTCTCCTTAAAATCGGCTTCTAAAAGGCCGTGGTTTTGGTACAGTGTAGCCGGTTTTGGTACTTCTCGTTGTGGATTCCAACTTCCCATATTTTGTGTATCATGCCAGGGGTGTTAGTCTACAGTGAGCCCTTCGTTAGTGTTACCACCATAAGTGTTAAAATTCTGATATATGTGTTATGGAGATTGCCCTCCCCTAAAATATAAAATATCAAGTGTATTATGTCAATATCATTACATATGAAATGTTTAGCTCCACAAGCGCTCTGGGACTCTCTCTTGGACTCAGGCAGAGCGGCGTGTCTTAAAGCCCTTAGGTTGTCTAAGCTCAATCCTCACCATGCGCCTTCCATTTGGCTCAAATTTGATAACATTTGGCTCCGCTCCAAGTTGTTGGCCTTGAGGGAGGGCAACATTATTAGGTGGCAAGGGTGTGGTCTTCCTAGATGTAGGTTTTTTCTAGGATTTCTGATCCCTCTTTTTCTTGTTTTCTTTTGCACTTTTTCTCTTCATTTGTCCAACCTCATGGCTTGGCTGTCTTGAATTGCGGTGTTTTTTTTAATGCAGTGGGATTTTCCCATTTGTTCAAAAGAAAAAAGAAAAATGTTTAGCTCCCTACTTCATCGATTTGACTTTGATAACTGATGGAGTTGGAGAAAAATTACATAACACAAGAGTGAGTGGTGGCTTTTGGAGAGATAGTGGTATGGTGAATAATGCTACACTCACATGTATTATTGATGTGGTTGGAAAATTTCTTACTAAAATCATGAAACATTATGAACTACATACGTGTTTCAGTTCTAAAATCAGCAATGCTTGTATATTTGAATGCTTACATGTATACTCTACAAAACGAGCTTTACTTTACATGAGAAATGTGGATGTTAAAAGCATATATTTTGAGTATTTGAGGATGTGTCAAGGTTTACAATGGAGATGGATTATGAAGTTATGTTGTAGTAGTAGGAAATTATTGAAGGCATTGGTTTAGAGGGCAAATTTTGCATTTCATACCTAAGCTTCTTAGATGAATATGAGTTGATTATTGAAATGAAAGGAGTTGTTGAGTAGCATTGGTGTTGAATGGTCACTTAGATGGTTCGAAGTGCATTAGGAAGGTTCAATGTCCAAAAAGTGGAGAAAGCTACTTTCACTTGGTTTACTGGAATGCAAGATACTAATGTTGCTTTGTCTAATGATCTTGTAATAGCTATATAGTAAATAGGTTCTTTGCACCGGTATCAAGAGGTTTAAATGAGAAAGAGCTTCAATTTTCATACCGAGCGTAGACAAATTTAAGAAGAGATTTCATATCAACTATCAAGGGCTGTACTTGACACATAGAAGATGCATTAGCTCACACTTCACCATAGATTTTGAAGAGAATGGAGGACATTAAAGAATTTTTTTAAATGTTACAAAGTATATATTTACTTTAGAAGTCTTATAAATGTTATTTTTGTAAATGTTACATATCATCATGATTAGGTTTTGTAAGTATTTTATGTTAATACACTACACGTATTACACTATTGTCCGCATCCAATTCCTAACATTTAAAAGAAGCCCAGTTGTAGTACATTTATGATTTGAAGCAATTGAGTCCTTGTGCCCTCTTAGCATTGGAAAATATTTGGAATATTTAGAGGAGATATTCTTGAAACTATCGATAAGGTCTACACTAAAATACTCATACATCAAAAGTGTTCCACGTTGTACAAAGATTCAATTTTCAATCCAACGGGACTGATCAACAGACTATTGGACATCTACTTCCCCAAATTGAAGCTCACATGCTTTTGACCGGCTTCGCCTACAATGCTTCTGGCCGACTGTGTGAGAGGAAAAACCTACTACTTAGCCAAAGCATACTGCATACCGAGTCTTAGAGAAACGGCGTGAGGAGAATGCAAAGAGAGCATTTGAGCGCTTGGCTATTACTAATTACAACCTAGTCAAGAGTGATCGGGACAGCAATGATCGATGACGAATTCTGTTGTATTGAGATAAAAAATTTGTTGTTGTTTGAGAATAGCACGATCCACAAGAAGGCGCACACTAGTTGGATCAATGGGAGAAGTGGTACATATCGAAAGGAACGATTGTTTGCGTAGAGGGTGGAATGGAAGTCAACCAACGTGGAAAGACGGAAGAATGAGGTGTACAGTGATGAGAATGATTTTTCTTCGCAAGCAGACTTCAGCCAACAGTGAAGCAACTTCAGGGAGCTGTAACTTGTTAAAAAATAGTCCGATTTCATAACGGAAAATTGCATTGCAATCACATGAAAGAGTTCTATAACATTTGAGAACCATTTACATGGAAATGTACGAATGATGAAAGAGTAAAGATGTATTTTCTAAACTAACTACCAGCTAGTGCTTCCACCTCTTGTCAAAATGACCGCTTGAATGCGATTGGGCATAGTTGCAATCAATTTCTGCAATTGCTCTATGGATATGTCATCCCATACCCTACAAATGATGCGTACCATGTCTTCTTTGTCCCACGGTCAGTTGTGTTGGTGTAGCAAAATCTTTTAGGATCTTCTATAGATTCTCAATTGGATTTAAATCTGAAGAATTTGTTGGCCATTCTAGCTTCTCCATACCATAAGCTTTCCTCCATTGGGCTGGAAAACTTTCCTTGATGGATCGGGGCCCTATCTTCCATAAGTGTGAGTTTTTCAAGATTATCATGCGAAAAGTAAAAACCACTCAATGTGCCCTCGTACACATTGAAAACAAAATCCATTGTTGTTCTCTCTCCTTCAAGTATAATGACTGTAGGACTTTTATCAAAACCCACTAAAAGACGCCCATAACCATAACTAACGATCTACCAGATTTAAATGTAGGAGCTAGACAATAAGATTTCATATGCTTCATGCAATTGCAGAAATTGATTGCAACTTACTATGCCCAATCGCATTCAAGCGGTCATTTCGGCAAGATTGACGTGGAAGCACTAGTCAGATGGTAGTTAGTTTAGAAAATACATCTTTACTCTAACTTTCATCATTTGTACGTTTCCATGTAAATGTTTCTCAAATGTTATAGAACTCTTTTTCATGTGATTGCAACGCAATTTTCCGTTCAGAAAAGTCGCACTATTTTTGAACAAGTTAACTACAGCTCCCTGAAATTGCTTCACTGTTGGCTGAAGTGTGCTTGCGAAGAAAAAACGTAAGATTGTTGTACCCGACTGTACTGTACAATCTAGTAGCTAGGCTGCTTCTTCGATCAGTGTCGTTCCAAGGTGTGATTCTCTCAGCCGTTCGTGTCGCAGTCGAACTTGCTGCACTGCATCAGTCTATGGAGTTCTATTCAATCTGTTGTCGGTGTACGTTGGCAAGTATTTTCACCAGAAGTTGATGCAATTCTCGTCCTTAACTTGGAGAAGACCATGATCTATAATTCAGAGAACCAAAGCTTTGAAGGTACGTCTGAGTCGCTGTTGCTGTCACTTTCGAATCTCTACGTGGTATATATGGTGTTGGCGTTCTCAGTTTTCTTTCAGTCTTCACACGTACAGGAGTCTTTCCTCTTAATTTCGCATTGCAGAATTCTGTGTGTGATGCAGGACGTAACCCATTGCGACGGTGCGCCACCTCCCGCCGCTTTGATTGAACAGCGTTCTCGTGTACGTTGTGCCGTGAGTCCTCCATTCCTCCCTCCCTCTGAGCTTTTGCTTACATTTCAATCATTTTTCCAGAGATCTGCAATGCTCAAATGTTGGAGGGTTGCCCTTCAATTTGTCAGTTTGTCTGAGCTTTCGATTGTCTGGAAAATGATGGAGAACAAATCTTGACAAGGGATGAGAAAATGAAATTGGGTTTATTATATTACTCGACAACACCTTTTGCCAGTGGTCTTGATTGTCCCACTTGACTATTTTGTAGAGTACTTCTGACATCGTCATTCCTACACAAGCTTAAGGTTTAGGGTACAAGATTAATCACTAATCCTAAAATTAACCTATTTATTCTCTTAACCCTCTAACAATGCCAAGGACTAAAAGTGTTCAATGAATGACTTTCCAGTAAACTTGTGTATAGAGATTAAAAATGCAGCTAGATTCATCCAAGGATCTGAATTTTTTTGGCTAACGATCTTGGGTGATAGGGTCATGTCCTTCTGGAGTTAATAGAATTCATTGTAAAGAGTGTACAATGTGGGACAAGGAATAGGAGTTTGGGAAAAATACAAGATGAAACGCCTTGGAACAGCTAAACTGGGTCTGATGGAGTTTGGTATTATGTTTCTTTTGTACTATTATTAATCAAACCTTCCTTTGACACCCATTTACAAACAGAGGACGAACTTTATGATGAACTCTAACGTCTTGCCATCTATAGTAAGATCACCCATTTCCAACCAAGGACCAATTCCCAACCGGTAGTGCCCCTATTTCCAATCAAGGCTTGTAATGTGTTTTTTATTCTTTTTTAACTTTGGAACTAGTAAGATCATGACATATGTCCTAAAGTATGCAAAAAATAACAAGAAAATAGATAGTAGGAAGCTAGTTCTTGAGTGATCGGAATTGGAAGACTCTAGTGATTGGGAATTGGTTAAGAACACTTTTTGGCTCTCAAAATTCAGAGAAATTTCAGTTTTGCAAAAAAAATTCTGAAAATTTCGCAATCTTAGTATTTTTTTATCTTCCTACACGGGAAAAAACTCCATCGCATTCAATTGCTCACCATCTGTGCCACAGGAGCTTAAGTGATTAGGTATAGGTGGTCTTACCATAGTCTTCTGGGTTCCTAATTTCTTGGCCTTGAGTTCACCTTGCCCTTGTCCTCAAGACTTGTCTGACTGCAGAAGTGTACATCAGCCTTAATCCTTTACGTGATGATGAATTAACTTCTGGAGCTTCAAATTTGTAATCCTTAACCCTAAAGCGCTCCAACGTCCATATTCTGGACGATGAACGGAGGCCTTCAGGGCACTGTAAAGTCCAACTAACTTTTCATTCATCCAATGTAATATTTGTAATTAAAAAAGACAGCCTTCCTTTACGAACAAATTCATGAATTTTTGGTAAATGAAATTTCTGTACAAAGATATGAGCAAAAATGTGCAAAATTTTAGAAAAGGATTGAGACGTTTAGGGGTTAAAGTCCTCTTGAGAACTGACGCACGTCCTTGAATTAATAATTTTTATTCAGAATTTCAACATGTGATTGCATCAATTCCGTAGAGAAAAAAAGAAAAGAAAAAAAGAAGTCTACTTAGCAATGACTAAGATTGCATTGAGGAACAACTTGGAAGGCAAGGAAGTCAAGATTCGAGAAGGCAATGCATCCGTTTCGATGTGTTGTGTATCACCGGTATTGTCTAATTATATGATACTGTGTGTCACGTTTTGGGAAACTAACCGGCTTAAACGAAGGGTCGGTCACCATGGAAATCATCTGTTTCGGTACCGTGTGAATTGTTTATTAAAAAAAAAGAAGCAAAAGGGCTCACTGGTAGGCAAAGCTAGTGTGGAAGACCTTCCCTTTTCACACAAAATTTGGAAGATGAATAGTTTCACTAACAGTTTTGGAGGATGAATAGTTTCATTTGTCCTACATTGAGAACTTCTTTGTCATTCATCGGCGGAAAAAATGTTCTCCACGGTGTTTATGGGTTAAGGCCTATTTCATACATGCACGTCCACAAGCAGTGGACGAAAATCTTTGCAATAGGATTGATCAAAGGCTAGGTTTTGTCCGGTGGGGCTTTCACACTTGACGGACGATTGCATGATGAAACTGCCATGTCACCACCCACTCCCACCCAAACTCAAGATGAAACCATAGTTGTAATGGACAAGTTTGGTATACGCTATATTCATATTGATTGTTGTTGTGCATTAATAACGTAGTGGAACAACAAGGCCCAATAGTAGTGGAATGTAGCATTTTAAGGTAGAAGCATCTAACTATAACACTTATTCAAAATTTTCAGATCTTGAAGGTAGCTACAGAATAAAACAATATGTGCTTCTTAGAAAATGATTTACAAAACCAACAAAATTGATTTCGTATTTTTATTAGCTTGTCTGAATATAATAGAAATTTGTGGAAACAAGTGCATAGATGCATATGTTGTGGATAATAGACTAACACAAAAGTGGATTTAGAAACACCTAAAAGCAACAAACCATAAGCTTGTATCATGCTTGTTTTATTGGCCGACGCAAAGCCCACTCCCATCATTGTAATACATTCATGTAAACTCACTTATTAGCATTGGGTCCACCTATGCATTACTTTAGGATTTATTCTAGGTGTTGATAAAAGACTCTTGCGGCAATGGATGTAGTGGAGGCAAAAGATCCAAAAGGATTACTAATAGTGAAGACTGTTATGTGACCTCATATTTCTTAATGGAACATGACTTAAAGTAGGATGCTCTAAAAGCAACTTGGCTCTAAAAGTGACTTCTAACACACAAGCACATTTTTCCTTCTTCAATGTACCAACAATGTACATTTCAAGAGGGGGGCGCTTTTATATGCAATTGTTAGCAATTAAAAGGCTCCTGCAGTGCCATTTTGGATGTTAAGTATATGGATTTTTTGTGGATAATTGATCAGTTTTTAAAGTCTCATCAATATGTGATCTAGGCCGCTTTAATTGTTGTTCAGATGGTGTATATACTGATGATTATCTACATTATAACCAAGGTGTAACAGTGCATTGTGCTCACTGTAGTGAAGGTTTGATTTGGCAAGATGTGTTGAAATTGAGTTTCAAAATCAGATCCTCAAGGGGGCCTTATGGCCTCATCCCAATCACAAGATGACACATGGTACTTTTTTCTATAATGATTTGATTTATGTCAAATCTAACCCTCATGTCAGGTATGGTATGCGCACCTAAAAGTGACACTCTCTTAATTGCGACACCTATTTACCATTGTTGCATATTAGGAGATGTCACTTTTAGGTGTAGATATTTTAGTGCGTCCAACATTTTAACATTCACTTCATAAGATAGGTTTATTCTAGGATGACTATTAATTTCAGAAAAGAAACTTTTTGTTTAATTTAACCTTGGGAGGACGAGCCCATGAACACTAATTTCAAGTTTCATTGTCATCATTTTGCATGCTCCCATTTTGTAAACTAGCCCCTAAAGGACCAAACTGCGTTTTTTTGGCAACATAGTGAATTTGGGCAGCTCACTACAAATATAGTTTTTATAAATTTTCTTAAAATTTTTCACACAACATGTGTTTGAGGAGTAGCTTTACAGCCCAACAATTTTCATAACTTCTAACCACAAGGTTAAAAAGTTATTGTATGATATATAATTTTCTTTGAAATGTGGGCAATTAAGCAAATCAAAAAAATCTTTAAAAATTCACTTTTTTTTATTTTTCAAAATTAATTGATTTTCTAGATGATTGGATTCAAGTATATGTGGAAAGCTTTTAATCATTCCATTTTGATTAATGAGATTAAAGTTATGAGGAGTTTTAGTTTGCGGGTAGTTACACATTCTCTACTCTAAAATAAACTTGAAGTCCTTTATTTAACCCCTAGAGGACCAACATGCAATTTGGGGCAGTATAAAAAATTTGGGCAGGTACTTGTGACTGGAGATTTTCATATTTTTTATTGAAATTTTAATAGAAGGTAGGAACAAGGAATATATTTCATGGGCACTAAATTTCATGACATTTGAAAATATGGGTAAAAATTTATGACCTAATATGTTACTTTTTTTCCCTGCCAAGCAATTTGGGCAAGCATTTTTTTAAATCACTTATTTCAAGAACAAAAATTTGAAATTGGTTTTCTAGAGTTATATATAAGTGGAAAGATTTGAATCATTCCATTTTGACCAATGAGTCAAAAGTTATGAGGAGTTTTAGTTTGCAATTATGGATTTTCTACTTTAACCCCTAAAGGACCAAACACCGTTTTTTGACAACATACCAATTTTGGGCAGCTCACTACAAACGGAATTTTTATTTTTTTTCTTGAAAATTTTCACACAATATGTGCCCAAGGAGTAGCTTTAAGGCCCAACAATTTTCATAACTTTTGACTACGTGGTTAAAAAGTTATTGCATGATATGTCATTTTCATTGTTCGGCGGGCAGCCTAGGCAGCTGAAAAAACTTCTTCAAAAATCACATTTTCTTAAAACAAAAATTTGAAATTGGTTCTTTAGATTTACATATACGCGGAAAGCTTTGAATCATTCCATTTTTATTAATGAGATGAAAGTTATGAGGAGTTTTAATTTGAGGGTAGTTATAGAATCTCTACTCTAAAATAAACTTTGACATCCTTTATTTGACTCAATTTTTGATTTTTTGGAAAAAAAAATCAAAACATTGGGTGTGGATTGTTTATTACAACATTGCAACCGTATGGATTGGTATTTTTTAATTCCATATTTCAATTCTTAACAATTTAGTGTTTTGAATATTCTCTACCTCTTTCTACTTACTATTTTTTTCCTATATGTTTTACAATTCCAAATGAACTGAAAATTTTCAAGCATGTAGCCAACTTGCCTTAGAGACTGAATCCAAAGAGTAACCACCATTTTGGACATTTTTTCATACAAAGGTGACCTTGTGAAGTGCAGCTGCCCGGATTTTTGCAGGGACAAAAAAAGGATTTTTGTTAATTCAAACGCTATTATCTTGCAATCCACACGGTGGAAGTTTCTGAAAAAATTTCTACGACTTCTCAAACTAGTTTAATACAAGATCCTATGATTATATTTTTACAAAAATGTTTTTTTTCTAAAATTTGGTACTTGTACTAGAAATAGCAATTTTGGAGCGATTTTGGTAAAAACATAGTCTCTGACCTTTAGGGGTTAAAATAAACTTTGAAGTCCTTTACCTTATTCAATTTTCAATATTTTTTGAAAAAAATAAAATCATAGGATGTAGATTGTTTATTACAACATTGCAACCATTAGAATAGGAATTTTCAAATTCCATAACAAAATTCTTAACATTTTTGTATATTTAATCATTTTCTACTTCTTTCTATTTAGTATTTTGTTCCTATATGTTGTACAATTCCAAATGATGTGAAATTTTTTAAGTATATAACCAGTTTGTATAGGAAAAAGAATCCAAAGAATCACCACCATTTGGGACATTTTTCATAGAAAACTGAGCTTGTGAAGTGCAACTACCTTGTTTTTTGCAAGGCCCAAAAAATGATTTCAGTGAATTTGAATGCTTATATCTTGCAATTCACGCGGAGGAAATTTTTGAAATTTTTACCACATGTTCTCAAGTCAGCATACTACAAGATCCTACGGTTACATATGTCAAAAAAAGTTTGTTTTCAAAAAAATTGTACTTGTACTAGAAATGATAGTTTTGGAGTGTTTTTGGTGAAAACATAGTTAAGGAATCTAAAGGGTTAACTCAATTTTCAATATTTTTTGAAAAAAATAAAACCAAAGGTTGTCGATTGTTTATTACAACATCAATGCCATTGAGATTAGCATTTTTACGTCCATAACTTAATTCTTATCAACTTAATATTTCAAGTCATTTTCTATTTCTTTCCATTGCTTTTTTTTTCCCTATATGTTAAACAATTCCAAATGAACATCCAACCAAAATTGACTTCATAGGAGTGTACCCAGATTTTCAATTGTCCACTCAATGGACAATTGTCTCTTAGGATTTAAATAAAGACCTTTTATACAAAAAAGATGAATTCTAATCTACTAACACACACAACGAGTTGAAAGGGTATGACAATGATGATTGCAGTCTCTTCATATTTTGCCAAATTGTGGAGACATGGATGGAAAATGGTTGGGCCTAGAATAAAGAGTGACCAATGTCGATTTGCATTAAGGGAGGCAATCCATTTTTGATCATTTTATCCCTAAAGGACCAACATGTATTTTTTGGCATGTACCTGTGATTGGAGGTTTGCATATTTTTGATTGAATTTGAATGGAAGGTAGGGACAAGGAATATCTTTGATATGCACCAAATTTAATGACATTAGAAAAATGTGAGTCAAAAGTTATAGCCTAATATGTTACTTTTATCTTTGGATGGGCAATCTAGGTAGATCAAGAAAAAATCACTTCTTTCATAAACAAAAATTTGAAATTGGTTTTCTAGAATTATATACATATGAAAAGCTTTGAATCATACCATTTTGACCAATAAGTCAAAAAGTTATGAGGAGTTTTAGTTTGTAGGGTAGTATGGATTCTCTATTCTAAAACAAACATTGAATCTCTTTATTTTATTCAATTTTCAATATTTTGGGAAAAAAATAAAAACATACAATATAGATTATTTATTACAACATTGCAACCATTGGAATTGGCATTTTTCAGTTTCATAAATAGATTGTTAACAATTTTGTACTTTGAATCATTATCTATTCTTTGCACTTACTATTTTTTTTCATATATTTTGTAAATTCTGAATGATATGAAATTTTCAAGCATGTAGCCAACTTACCTTGAAGAATGAATCCAAAAAGCGCCAATATTTTGGACATTTTTTCATACAAATATGACCTTGTGAAGTGCATATGCACGGGGGTTGTAGAGCTAGAAAAAAGGATTTTGTCACTTCAAATGCTAATATCTTACAATCTACATGGTAGAAATTTTTGAAAGTTCTTCCACATCTTTTAAGACCAGCATAAAACAAGGTCATATGATTACGTGTGTTCGAAAATGTTTTTTTTCTTCTAAATTTGGTACTTGTACTAGAAATGGCAGATTTGGAGTGTTTTTTTTGGTGAAAACATAGTCATTGGCCCTTTAGAAGTAAAGCACTTATATGCAGGGTGAATTTTCTTGATTGGAATTTTTTTATGTATACAAAAATAGAGTTTAGAAGGATTCCATAATTTTTCAAATTTTTATTTTTCAAAACATAATTACTATGAATTTTTTACCTTCCTATTTCCGACCAAGGTCTGGTTACAAAAATCTGCCAACTGTTAATTGCAATATTGAGAGTCTTGTAGCCAATCGTAAATGCTCTACAATTTTGCACCAGAAAGTGTTATGTAATAAGTTATTGTTCATCTCTTCCTTCATAGAAAGAGAATAGCCTACATTGCCAAAATAAGGTAGGATGCTCTAATTGCAAAGTGACTCTAAAAGTGACCTCCCAAGGTACATTTTTCTTTCTTTCTTCAATGTACATTTCAAAAGGGGGTCGCTTTTAGTTACCACTACATTTCAACTTCAATAATTTGTAACTAATTCCAAAAAAATCCCAAAAAATATGAAACGACTTGGGTTACATGCTGATTCCATTTCTCTTCCTACGAAAATTTACTGAAAATTGCTTCAAGGAATTTAGCTTCCCCAAAATGCAACTAGCTCTTAAAAGATTGCTCCAAGAGCCCACTAAGGTGGGTACACCCAAAACCGCCACTTTTTGCTACTGAGCCTAGTTACTACTATTAGACTAGTCAAATTTTCATATATTCTTGTTTGCAAGTGAAAGAAGGTTCCGACGCACTAGAGAACGTGGCATTTGGACATCGTATGCAAAAGTTATTAAGGGTCAAAGTTTGTTTCTGAAAGCGCTCCATCCAAATAGGTACATAACTGATTTTGGAAATGTACACAACCTGTAGATGGCGCTTTAAGACCAGGTGCCATTTTTGGGGTGCCTACCTTACCTTAGGGGGGTGATCAGGATTGGGGGGCTTCCCATAAAGTGTTTTTTTTAATGGCCCTGTCATTAAGCAGTTGACGTGCTTGTTCCTAGCTGCAGTGGAGCTGCTCCTAAGGGCATTTGCAATGCAGCCCTTGTATATGGCCCGATATCGGTATAACTAACTTTTGAACGGTAAATAATTAGAACTTGAAAATTGTCTCACTGGAAGCGCATTTCAAAAAACTTTGAGAAGGTTCAAGAAAATTCAAAATTAAACATTGGACAAGTACTTCAAAAGCAAGGTAAAAATCTGAAATTATAGAGGTCTTAGCAAATCACGGATACCAAAGCAACATTTGGCCATTGACCCTCTAAATATGGCCAAATGTGTGGGGTCAATGACCAAATGTTGCTTTGGTATCTGTGATTTGCTAAGACCTCTATAATTTCAGATTTTTACCTTGCTTTTGAAGTACTTGTCCAATGTTTAATTTTGAATTTTCTTGAACCTTCTCAAAGTTTTTTGAAATGCGCTTCCAGTGAGACAATTTTCAAGTTCTAATTATTTACCGTTCAAAAGTTAGTTATACCGATATCGGGCCATATACAAGGGCTGCATTGCAAATGCCCTAAGATTCTCTCAGTGAGAGACACCCGCCCTGCTATTTGAATGAACGCGAGTACTGTTATTTATGAATACTGATTTCCAGGTTAGCTATAAACCTGGACACACCATTGCGGCGCTTTTATTAATGTCTGACACTCGGTTTCGGCAGGTGCCGCAATTGAACTCGGAAGTACTGAAGCAGCAGCAGCAGACAGTGTGAATTCCCACACTTTGTACTGAGAATGTGCTCTTCACAATGACAATGAACACTGGCATTGTGTGATATTAATGGAAGCACAGAGCTCGCATCACGTACAGTACTATTCTGTGTAGTTTTATTTGCCCATGGAAAAGTTCAAAAACAAAAACAGAAAACAATTGTATTATGGTAGAACCACCCGATAGTCCACCACTTAAGCGATTCCACGCATGTTCTCGAGCACGAGAAGGCAATGTAAATTTGTTGCCTTGTAGGAAGATAGAAATGATTGGCATTGTTAGTTTTTTGTGATTTTTTTTCTTTAAATTCGAATTACTATGAATTTCGGAAGCCAAAAGTTGGCCTCAACCCATACCCAATATATAGAGTCTTCCAATTCTGATCTTTGCATAATTAATTTTCCATTCACTACTTCTTACTTTCTTGCTCACTACATCAAGACATGTATCATGACTTTATAATCCCAACCTTGCAAAGCAAAAGAATTCACAATCCAAACTTTGTTTGAAAACCTGTTGGAGCCTTTGTTGGAAATAGCTGCACCCTACAGGCTGGGTATGGATGCCTGGTTGATAATGGGTGGTTCTACCATATTTGTCCATGGAAAGTTCAAAACAAAACAAAAAATCGTATTTGGGAACACAAATGAAGAAACTTCATTGCCAGACTCACAGCCGTCTTATCCTTGGGGAATTTGGAAATTGGAACTTCTCTTGAAAACGAAGTCTGTGCGAGTAAGAAAAATCTTGAAGACTTTCTTGCATGCACGGACACTGGCAGCACTCAAGTCATCTACTTAATTCCACTGCACAGATTGGATCCCACTGGTCACTGCCGTCGTGTCTCGTGATTTCAAGCAGCATTTGTGCCGAGGAGAATCCAACAGGTTTAGGAATTCTTTGAGATCATTGAAATGAATAGCAATGAAGCAGCAACACCGACTTTGAAACCTACAATCTATGAAAACTGACACCAAAGAGTATACTGAATAGTGGAATTGGGTTGCCCCTCACTAGTTCCTCAACACTCTATGAATATGTAATGTCACTGTGGAAGGAAGGATGCAGGAGTGCAGGATCCATGTGTGTTGCATAGGTTGGTGCATTGGTTCATGGCCCCAATTTAGAGTCACATGCACCTCCATGTGGACAAACATTGAACTTCTCTGGGGTAAGGCAACCTAATTGGTAAGGCAACTCAATTTCACTATTTAGTGTAGATACTGTGCGAAAGTGAAGAGTTATTATTTCTCATAATGAACCTCTACTTTCACATTATCAAACATAACCTCAATGCTGGATGGTTGGATTCATACTTTTTGCAACAACATATACAATATAAAGTGTTGGTTGTGGGCCTACTTCCATAGTATCCTCATAGTGATAAATTTTTTTGTGATCTCAACTGACATAGCTCAAGTAAAGGAAGTGATATCCGAAGTGCTGTAAACATCTCCCCAAAGTCTCTGCAACATATATCAAATGCCTGAAGTGATACACATAGCGAACTCACAATGAAAACGAAAAAAAAAAACCCACATAACCACCGTGATCATATTTACATATATGGCCGAATTAGATTTACAATTCTCTGCAGAGGACCATCGAAACATCAGAGATCATGCTTCATCCTCCTCAAAACTATCATACAGTCACTACGCTCAACAAAAACTGACGCTCTGGGAGGTTCCCTCTCAAAACAAACTACTGTTCCAAAGAAACTCCGATACTCTACAACAACTCCAAAATGTTCCAAAATGTTGACTGTGAATATCGAAGAGACAGAAATTCTCCACGTCGATCAAAATTTGACAACGTTTTCATTCCTGTGCAGAGTCCTTCCTACAATTTCAACAATGAACTCATTAGTACTGCACACGATTTCTAAAAAGACATGGATTACGCAAAAAAAGGTTATCAACCTATTTCCATGCCTTGCACTAATACGATCATCAAAAAACATTCAAGCATGATATTGCAAAGTTCATATACCACCCACAAACAAAACAAATTCAAAACGTCCAAGAGTCCTAAATCAAGTGCAGTACCTCAGTATTTTCCACCCCAAACATCATGAGAGCTTTCGATTCTCACTTCACCTCCAGGGAATCATGACCAACGCAAACGCAAGGAAAATGAATAGCCCCACGCCACTGCCATCACTCTGATGCTCTGCATTGGAGGCGCCCTTCCAGTCGCGGTCGCGAGCAGGGTAGCGTACTGTGGTTGGAGCCGGCGCAGGGTTCATCCAGTTGCACACTGTTGAAACCAGAGAGATCCCCAGGATGATCAACAAGGGCCACAGAAACACGGCGCCTCTAAGCTCCTGGAGAGCGGTGATCACTGCGGAGATGTAGCCCTTGAGCCAGGGGAGAATGGCCATGCCCACCATGGAGGATAACAGGAACAAAGGCACGGTGGGAGATGGCTCGTTACGACTCTTGGGTGCCATGGTTACCTCGGCTTCTATCCACTGCAACAAGCACTGATTCAAGGCACAATCAGAAGGCAGGTAAGGGAGGAAATGGAATAACTGGAGTGCTCTAATGTAAGAGACATGTCTGAATTGGTATGAAGAAAGCCACAATGTGTCAAAGGTATTGCAGGGGTAAATAATGCATTTAGAATAATGCCATCAACTCATTGCACACTTTTACACTTCCATGCTGGGTCTACGTAGACCGTTCACCTTGATTTCGAAACATACAAATAAGTAAACAGAAGAGTGAGGAAACAGAATGCCTACAGGCAGTGCGCGCTGCAGCAATAGACCTATTTATTAGATAGTTACACTAAGCAAACTCCTACACTTCAATGATAAGTAGAAAGCCGACTCACGTTAGTTCAAAAACCAGTCGCTGTGAGTACGCCAAATCGTGTATCGAGTGAGCAAAAGGAATGACAGACTGAAGTGCTGCAACTCCCACACAAATCGCTGCAAAACAAACTCGGAAGATGGAAGACTGATCGCAGTTCTACGAGAGTTCTCTGATGTGGAAAGTAGAAGCTACAATGTACCAAATGTAATGCAAGAACAAGGCAACGAGGAGGACAGAAACAGAGGCGATCATCAAGGAGCTGAAAACAGAAATTGCATTGCAACCCCGGCACATGACGCTAGCTCAGCTAAGTTAGCTCTAAAGAACTTAAGCTGAAGCTATGTACGTGACATGGAAATAGGAAAGCTTCGGGAAGCGGCTGCCTTTGAAACGTGTGAGCAAGTGTGAATGTCAGCAACCTGGACTGAAGGGAGTGTGAGGAGGCTTGAACAAATGGAACGAGGGAAGGTGGTGATGGTGGCCTTGGGAATGGTGTTGGATGGATTTCAGCCGGCGGTGTCAGTGTTGCAGATTGTGAGTTTCACTAAATGGGGCTCATGTTGGTTGGAACTATTCATTTACATTTTAAGGTAACTTCACCTAAAATTGCACAAATAAGCAATTCAACATGGTTTTCAATATTATATTGGAAAACTTTTAGTGGGGTCCTATTGGTAGTGAAAAGGGGATTCAAGATTCTCTTGGAATGCATTTTTTGGACACCGTATGAATAAACTACGAATTTTCAAAGTGCTAAAAATATGTGTTTCTAAAAGTGATTGCAAACTCTCATGAACAGTGGGAGTACATTTGAAGCAAGAATCTCTAGTGTGCAATTTTAGGCAGAGTACCATTTTAGATGTAGTTACCTTACTAGAAGTTTATTCACCCGGTGTGGGAAAAAAATTCTAAAAATAGATGTTGACTAAATTTTGGAAAGTTTTTTTCACAAGACGCTAAATTCGTCCTACAAAGTGGGACTAGTAGGGTAAAATCTTGCCCCCTATTTTGTGTTGTGTCTACTATCTAGGTTATGTTTTGATCTCCCCTAGTTGAGGGAGGCAATCCATTCCTAAATCACACACACCATTCTGGCAATGTAGGGGGGTGTAATTATGTGCATGAGGTGATTAGTAGCCATTAATGATAGCACAATTTGCAATGCAATTGTGGTGCAATATGATTGGTCACAAGATTTTCAATCCCCTTGGTAGATTTTGCAAGTAGCCTTGGTTGGAAATAGGAAGGTCTATATAACTAGTATGGGTGGAACTAAATCTTCAGCTAAAAAATTCATAGCAACTATGTTTTGAGAAATAAAAATTTGAAAAATTATAGAAACTTTATGAACTCTATTTTTGCACATGGAAAAATTTCCCCTTTGTTGAAGCCAACCTTGTAGATATCTGTATTTGCTTAAGATCAAAATGGATTGCCTCCTTTAGTTTGGGGTCTCTAATTGCAAATAAGAATTCAAAATTTGCAAAAAAATTCATAGGTAAAATATAAAAAATACTTGCATTTTCCTCTAGGGTGAAATTCTTGCATTTTCAACCTGTTGGTCTTACTTTGTGGAATGGGTTTATCATCATGCGGTTTTTTTCCTGCAAAGTTTACTAGTGTACCCTGAGTTGTTAAGTGCCACATCCAAAATGAAAGTAAAAATATTTTTTTAATTTGTAAATACTTTGAAATTCAACATCTTCTATATACAAAGGATTGCATTCAAGACTTTATTGCAGTGTGAGAGGTTGCATTTTTTATTATATTAAATCCTTAAACAATGTAAAGGAGTGCAATTTTGTGGCATTCGGACATTCAATGTGAAAGTTATGTTTTTTCCAAAATAAAAGATAATTTAATTCAATTCTTTTTGTTTTTTAGAAACTTTGAAATTCAAGAACTTTCACGCTTTAGGTCCAGACAACACAAAACAAAGTCCGTGTACCCTTTCTCATGAAGAGGTTTCCAACAATACTAAGATTGTGGTTGAGAGACTTATAATGTTTTAGATCTCAACGTATCAAACAAACAAAATAAAACAAATTAATTGACTAATTTAATGTGTAGATCATTTCTTTACAATTTAATCTTTGAATAAAAATCTTTTTTATTTTTATGAATTTTTTGAATTGCGTTTTATAACTTTAATTAAGTATTAAGTAGGAAATGTTGACCACAAGCACCAAGTACGACATTTATGAGTAAGTCAAGTAATTTGGCCTATAGTTGCCATAATTATTGGAAAATTATTTCTCCAAAATTTAAATCTTCTGTACTGATCCTTTTTAAGCATTTTTTGAATCACATTTTGTTACTTTAGAAAAGTATATGATAGAGAATATCGACCATAAGCACCAAGTATGGTACTCATGAATAAGTCAATTGATTGCGATCGGTCATTGTCCCCTCATAGCATCAAATCTGCTTTAGACAAATTTGGTCAAAAAATTCATATAGTTTTTTCTCCTAATTTTATAAAAATAATAGTTCAGGACTTGAAGATTGAGTTGGATCTTTACTTTTGCTAAACCCAATTCGACTTTCAAGTCCCATTTCCTTGACACCAAAACTTACTAAAAGTGTTGTCATGCAGACATTTTGGAGTGATGTGGGACTTGAAATATAGCCCAGATGATTCTCAAAAGTCTAGAATTGTAACACAAGGGGTCAAGGACCAAAGAATGACAACAAAGCTGACTTGAGCAAACGTGCTTACTTCATCCTTTGGTTTGGTTTATTGTTTCCCCCTATCAATAGAAACTATCCAATTGTTTCAAAAACAAACAAACAAACAAACAATCAAACAAAAAACTTCTCAAGCAAATATATATTTTTTCTTCCAAAAATCAAGGTATGAAAAATGTTTTAAAATACAGTAATTTTGCAAGATTCACATTTTTCTCATACAACTTTTTTTTGAAAAACATATTCCCCTTTATTATTTTTTGTCATTCCTACACTTCTTTTCCGCCAAATTGACCCTCCACATACAACACTTGGCATTCAAAGCCCATGTTTAAGAAGGTATCACAATAAGAGCATTTGCACCGTTACATGTTGAAATTGACACACCAAAATTCTATATCTATAAAGTAAGTCGCCTTATTTGTAGAACAATTCAATTTTGGCCTATGCATGTCCTATGCATGTTACCATGTACTACTAGTGTATATATCAAAATTTGGATGTGCAATACTGATATAAAGTGGTAGAAATAGGCTCATTAGGATTATGGTACAAATAAAATCTCATACTTTGTTTGAGAGCTTCAACTTATTATCAACTAAAATCAACATTCAATTGCCAACTTCCTATTTTCCTTTCAGCTTAGATTAAGAGTTCAAATATTTTACCTCTTGTCTTTTACTCTTGAAAACAATCAATCTAACATCTTTTTAGCTCAAGTCCAAAAATTCTTTAAGCAAATCTTTTTAATATCTTCCACAAGGTGTCAAGGGCCCTCTCACCAATTAAATTTTCCACAATTACAAAGAGCAAGCTACGCTTTGAGAGGCTTTGCTTTTAAAACACTTGTGTCATGTGTGTACTACATTTGATGTTGTTAAGGAAGAAGAGCAATATAGCCATTGAATTAATTGAAAAGTTCATCGTCAATGGCAGGCAAGTGGGTAGCCACGTCACTTGTCTGGCCCGGCTCATTAACCCCTCAACTTCCTAGGGGACCAAAAGTGTCCTCATATAGTCTGGAAGTCCAATTAGAAGTATTATAATAACGTTTGCATCCTACGTCCAAATTCAATAAAATTTGTTGAAAAATTGCACTCTGTCTACTAGTTGATGTGGTAACATTTCCAAATCTATCCAAGATGTACTAATTTTTTGGAAGTTGTTCGAAGTTCATGGGTTCAATATAAGTTCTCCAAACTGCATTTTGATGGCTTCAACTTCGGGGACCTGTATCTCCTTCATCCAATATTTGTTTCCAATAAAATTTGTTGGGTTATGTTTTCCTTGAAGTCTCGTTATTGTAGTAAAATTTTCATTTGTATCCAAGTTGTTTTGAATGTTTGAAAACAATTAAAATTTCAAAATCTAGACATTTTTGGATTACAATGAATTTTGGCAACTTGTTTCTTCTTCATATAGTGTCTGTTTCCGATAAAAGTTTTGGAAAAAGTTGCACATACTAGTCTAGTTGGTATGGTTAAAATTTCATATCAATCCAAGAAGTTATGATGACTGAGAAGTATTTTAGTATAAGGAGGTTTAGCCTCATATGTGTTTTTTTGCCATTTTTTGCTATTTTTTGCCATTTCAAAGCCATTTGGCAGACACAATGAGTCAATTTAAGGATATTTTCTTTCACCAATAGTTTTGTATGTTGGTTTTGAAACACTTTATAGTTTAATTTTTTTTCATTTGAGTAGGTTCAGAAATCAAATTTCACGTCCAAATGTGTTGCTAAGAAAATTTCATTTAGCTTTTTTTAACACTAAAACATTATTATTTTACAATCTATATGGCCAAATGACTCCAAATTTGATTCACGTCATATGGTTGAGATTTCTATACCTTAATGACATCTAGATCTACAACACTTCAAAAGCAATGATGTTTTTGACCCCCAAAAGGCCTTGTGGGCTTTTAGGGATAAAGGCCTTTTGCCTTGGGTCCCAAGTTATGCTCTTCTTGAGGGGCTTCTTTGCCGTCTTCCGATGGGGGTCAATTAATAGGTGGAGCACAACTGTACATACAACTAGGAGAGTTTATTCCTTCCTAATGTTCATTTCTTCGTGACCTAATAAGGCGAGTAGTATGCTCAAAAAGCACCCACACTCTAAAAGCGATCATGACACGAAGGTACATTTTGTTTTCTTCAGTGTACCAAAAGTGTACATTTTAGGAGGTGGTTGCTTTTAATGACCACTGCATTTCAACTTCAAAAATTTGTAACTAATTCTTCAAAGGTCCAAAAAACATGAAACGACTTGGGTTAGATGCCAATTCCATTTTTCTTCTAACAAAATTCACTGAAATTTGTTTCAAAGAGTTTAGCTTCCCCCAAAAGGCAATCAGCTCTTAAATGGTTGCCTTGAGAGCAGACTACCTTGTACAGTCAGGTCCAGCTCAATTACAAATTTTTTGCATTCCTAGTGAAAGAAGTTCCACTGCTGTCAACTTTGACACCCTCTTGAGGGTTGAAAATTTGTTTTTTTGCCTTGAATTTTTTTTACAAGTTCATCTCTATGTTAATAACATATGTGCAAAATTTCATGGCCAAAAGATTTATAGAAAAAAAGATATTCAAAGTCTACCAACATGTATAGTTGCGAGAAAAACTTCACTACTACCAACTTTGCCACTGTCCCAAGGATTGAGAATTTTTTTTTTTGCCATGAATTTTTTTACATGATATCATGTCTATGTTGATAATATGTGTACCAAATTTCAAAACCAAAAGATTTACACAAAAAGAGGAATCTACCAACATGTAGTTGTAAGGGACAATTTCACTACTGCCAACTTCGTCACCCTCCCAAGGATTGAAAAAAACTTTTTTTGGCATGAAATTTATTGTCATGGAAGCATCTCCATGTTGTTAATTCTCGTGCCAAATCTCAAGTTCAAAGACTCACACAAAAATAGATATTTGAAATCTATCAACATAGGGAGTTGGAAGAGTGATTTCACTATTGCCAACTTTGTCACCCTCCCAAGGGCTGAAAAATTGTTTATTTACCATGAAATTTCTGTCATGAGATCATCTCTAAGTTGGTGATATGTGTGACAAATTTCAAGTCCAAAACTTATACCAAGAAAAGGATATTTGAAATCTACCAAGAGGTGTAGTTGTGAGAATGATTGTCATGGAGATGCTTCCATGACAATAAATTTCATGCCAAAAAAAGTTTTTTTCAATCCTTGGGAGGGTGGCAAAGTTGGCAGTAGTGAAATTGTCCCTCACAACTACATGTTGGAAGATTTCGAATTCCTCTTTTTGTGTAAATCTTTTGGTTTTGAAATTTGGTACACATATTATCAACATAGACATGATATCATGTAAAAAAATTCATGGCAAAAAAAAAAATTCTCAATCCTTGGGAGGGTGGCAAAGTTGGTAGTAGTGAAGTTTTTCTTGCAACTACACATGTTGGTAGACTTTGAATATCTTTTTTTCTGTGAATCTTTTGGCCATGAAATTTTGCACATATGTTATTAACATAGAGATGAACTTGTAAAAAAAAATTCAAGGCAAAAAAACAAATTTTCAATCCTCGGGAGGGTGTCAAAGTTGACAGCAGTGGAACTTCTGTCACTGGGAATGCAAAAAATTCGTATTTGAGCTGGACCTGACTGTACAACAGCCTCCAATACCCACCCTCCATTGAACCAACGGTGCACAACAAACTGAACCCACACAACAACAACAACTACTCCCTCCGTCCCAAAATGATCTTCCTGTTAGACAAAATGTTCCGGATTAAGACTAAAAATAACATTTTTAAAGCTTGTTTTGCACTACATATGGAGTTTGGTGCACTCCTATTGCCCTTGAAACTTTGAGTTTTGAAGCCCTTTTTAAAGTGTAGTTTTGGATTATTGAAAAGTGAATTTTTTTGGGTATTTTCAAGGAGCACCAGTGGTTATTTAATTATTGAGTGTGAGGTCGTCATTTTGTGGGTAGTTAGTATAAGTCAAAGACCATATGTGGACCTATATTTTGCCTCCCAAAGTCTTCATCTTCTTCAATTAAATAATATTCAAAGAGATGCAAAAAATAAAAACAAAAAGTGTTGATTGACCCCTTCAACCATTTTATTTGTCTTTTGATTAGTGATTGCATAGATGGAGGGAGAACTATCGCTTGGAATTGTTTTGTTAGTCCTAGAGAACAACCAAAAGTTAAATTTGACCAATTTGCAACTCACAAAGTACAACAGGAAGATCATTTTGGGACAAAAAATGAAGGCCAACAAGAAGATCATTTTGGGACGGAGGGAGTAAAATTCAAGCGGAAAGCAGGAGCCGGCGCCGTTCATCCGCACATTCCCCGTGTATTCCCAAAGTGGCCATCCCCTTGGCAACGACCTTTCTAACCCATCACGCATGCAATCTCAGTAACAGCCTTCAAGCTTGATCAGTGCTTGCGATACAACAACAATTAAAGCCTTTGGAAACTTGCGCATTCTCTCAATTTCACGATCCGTGAAATACATGTAGGTTGCGTGGTACAGGAGCGCAGGTTTTTGAGATAGTCTGGGCCCCTTTGATATGTAGCAACCGCAGTAGTTTGCGTGATACGTGAGCGCAGTGTTTGTGATAGTTTTGGGCGCCAGCCGATTTCCGATTTCATTTTCACTTTTGAAATCAGAATTTCTCTTTCAACTTTGTGCATCCTTTGAAATTAAGCAACCGCAGGAGGTTGAATTGCGTGATACATGAGTGCAGGTTTAGAGATAGTTTAGGCGCCAGCTCGTTTTGTTCTCAATTTGCGCATCTTTTGAAGTTTAGCAGTCGCAGTAGTTTAGGGGATGCATGAGCGCAGGTTTTGAGATAGTTTGGGCGCCATCCGCTTTCACCTTGCGCTTCCTTTGAAATTTCACGATATGCAGTAATTTGCGATCTACACGAGCACAGCTTTTGAGTTAGTTTGAGAGCAGAGTTTTTTTGAGGTGGTTTAGGGTTTAGGGTTCTCAAGAAAAGGACGAGTGCTCCTTCTTGCCTTAGTCTCGTCCTTTTCTTGCTTGTCTGGACTGATGGTAGTTTCTTTGGGGATTCTTCGTCTTGATCCTTAGTTTCTTCGAGTGGCAATGATATGGATAGAAACTAAGTATCAGTGACTGTGTTTGAGGTTTTGTTTGCGGTTTTGTGTTTTTTTTTGACGTGATTTTTGTGTGTCGTGCTGCAGAATGATTTGTAAAGAATTTTGATTGAGAAGGAAGATGACTTCGTTGGCAGGTCGAGTGTCGGCCGTGGCGGGTGCAGCAGCAATCGCAGTGAATCAGAAATGGAGGAAGTACAAATTCTCCACTCTTTCCTTGCCCAAGCCGACTCTGCCAACTCCAATCCTCACTTGGACATTGGAATCAAGGGATTCAGGTTCTGTTCAACAATCTCCAACGACATGTTTAGGGTTGCCGGATCGGGGGGATTTGGACGAGCAGCTTGTAACACAATTTGGCAATCCTTTGCAATCCTACCGCTTTCGACGAAGGTAAACTTTTGCAATGGAAGTGGTAGGGAATTCTTTGTGAGCAGAAGTGTAAATCATGTGCTTTGAGTTGTGGTTGAGTTCTTGTTTCTGTTGTGAATTGAGCAGACGCAATTGCCGTGATCCGGGAAATTTTTTGATTGCTTCAAGAGGAGATGGTGATGCAGCAACTGCTGTGGGCGAAGAATGTACTGCTACCATTCAAGACTACGATGGTACGATCGTGTGCACTTGAATTTTAACAACTATTTTCTTGTTTTGAATCAGTTTATTTACAGTTCAGCCTCTCTAGTGACAAATATTGTAATTGCACGTTCCAAATTCGAACGGAGACCTAGTTCCTCATTAACTCTTCGTTATCAAGTGCTAATGAGAAACTGGGTCTCCTTTCTACATTTTAAATTATGTCTCCTTTCTCTGGTGCAATTCTTTTTAGGGTGAATCTTGCATGGGGTTCTAGTGTATATCGGTATACGCAGGTTCCTTTGTTGGAGTGTTTGCAGTTACTTTTGGACCAATATAATATGGTCTTTTCTTCAATAACATTTTGGAATATATTGCACACTTGTGACACTATCTTTTTGGAATGTATTGTGCACTTGTCACAAATTCAAACTATGTCATATTTGAGCTGCCAGATTAAAGAGGTCAGGGTGAATTTTAATATGCCTGGTGGGATTGATTCTGACTAGCAGCTTGAGTTCCATGGTTTTTGACAGAGCAGTAAGAAAAGTGTCTGTTGCCGCTCGGAGCTTGCTTTTCACATGGAGCATCATCTCAACAATCACTAGTATCGTCTTCTGCGGACTACATTGGGTGAGTTCACTTGGCTCTTTTTAATTTATCAGTTCAGTCACCCAATTTGCATGAAAATAATAATGGAGATTTGTAAAACTGTGACAATCATTACTGGTAGCTTTTGGTACCTCTCACTTGAAATAATCTCAAAACGAATTTGGATTCTTCTTCCAAAGGTGTGGAGGCAGCTCAAGAATAGTACGTATGCTCTTTCTGTAATGGCGTAATTCGCTCTGGCTCGAAGGGGAGGTCTTGCAGTGACAAAAGCTAAGATAGGAATACCATAAACGGTGCCCGTCCATAAACGGTTTCAATGTACTTGCTATTGTCATTTATGCATTGAAATGACAAGAGTAAGTACATTGAAACCATTTATGGACGGGCACCGTTTATGGTATTCCTATCTTAACAGTGAATGTGAAGGAATTTGAATAGATTGCTAATCAAATCAAAACAGCTAGATAGCTCTATAGTATGCCAGAGCCTCTCGTAATTTGGTTGCTTGTTTTTTAAAGCACTAGACTAATTTAATTTGCTGTATCTCTTTGTGGATGTCCGATCTCAGCTGGATGGAATGTGTACAAGAGGCCACGAATACATCAAACCGCAGGTGGAGCGACTGAAGGTGCGATCAGAGCCTGTGCGATATTGGTTATCCATTTCTTGCCTCCTCTTTTTGTGGCTCTCCGTGGCATTCTTTCTGCATTGGCAAGTCCAGCGGTGGGAAATGAGCACCATGGTTCGTGCAGTCTCTGATGGGGAGTTCGACCCCGGTGGGAGCTTCTGTCACGCACTCTGGCCCAGCACAGGGTTGGGATGCCGGTTGTCTTTGACATAACCCCATTCTATTGCTTTCATTGCCACATGGCACATTGCAGTTGGAAGAAAGGAACAGGGGAAGGTTTTGGAAGTTCCAATCCTCTCATGGCACTTCAGTGCCACATTCTGCGATAAGGTTAAAAAGAGGAAGGGTGGTTTAGTGTCAAAAACTTTAAGCTCGGTACTCTTTGGAAGAGCAGTAAGATCTTCAAGAGTTGATAGTCTTGATTTAGTTTGGAGGAGAGAGGGTTATGTCTGATATAACCTTGGGCCTCCCAGTTCTTGCCTGGATATGTAGTACAACTGTGTAACAGATAATTGAATTCTTGATTAGTTTGAGCTTTGGAGCACTGGCAAAATCAACTTGTAAATAAGCCACGCAATTTCTTAAACCACGAGTGCTGCAATGTTCAGTCCAGAGTTTTAAATTAAGCACTACGTAACAGATGGTTCTGAAAGAGTTACGATAGATTTGGGACATTGTATCACAGCAACAGCACTTGTGAAGAAAGAACTTTGACTCACGTTGCTTGTGTGCAACTGTATGCATAAGGTAGACAAGCCTATTACCACCTTGATTTGCAATCTGAATATCTTGGGGTTGACTCCAAGAGGGATACATATTTTCAGAGGTATGCACTTGTTTCACAAATCAAACTCAAGTAAGGATTATAATTTTTTTGATTAAAATTGTAATTTCTGTGAATTTTTGAAGTGGTCTGCCTTGAAATTACAAACTTGCTCATAGAGTGGAGTCATCTACTGGTCATTTTATTTGCAATCGAAAGAGGATTTCAATACACTTTAGCATGTAGTATTTGGACATCGTATGAGTTTCCAAAGTATTGTTTGGGTGTACCAACAGTAAGTTCTCATGGATTTTTATGTTTTGATTAATGTGTACATCTTGTGTAATCAGTATCTAAGAAAAATGATTATTTTTGGTCCAAATGTATGTGTCTCATTTTGGGCATTGTTGGTTAATAGTATCCATATCGTAGTAACTTTTTGTTTAGAGTACAAAGCTTTTTAGCATTTGAACATCTATATGATTATAGTGAGACAAACTTTATAGTACTTTATGACTTGTTACTTATTAGGGTCAAAATTACAATTAGATATTATTTTTTATTTGCGAAAAAATGGAACTCCTAAATTAAAAAAGAAAATAATGTCTTTCTTGAGATTTTATGAATTTTTTATGAATTTTAGTCTAGCTTTTATAGAATTATAAAGTGTCATTAATTGTCATAATGTATGCATCTTTGAATTGTATGATCATTGAGACCAAAAAATGACGGGTTGATGACTTTCAAGGTTTATATTTTAGAAATGAAGAATGCACCTATTGGTCCAAAAATCAAATCATTTTCTGTTCATTATGTTGGTAACAGGGTTTGTCTTTTTAGGTGCATAGACTATCTATACCTTAAATAAATTTGTTTGTTTGTGGACCATACATCCTTCAATTGTGTTTGTAATACCTTTAGAAAGCCCTTTGTGAAGAGTGCACAAATTTTGTTTTGTGTCATTTGGACATACAATAGAAAAGATATTGAATTTTGAAATATTTTTGAATTAAAAATTTAGAAAATGACTTAATACTTTTATTTTGGCTACAACAATGGCACAAGGCACACTAGTTTGAATGAAAATGAGCCATTTGTAAAATTGAAGATATTCTACAATTTTTAGGTCATGATGGAAAATATTTTAAAAGACACCTTCATGATGCAATTGAGAAAAAGTGCCTACTAGTACAATATTTGCTTTGTTGAACTTGTTTACAATAAGGGCCGGTTTATATTTGGCCTTGGGTCGGATGGAAGGTCGGCCGGATTTGCCTTCAATCCGACCTACAATCTGGCCCCAATTCTTCCATCCGGCCCCAAGTAATGTAAAGCCCTTGGGTCGGATTCTAGGGTCGGATATTGAATTCTTCCATCCGGCCCCAACTAATGTAAAGCCCTTGGGCCGGATTCTAGGGCCCAATTTTCAATTCATGTGCTCTTGGATTTTCTCAATGCTCATTTAAAAGAATATAAAAAAAAATCACATAGTTTTCTTCTTCTTCCTTTCTTTCCTATTTCAAAATAAGAATAAGATTTTATAAATATTTTTCCTTGTTTAATTTCTTTTTCTTCCTATTTATTCTATTTCAAAAATACAAAAGGGAGATTCCTACTTTCTATGCCTTGCATCAAAATTTAGAATCATGTATAAAAAAATAATCCAATGATTTGAAAGTATTGATGTTGAAACTGGAATATGAAAACACACAATTCAAGAAAACATCTATTTATCACCTCTTTTTTAAGTCTATATTTTTAGTTTTTTTTAAATAAAAAAATATAGAAATTTTTACTATGAGAACTTGGAATTAATTCAATGATAAATTTTAAGTCACGTCTTATAGTACACAGTACGGGTTACTACTAGTACTGTCATCTTTCCTCATCATATTCCTTTAGGGGGGATTTGTCATCAGAAGTTACAAAAAACACACATCATCTTATAGATGTGAATCAGGGCTTTTTTTTTCATTTTTTATGAAGTGCCAAAGTGGCGATATAAAAAATTCCAGTGGTGCTCCACATATTGGATAGAAAAGATCACATTAGTACATATCACATGTCTATAATTTTGGTTTCATCCACAATTTGCCGATTCCATCCAAGATTTTTATTATTTTGAATTTTTTGACGATTTCATCCAAAAATGTTGACATTTTTTATGGCATTTCTTAGCTAGATTATTTTCTGGTGCAATCTGGTACCAAAAAGCCTCCAAAAAAGCCTTGATGTCAGTCTATTATAATTTCAACAATAACAAGTTAATGATTTCTATTCACAGATGTGAGAGTATTATAAATTCAACAATAAAAATTAACAATTTCCACTCACATGTAATAACAAACATCTCAGATGTGGGAACAAACATCTGACATAAGTTAATTCAACCCCAGTACTCCTCTGTGACAGCACAATATCTCACATATACAATAACTCAACCCCAGTAACAGTGCTCCAAAAATCCAGCAACACAAATATCCATGAGCTCTTAATTAAGAAGCATGTACCAAAAAAGGAAACAAAGGACCTTACATTGGTAGACAGTGGAGATTTGTACAATCCAATGGAGGAGTCCAATCCGGCCCCAATCCGGCCCAAGATGGGAGTTCGGGCCACCCAAAACCTCGTCCCAATTGCTCCCTTGGGGCCGGATGGTTTGGCGCCAAAACCATGCCACCTAAGGTGACACATAGGATGAGTCGTAGTTCAATCTGGCCTCAAGTATAAAGTCCTTCGGCCGGATTTGGAGAAATTGAGAGATTCTATTGGTCCAAACTTGGAGAGTTCCGGCCAGCCTTCAATCCGGCCCCAAGTATAAACCGGCCCTAAGTGTTAGCATGACTTGGCTAAAACCTATGCCTTAACTCTTGAAGGACCATAATGCATTTTTTGGCAACATAGAAATTTTGAGTAGATACGTGTGATTGAAGATTTGCATATTTTAGACTAAAATTTTGATAGAAGGTGTGGACAAGGAATATCTTTCATATGCACTAAATTTCAAGACATTTGGAAATATGAGTAAAAAGTTATGGCCTAATATGTTATTTTTTTAATAAATGGGCAATCCGGGCAGATCAGAAAAAATCACTTTTTTCATAAATAAAAATTTGAAACTAGATTTGTAGAGTTATATTAGTGGAATGCTTCAAATCATTCCATTTTGATTAATGAGTCTAAAGTTATGAGGAGTTTTTGTTTGTAGGCAGTTTTGGATTCTTTACTCTATTTTTCCACGTGCTCTCAAGTTAGCATAATACTAGGTCCTATGGTTAGGGTTTTTTTTCTTCTGAAATTTGGTACTTATACAAGAAAAGACAGTTTTGGAGCTTTTTTGTGAAAACATAGTCACAATTTTTTGGGATTAAATGAGGTTGTTTGTTTTGTTTGTTTCATATGGTGAGATCTCTAGAACCTTAATAAGAAGTGCCCAAAACTTTGTTTTGTGGCATTTCAACTCACAACAGGAAAGCCACTGGAAACTAATCTTTCAAGAAAAGTGATCTCCCCAAAATCACAATATTACAGATGTGAAGTGCTTAAATGACCTCCTAAATACTGGAATGGTAAAATTCTAAGAGTGACGTTTCACACAACACTTTTCCTGTCAAGGTAAATACATCTTCCATTCCAGGCAAAACTTTGGTATCGAGCGTTGTTCGGTAACGCCCAATGATTATCAATATCTTTACAACTATTTACTCAATGACGACCTCCTGTTAACACATCCAGTCATCTCTAAGATGTCAAACTCCAGCTGCTAAATCCTCAAGGACTGGGGACGTACCAGTTCTCCTCAGTTCTCATTAGCTGGGAGGATAGAAGGAACAACGGGTTGTCCTAGTCCAGTCACTAAAGATTTCTCTACTTCTGTTGGATCAACAGCAACTTTGCTGCCTGACGGAAGCCCAACTTCTGCAGCCGTAGTCACCTCGCCAGCACTCGCAGGGTCAATCGGAACAACTGCTGGCGTTGAACTTGAACTCACAATCACCATCGGTTGGGGTAGGTTGCTTGTTTCAGCAATTCCAGTAGTTGCAGTAGTATGCTGTCCAGAGACTGCAGCGTCTGGAGTGAATGGCTGTTGAGCGTCACCAGTAACACTGGGTTCAGCACCAGCACTAATAGGACGGCCTTGCTCCTCAACAGGGGCAGAAATGGTCAATTGTCGAGAAATAGTACTTTCAATGCTCGACTGAGCAGGGAATGAAGTGCTAAATTGTTGGATAATAGCGCTCTGGGCAGCAGTAATTGGCATACTCGGTGTCGGTACTTGGGAAGAAGAAATAGCATGGACAGGGGTAGCGCCTTGAAGAGCAGCTTGCTGGTGTATTGAAGCCATGGCATCTGGAGTTGCAAGCGATTGCATGGGTATCGGCTGCATTGGTTGAAGCCCTGGAGTAATTGTGCCCTGTTGGACGGTCGTGTACAGGTTAGGAGAAGTGCCTGATAAATGCGTTGCGCTGAAAGCAGTGCCGAGCTGTGTCATGGTAGCTGGGGTGGCTGGTGTCGTAGGAGGAATCTGTGGTGCATTGAGATTTGGGGTCCCATTCAGGGGCCTATCCATAGCACTATCCTTGTTGTATAGTTTACTAGCTTCCCTGGCTAGTTGGAGGCGCTGTTCTGTTTCAGGCCTTCGACAAACTTTTCTGAGCGGCACGACCTCCTGAACCAATAGAAAGACATGGTCAGTACTTCTTCACATGAACTCTTAACATCTGAGTATTTATAGATTGGCAGTCGCCAATAAGTATTGCCAAACTGAAGTAAAATTCATTTGAAGTGAATTGAAGGGCCTACATTTGAAGAAATTAACACAACATGCAAGGTGTCATCTGAAAAGTAAACAAGGCTGTCAAGTGTCAAGTGCCATTGGACAAGATTTAACCATTCATCAAATAAATTGGAATGGGATTAAGCAGTATTTGCAGAGACATACCTCTGTCTGATCGTGTCGATAACGAACCCAAAATCGACACCGACAACCGCGTACATCATGTCTGCGTCTTTGTACATCCAAAATGTCTGCATCAAAATACAAAGCCTGCTCACTGCCCTCCTGCACCACCCAAAACGATATCGTTAAGAGAATTCCCCCCCCGACATTTATGATTGTGAAGGACATAGAAGTATTCCACCAGATCAGAAATGCTCGTCAGAAATACCCAGGCCATCCTAGCACTCGCAATCTCCTCAACAATGGCGATAATAAGCAAACTTTCTCACAATCTCAATAACGAATGATCACAGAGAAATGTAGTTTAACCCTTAATGGGTGACCTTGAAAATTATCCCTTTTCATTACTGTGTGAATCATTGCCTTAAGAAATAGCGAAAGCCCTCATTGAGGGGAAGGGCCAAACTACTGTAGAAGACCTCCCTTTTTCACAACAAAATTCTGAGGATGAATAGTTGCACTTCTGTCCTACTAGAAGGATTCCATATCATCCATCGGACGCCAAACAATGGTTTAAGGGTTAACATATAAACAATGACTAAGATGGGTATACAAACCTGAAAACAGAGAATTAAATCACCAGGCAGCACTGCCACACACTCGGTCGTCTCACACGGGAGTGATCTTTGACGAACTGCGGTTGCAATGTTGACCCACTCATCTTCTTCGGATCCAAATCCAGCAAACCTCACCTTCACCTCTGGTTCGCCACTTTCACTTTTACGCTGGCTAATGAAGGCTGAAACGTCATACCTGCATACCCATTCCACCAACACCTCGTTAATGCTTGGCAGGTGAAAGGTTGTGGCTCACATATTTCAGCACTGGTAGTTGATGTCTTTCAGTTGTAGTTCATGTTGAAGGACAGAAGACAATGAGAATGTCGAAACTTTGTAAGTCAGTTAACGACTTAGAAACAAAGAGAATGAACACATACCATGCGCCATCCCTGGCTGACTTGGCTTCAAAATCCATTGGCACATCGATCGTCTTTTTCACGACACCTACAATAACGTTAAAAAACTCAACAAATTGCACATAATATTCCGCATGCAAACAACCGGACTACAAAATGACTTGTTGATATCTACATAGCATATATAGGTCGGCCTGGTTCGAGTGATGAACATCTGGATTTCGAACATTATGACCTGACGTTATAATAACGTTGAATAGCAAGAAAGAAGCTCGTGTCTTGCAAACAAGACACTTTTCTATGCACAATACAACACCATTTTGTTTCACACACTTACTTGATCCGGCAACTGGGACCGGTTTAGGAGCGGGAGGTGTCTCAACACCTGATCCAATCGCTTTAAGCTTGTCAATCTTAGCTTTCTGCGCATGTCGCCGATTTTGGAACCAGTTCCAAACCTGTTCAAGCCCAGCATAATGCGTTCAGCTCCAACGTGAAGCTAAACGCACAAGTGGATAAATCACAATGAATGGAATACACTGAATTACAAAGGCCAAAAGTAAAAAATATGGATCGAGGTCGATTGCAGCAAAACAGCAGACTAAGTAAAACGAAAGCAAACCTGCTTCCATTGAACTTCTCTTCCATTACGCTCAGAGGAATTAGTAAACTTTTCCGCAAGACCTTCAACAATACTACGAGCTGGAGTTGCGCCACTACTTGCATCAAGGGCTTTCTCCATATCTGCAACCTGATATTGCCCAAACAGCATATCAGCATTGTCATGGTCTAGATAATAGAAGCAAAAAAGTGCAACGCTCATTTAGGAACAGAATTGTGAACCATCACAATTCGGTATAATGATGGTGAGAATGCGCAACTAAAGAAGTGAACTTATGAACGCCTAAGAAACGAATAAATTTTGTCATTTTCCGCTTGGGTGGTAATCCGGGTCAAGTGAGCCACGGGGATTCCACTTTTTAGTGATCAGCTCATGAGGGTCTCTCTGGTTCAGCTTGAAAGAAATTGGCAAGTTACCAGCAGCAACTCATCTATTCATACACTTGGTTGCACTTAATTAGCCAGTGGTGTAAGCATGACTTCGCTAAGCTTCTTTGTCCACTGGTCTTTGCGTTTGTCCACTATCCCTGTAATAGTAGTCTACAACCTCCCACTTTAAATTTGCGAAAGAAACTCACACAAGTGATAAAATGTTCGATCTCAAGAGATTTGGTTCTTTCAACAAAGATCTCTCCACAGTTCTACAAATTCTTCAAAACTATACTGCTACACTACTACACTACTACAATACAGAAATAATATCCTCCACCGTCAAATGAAGAAATTCGTTAAATTCGACGGAGCCTAAACCTCTTCACAAAATCGATCACCCTCTCAAAACCATCGTAACAATATCGCATTCCCCTCTCCCCGCTAAGCACTGTATCACCCTCCCTCAATTCTCTCCAAAAGTTTTCAAATCATTTTACACCAATCTTTACTTCACAGATTCTAGGTCACCGGCGTCCAGCATTGTCAATGAAAAACACAGGAAACACAATGAAAAAAATGAAGAGAATTTTCACAAGGAACAAGATTGAGTCAGCGAAGCCATACCTCTGAAGGCAGAAAGCGGAAGGCAGAGCCTCCGCTCATCGGAGTCCGCCCCATGACGACGAGACCCCTCGCTCAACTCCAAACCAAGAAAGTCGCAAATAAGTTTCAGTTCAATCCAGCTTTCTAAAAATCTCTCGCATGTCTCGCAAATACGAAACAGAACACAATCGGAGACGAAACCCTAAACACTTCAAACACAGATTTCAATCTCCGATTGCTGCACCCAAATAAACCAAGTAAAGCTGAATCTCGCGATGTTAAACTCCTCTCTCTCTCTTGATCTCGCAATCCCTGAACGGTAACCTTAAACAACGAACTACAAACTTCAAAGCTTTGTATTCAAAACCCCGCCATCGCAATGCCAAAATAAAGAACAATCTGTTTTGAAAGACACAAATGGGAACGAAGCAGGGCGGGGAAGCTCAGCATCTGGAGGCCGTCAGATGGGACCTCGAAAGGAACGGCGGCCGTAAGATGAGCGAGAAGAGATTAAACGGTGCAGATCAATAACGACGAGGGGTTGGACGGTCTAGATCAATTTACCCATGGATAAATCCAGAACGTTCATCCAAAATCTAAGAGATGGCGTAGATAGGGGGAGGACACGGTCATAGGATCGGCACGGTCGTAGGCGACGAAGGAGAGTTTATCCTGTTTTTTGCAGTCTTGGCTGCTCATCGTCTTGCTCTCCTTTCCGTCACCACTACACCATTTCCCTTTCCGAATTTCTCTTGCAATGTAATTCACAGGCTTCTCGCATACTTCTGCTTTCCCAAGCATTGCTGAAAATTTCATAGACTTTGAAAGACTTATGAGGGCAACTTCACACCTGGAGCTCCTGCAGGAGCCGCAGCAGCGGGATTGCATTTCAATTTGAAGTTTAAGGTGCGTGGAGAGGTTTTCGCATTCGCTCTCAGTGGCTTGCGTTTTTCCAAGGTCATTGAAATGGAGAGTCTGTAAGGTGAAAATATCATAGCGGTGATTGTTAGGATTTAGGATTTCCTTTCGGAAAAATGCAAGGTGATGTGAAGTTTTTAAATTGCCTGAGGCTTACATTCTGAATTGTTTTGAAGAATATTACGCATTTTGTTGCGTTTTTGGATTTTTTGAATTTGGTCGAAGTTCATGCAATCGTCAATTTTGTGAGAATTTTTGGTTGAAAATCTTGAAACTCTGATCGATTTTGAGGTTCGAGCGAGTGAGATTTGACGGTGATGGAATCCTGTGCAGAAGGGACTTACACTACAATAAGACCATGCTACAAAGCATGGCGTTGCCACAGCTCTTTCTCGGCAGTCGTCTCCCGGCATCCGACTTCGCCCTCCCGTCCACTTCGCAGCAACTGCGCAAGAGCAGCGGCGTTAGGATATGGTCACGAGGCGAGCTCGAAACTCTCGAAGCGCATCCGAACACGCTTTTGTCATCTGACTCGCCAGAGCCTGCGAGGACCTCGTACCTGGATAAGGACAACGGCAGCACCACCACCTCGCAAGGTAGGGTTTTAGGTTGTCAGGACCTGGACATCTTCGTTCGTGCAATTTAAGTTTTAGCTGATGTGGTGAAATTGAAAATTATTCAATGGTAAGCATGATGAAGATAAGACGAAGACCTTGAGATATTCTATTTTCTTACTTCGTAAACTTTTAAGTGTTTAAAGTTCGAAACCTGAAGCGATTTTGAGTAGATCCATGCTAAATGGAGCTAAATCCTATGTTGACATGAATTTTTTTCCTGAACTTTGGGATTGCTTCAGAGGAGTATGAAGACAGGAGATACCACGCTCCCAGGACAAAGAGGGATGTGTGGGTGAAGCCTGGAAGCTCCCCTGTTGCTACAGATTTTAAAAGAGAGAGGGAAGTGGCTGAGAAGTACTTGTGGGTGAACCCTAACCGGAAGAACAAGTGGGAGGGCGGGGTTGGGCCAGCGTCGTGGCCGGATCGTCGGGCGGGCATCGAGGTTCTGCACTCCACCAAAGATGTGGCTGCTGCTCTTCGCGAGTGCGTCATTCATTTCGCTTCCCGCATTCACTTGCATTTCACATTTTCGGTGTTGGCATGAATTGGCATGAATTGACATCTTCGTTGTTGATATTGAATATCATTTCTGATTGTATTACGCTTGAACCTCCAGTATTAACATGCAGTAGCTTTTCTTATCACCTGGGGTCGAAAACACTTCACTAGACGTAGCTTGATTGTGAGATTTTTGCTACAGTCTAATGACCGTGTAGCAATTGTACAAGATATTCTAGTATATGTCATAATGATGAGGTTTGAGTGTGCGCTTACTTAGTAATTCTAGATCGAATCATAGTGCACAAGTAATGTCTTCCAATGTTATGTTGCTGGCGGACCGGCAATAGAGTTGCTCAACCTTGAATTTAGAAGTCATGAAAATGAATCTAGAGCGCCCGAGAACTTCTTGAAGTCGTTCAAAACAAACCAGAAATCTGAATTGAGTTTTACTGATGAAATGATAACTGTTTGATTTTGATCAATAATTATAACTTTGGACGAGGATTGATGGTCTAGTTTTAACAAGTTAATCTAGAATTAGTTAAGTTTTAATTACCTGAGGAGCATGTTTGAATTGTTTTTTTGTTTTTTTTGAGGATTGAGAATTGAAAGGAAATGATCATTATTGTAAGAGAAATTAACCAAGCTAATGGAGGGCAATTTCGTAGGCATTTGGGTTTGCGTGATCGTAGCTGACGTGCAGTAAATTTGTGACAGAGTGGGTCACTCGTTGGAGATCATGGATCTGAACTCTGTGATGAGGCGCTTTGGAAAAGCGAAAATGTGGAGGGATGCATGCACGGTGAGTTCTTCCCGCTGGTTTTATAGTAACATTGGATTTTATCAAGGATTTTAGACAGCATCATAGGGAGATTGATTATGGGGTGGCAAGATAAGCTTAACGCAATTTGTTGGGAAGACTCCCCATGATTCATTGGAAGGCCTGCTTGTGATTGCCTATTTTACTCACTTGGAAAATGTGTATGTCTTTATCTAAAATTTCTAGCTGACAACTTTCTCTATGATACATCATGCGACCTCCTTCTGATCACCTACTTCTACCGACTTGGAAGGTGTTTACGTCACTATCTAAAATATTAGCTCACGAAATTCTTACAATTTCAACGAAGTGTATTGGATGTCTGTCCATGATTGACCTATTTAATTGCACATTCTCCTTCGTGTCCATTTTTTGGGGAAGGTCTAGTTTTCCATTGAAACCCTGTTTTTGGCCAGTATGTGTCATTAGTTACTCATTGACTGATATTTTATCATGAAGATTCTTACATTTAACGAAACTATTTTGTGTTCTATGAAACATGAAATTTGATAAGATAGGTATATGACAAGCTTTGGGAGTATCTAAAATTCTAGGAATTGGAAATACTTTGGTCTGCCATTGATCGTTTTTCTTTGGCTGTGCAGGTGTTTGATTACATGAAGGAGAATGATAAGCTTTCACCTCCAACCTACACAAGCTACCTCTCATTACTCGGCAAAGCGGGTCAATCAAAAAAGGCCATTCGTGAATTCAACGAACTGCCGATGGACAGTGAAGTGCGCCTAAACGTCTACGTTTGCAACTCTATCTTGAGTACTATGATATACAACGGCAAAATTGACAAAGCATTCCGCTTGTTTGCGCAACTGAAATCAGAGGGTCTCAAACCCGACACTGTCACGTACAGCACGGTAAGTTTGGAGTCTCCACTCCTTTTTGATGGCGGCCTCCATAATGGTTACCACGTGATAAGCTGTAGCATCTTTATTTGGGTTTTTTTGTTGCTTTCACAGAAATTACAAATATGATAGTCAAGCCGTTATTGGTTTGGATTTTTTGACTTTTGACATTTTATGGATAATAGGTTAACTATTTGTTTTTATGATACAATAATATGATAATTGGACATTATAGATGAAAGAATGGATGTTGTGGATGAAAAGGATAAAGTAGTTTTAATTAGCATTGGCAATCTTTTTAGTGGCTTACCTCCTCAACAGTTTAAAAACTATAATCGTTAACTTTCTCTTCTTCCCAACTGCGAACTAGTTTGGAGGTCTTAGCTGTACTTTCCTTTGAGTTCCGATCTGCACTGGCACATCTGAACCATCTCTACATTTGCTACAGAGTTTCTGCTTGTTGTTTGTTAACCCCTAAGTGCCGATGCTAAAAACAGATTGTCCAAAACATATATCTGTTGTTATAAAATGTAAGATATGATTTCTTCTTTCTATTGATATATTTGTTACCTTCCTTGAAGCTTCATATTTCAACATGGAAACCACACTTCTGGCCATTTGGACACTTAGGGGTTAGAAGAAGCTGTTCATCAGATTTCATACCCTGTTCAGTTATGCAAGGGAGTGGTCTAGTTATTGGTTCTTATAATGGAGTTTCATGATCCTTGCAGGTCATCTCAGGCTGCGCAAAAACTCGAGAGGGCTATGCTAAGGCCAACGCTTTTGTAGAAGAGATCAGAAACAGTAACCTCGTTCAAGATGCGGTTATCTACGGGGCTATTATGAACGTCTGTGCGGCACACGGTTTGGAGAAAGAAGCGGAGGCAACTTTTAAGGAAATGTGTGACTCTGGGTTCACTCCCAACCTTTTTCATTACAGTTCTTTGCTGAACACTTATGCTAGCAAAGGGAAGTATGAACAGGCTGAAGGAGTGCTGCAAGAGATTCGTGCAGCGGGTCTCACTCCGAATTTGGTACCTCCTTTCTCTAATCTGTACATTTAAAATCAGACCTCAAATCAGTGTTTGTCTGTCTCAATCATTTTGCAAGTAAGTGCTGAAAGAAATGCCTATCTTTTAAGCCCTAAATAACCTATCGTTTTTGGACAAAACTTAGGTGTGGTAATTATGACTTTTACAATTTTTTGGAAGATGTCTCGAAAGATATTAAGCATGATTTTACGATAGGCCAAAACCATGAGGCTATCAACTTGGCATATAGTTTCCTTTTTTTCAATGAGCCCATCATTTTCTATGTACAGTAAGTTTTTAACCAAATATTTAGACATAGGAGCATTTTCATTTCTCAATATTTGGGAAATCATGTAGTGAAGTTCCTATGTTTACGAATTTAAAGCCAACTTGATTTTGATTCTTGAGATACCGAATGCACTTTCCTAAGAGGAAGGGCAAGACATTTACAGTATGTACTGTTTGAAAATTTGGGTTGATGTTTGGCTATCTCCTTATTCAGCAGGCCATGATAGTTATAAAAAAACTATTTCAGTTTGTTTAAATGGTTTAGGTTAGGTTGAGAGTGTGGTTTTTGTGGGTTTCTTTCATTTCTGAGATTGGCAGAGGTCATTACTTTTATGCAGGTGGTGTATAATTCGTTGTTGAACGCTTATGCCAATTGTCAAAAGCCAGACATGGCCCGTGAAGTGTTCAAGAAAATTGAAGCTGAGGGCTTGCAACGTGACTTGGTGTGTACTCTTATCTTAATTATTATCACATCAAACTCTTTTAGTTGCTCACGTTTGATTAGTTGAAATAACTATGCCGAATTTGAAGCCAAATTTTGTGCAGTCTTTATATCAAATCTGGCAATTTTCTTCTTAGTGAACCTTCGTTGTGCATTCATCGTATGCAACAATTTAATTGACATAACAAATGTCTCATCCTATCCTGTATATTGAATACAAAGAGGTCACGATTTTATCCGTCACGTTCTCATCCATGCCGTTTTTCATTAATTTGTTCTTGTTGACTCTGATGATATTCAAACATCTTCTCCATGAAATCTGATAAAACAATTTTTGGTATTGTTGCATTGCATCTGGTTCTTTTCTAGTATATAACTATTTGTTGTAGTTTTATTAGGTTGAACTGAATTGTTTGACCTATCTATGAATATGAGATATTTCACGTGATAGTGATAGCTTGTTATATTTTCAATTTTAAGCTGCTCTGGAACTAAATGTGAGGTGTTTCAGGTCTCGTATTGCTCTATGATGGATGCGTATGCAAAAGCCGGCTTGCTCAAGGAAGCACATGAGACATTTGATATGATGCTTGACATGGGCATGAAACCAGGTAATGACACTATCATGTTACGAAAATTATGGCTGCAGAAAAGTCCTTTTCATGTTGATGTGGTGGTTGGATTCATCGATCTCTTGGGAGAACTTGTGCTTAATATTGTTGGCTGTCTGCAGGCAGTGTAGGATATAGCATATTGATCTCTGCCTACGCCAAAGCAGGACAAATGGATGGTGTACTGAAATTAGTCGATCAGATCGAGAAAGGGCAAAGCGGACAATGTGATATTCTTCTATTTAACACATTATTGAAAGTATACTGCAATGTCGGTTACATGGATGGAGTTACAGCCATACTTAGAAAGATGGATACTGAGGGTTGTGGCCCTGACCGTGGTACATTCAACATTCTTATTGGTTATTTTGCAAAGGAGGACCTGGGTGATCTAGCCGTGAAGACGTTAGAGGACATGGAAGCTAGGGGACATCGACCAAACGAGGTAGTCCTTCTGTGCAAATTGCTAATGTTGCTTTTGTGGTACAAATGTTTCTCCTTTCGTTCAATTGCCCTAGTTTCTATTTTAAGTCGACTCTGTGGCATGTCCACGTTTTATGCCCAATTACCACAATACCCAAGCTAAAATTAGAAAGTCAACATAGAAAACTAATAGTCGATGAGGAGTAACTTTCAAAACATATATGTATTGTTCAAGAATGCAGGGTATGATTCGTTCTTTCTATTGGTACATTTTGTTACCATCCTTGAAGCTCACTAAATTATTTGTTTCAAAGCCTAAAGATTTGGATGTGACCTTGTTTTATCATTTGGCAACCCAGGAAATACAATAACTTTTTGCCGTTTGAAGTGATTTGTGCTTTCTTCTTGTTTCAATGATATTATGTTCTTATTTATTGTTCCATAGGCATGATAATTCTTGGGATTTGATAATATCAGTTAATAATCGTTATGATCCCTTGTAAAGTTCCAATAAGTTGCATCAGTGATAGTAGAAATCTGCAGAGGGTCCTAGAGTCATGTATATTTGCAAAATTTGCACGTTATCTTACAAAGGAAATGTCCCTTTTATCTTCGGTTTCACTAAATGTGCGTGTGATGGAATGCAGGCTACTTACAACTCTCTTTTCCTTGGATATATCAAGAATGGGAAGGTGGAAGACCTACGGAAGGCAATTGCAGCAATGAAGGAGCGAGAGATCTCGCCGACTAATTTATCCTTGCAAACTATCGTCTCAGGATTATTGGAATACCAGCAGATTGATGACTTGCTTGTTTATTTGCCTGATTTGAAGGTGACGAATACACCACCAACTCACTGACCCTTTTCAACCTACTTGCTCTTGTTCGTGGGAGATGAATTCTCTGAAAGCTTACCCTCATTTGAGTCGATCATATGAATTGCTTTGCTAATTTGAGCAGTGTTTAAGTCTTTGATAACTCTCTATTAGGCAGGGCTTTTAGTAATCTTATTCAGGGACTTTTAGACACCATTATAAGAGATTATTCAACATGATTCATGGGGAGGTCTTCCTCTAGTCATAGTGATCATACGGAGGCCTCTGTCTGTATCATGGGGAGGCCTGCGTATGATCTCTGTGACCTTAGGGAGTATTTCTTATGAATCATAGAGAGGAATCTCTTTACGATGTTTCCCAGAAGTTCTAGAAGTGGAATGGAGTCTAATTTTAATGAAAAACAGTGATTTGCTGGTGTCGATCTGGCAGAGCGCTACATGACACGGTTCAGGACTAATCTATTGACTTGATATGTATCATGACAGGCTACTGGAAACGTACTATCATTTAACGTGATGGAGAAATTAATCCATGCACTAGTAGACGCGGGACAGATGGATGCTGTGACAGACTCACTTCATTTGATGAAGGTCAATGGCGTGCAACCTTCACAAGTAAGTCTCTTATGGGATCCTGAGGATATTATTTTCTTAGCCTGGACTTTGAACCAGGTTCTTCAATTGAACAAATCCTCTCATAACTTGATCTGTAACTGCTCACTGTACTCTCTTTAATCGTCACGGGCTTGCTGTTGTCCTCTTTCAACATGTGTCCAGAGGATGTGTTATCTTGGAAGACTTACTACATTCTTTATTCTATATTGTATCACAGCCTAATGCAAGTACATTCTTTATTCTATATTGTATCACAGCCTAATGCAAGGCTGTACTTCCTCTGTCTCAAAATAAATCCGTGGTACTCCCCTTTGTCCCCAAATAAATCTATGGTACTCAGACTAGTTTCCCACTAGAGACCATGGATTTATTTTGAGATAGAGGTAGTATCGCTTTATTGAAGATGTTTTTTTCTTTTAGCTATTACATTGCATTATTACTCACATTAAATCGCTGTAGTGCTGCTTTAGGTTGTGACTGCGTAGAACAGCTATGCTATGAGAGGCTCTGTCTCTTTAGTATTAAAATGTGGAAGGAGGGAACCGGAATGGTGGTGAAAGAAAAATGTCTCTCTTTTCATTTTGGTGTTCTTTAACCCTTAAGGACGCTGAGGTCAAAAAGTGGCCAATGGATGCCTTGACTACTCATTGTAGAAACAAAGAATACACCTATTGGTCTAATAATCCAAATATTTTAGTGACTACCTTGGTCATGGGGGCTGCGTCCTTTAAGGATTATAGTGGTTCTTGTTATTAAAGTAGATACTCAAACTTCCTCACATTAGCTCACATTAGCTTCTGTCTTCTGTCTATGCAAAGCCTCATCCCCTGCGGTCCAGTGCCAATAAAGCGTGTAGGTGCTAAATGTCTTTGGTTGCTTCCATTGAGACTGACAGTTGGTGTGGGTTATGCAGAGGACTTGGGATCTTGTATTACAGAAGTACGCCTCTTTAGGTGAATATGAGAAGTTGTTGCAACTTTTGGAGGAGCTGAAAGATGTAGGAGTGACGGCGAGTGCTGTCACGTACTCTCAGCTCTTGAAACAGGTCTCGGAGTCTGAGAAAGCTGTAAAGCTACTCGATGACCTCACAGACACTGTTCCTGCTATATAGATATTCTTTTTCTCATTGTCGTCTCACTTCGCAATGGTCTTACGTATGCTTTCTCAGAAATGCTACTCCTCAAATTCATGGTCTTGGTACTGTAATGTCCCGCCTTCACGGTTTCTTCCAAAAGTTCAAGAAGAAGATGATGAAGTGGACGTTTTAGTTCAAGCATTGAGGGGTAAAAGAAAAGGCAGGAATTGTCTCTAATCACAGAAAGATGGACTGGTCACCGTGGAAATCAGTGTTTTTGGTATCATGTGAATCATTTGCTTAACTCTTAAACGTCTAGGTGGATGTTTTGTGGTTGATGAATGAAGAGAATCGCCTCTGTAGGATAGAAGTGCAACTATTCATCCTTGAAACTTTGTGTGAAAAGGGAAGATCATCTATAATACTTTGATTTTCAATTAGTGCTTTTGCATTATTTTAATGCAACAATTCACATGATTTTCATGGTTATGAGCCCGTCGTTTAAGGGTTAAAAAAAATCTAAAAACACTCATTAGAGGTCAAACTATTGTGTAAGGTCTTCCCTTTTCACACAAAGTTTCAAGGATGAACATTTGTACTTTTGTGTTACATAGAAGGATTCTTTGTTAGCCATTAGACACTTAGCTTCCGCAACATCCTTCTAGGGTTAAGGTACAAATTATTTTTTCATATCAGTCTCTTGAAGAAGTTTTATTCAACACTTATAACAAAGTGGAGTAGTATAGAATGGTCAATCTAAAACCATTCATATGGATTGGTAGTCAAGATTAGTGGTTACTCCCTCTGTCCCAAAATGATTTTCATGTTGGACAAAATGTTATGATTTAAGGTTGAAAATTACATTTAAAAAAAAAAAATTTAACTATAAGTAGAGTTTGGTATAGTCCTAACATCCTAAAATTTTGAGTTTCCAAATCCTTTTGAAAATGTAATTTTGGGATACCCAGAAACGAAAATTTTGAGGCATTTTTGAGGAGCACTAGTGGCCACACAATTGTCCAATTACTGTGGACCAGGGCAATTATTTAATTGATCAATTTTTAAGTAACAATAACTATGTTTGAAAGCTAACTCTTGTGGCCCGGGGCTTGAGCTCTCACCCTATCAAGGACGTTCTTTTGGCCATGTGTCTACTTGCTGGCCTTATTGTATAGGCTAATTTATAGAAGGAACTATTGTCAGAGACCAATTTTTGGTAAGTTGAGCAAAATTTTGCTCAAAATAGAAACCATACATCCTATAGTCCAAGACTATGTGGCCATTGTCTCGCTACTTTTGATGTGACCCATGACTTGATTAGAAATGGTTGCCATTGTAAAGAATCATTTTAAAAGTATATGCTTCCCACGGGTATTTTTTTATTGGAGTTTCGTTCGTTATAATTTCAACAATACATTTTGAATGTTTCTGAATGGAATTGCATTCTGTTGCACCAATGATTGCTTCCATCCCCCTACATTCTACGTTATAAAATATATCCGAAAGATCATTTAAGGACAAAAAATGAAGGACAACTGGAAGGTCATTTTGGGGTGGAGGGAATAATTTCTACTTGTAGACAAATGAATACTAAGTGCACAATATCATAACCCATCATCATATTCTCATCCAAATGGATGGTCTCATTGACATCCTTATAAACATAGAAGAATTTAGAAGAAAATCCAATTTTAGCAAGCTAAAGAAAATATGACATTATCTTATGCAATAGTGACTACTTTGGTGCTAGATCCTATCTTTTCAAGGTTAAGAATTTACAATTCTTTACTTATTGACGCCTTTTGGCCATAGGATTTGTTGTTATTTTTTCTTTGCAATGAATCATTTTAATTAGTATCAAAATAAAATTAAAAAATTTAATGTTTTTGATAGTAATTTCAACTTGTAATATTATTGGTCAGTTCTAAAAGGGGACCTTTTAACTTAGGAGAGGTTCTACATATTCAAGAAAAGAATGTTTGAAAAAAAGATGAAGTGACTTTAGTTAACTTTCCTATCTCTTACAAGGATAATCTTCCCTATATTCCTAAGAGCCCTATACTACATGATTTACATTATTAGGCTAGAAAAACAAAGAACTATATTAATCTATTTCACTTGTATAAAAATAAGGAGAGAAAAAAACAATAAGAATAGCTTAATATTTTTTGTTAAATTTTCTTAGAAAAGTTGGTGACCAAAGTGACTTTGTACACAATATTGTTGAAGAAATGGGTTGAGTTTCTTTCTATAGTGCCAAATTATATGAAATTATTCCATCTATAGTGCCACAAGATTTTTAGAAGGACTTTAAGATTAACCTTTAAATGACATATTAGGTCCAATAGGACATCTTGAGATTGGATTTGATCATTTTTTTGTGTTGTCTTCATGAAGCTTGTACAAATAACCAATCAATGATGAATTATCACCCTCTTCAAGGCCATGGGCAATCTCAAAAGCAATTGTACAAATATACTATCAAACTTTCCAAAGCAAAAAACACATATTCATTTTTGATTTGAATTACAAAACTTAATTTAATAGATGCATCTCTTGACAAAAAGAAAGATATCAAAAAATTAGACTATAGTTGAGTATTAGAAGGCAAGGTGTTCGACTATGAAAGTTAAATTTATGAATAAGGTAAGCCATCATATTTGTGCCACAATGTACTAGGGCTCCACTATTCTATGTGCTACCAATGATGTCCATTGAAGGTTGAAGGGCCTTGTTTCTATTTCCTCACTTTTAAATGAGATTCTAGACCATCATTTCATGTATGTTCATATCAAACCCCTAAACCATAAACCCTTGACTACAATTTCTTTGCAGTAGAAGTCTTGCACTTGATCTTTATTTGAATTTCAACTATTCAAGGGCAATGGGATTGAATCATTAGTTGAAGTTCTATGAGCAATTCCCAATTGTTGATAAGAGCATTTTGTGCATACATCTATTTGACTTCAACTTCAATATTAGTTATGCATATTTGCATAACTGCGAGTTACATGGTTAGTAATAAGCATACTATTTTGTAGTTGATTATTAAAACCTACACCTAATTTTCTTCTAACAAAAAAATAAGAACCTCTCATATTGTACTTGGTGATGGTTGTCATGAAGAAAATAACCCCCTAAAGGACCAAGCTGCTTTTTTTGGCAACATAGAAATTTTGGGTAGGTACCTGTGACTAGAAATTTCCATGTTTTGGGCCCAAAATTTAATAAAAGGTGTGGACGAGGAATATCTTTCATGTGCACTAAATTTTATGACATTTGGAAATATGAGTCAAAAGTTATGGCCTAATATATGGTTTATTTCTCAACTCAGGTAGTCTGGGCAAATCTGAAAAATTCACTTTTTTCAAAAATAAAAAATTGAAATTGGTCTTTTAAATTTATATATACGTACTTATGGATTTTTTATTCTAAAATTAACTTTGAAGTTCTTTATTTTACTCAATTTCAATATTTTTGAAAAAAAAATAAAAACATAGGATATAGATTGTTTATTACAACATTTCAACCATTGGGATTGATATTTTTCAATTCTATAAATAAATTGTTAATAATTTTGTGTTTTGAATCATTCTATACTTCTTTCTACTTATTATTTTTTTCCTATATGTTGTACAACTCCAAATGAACTGAAATTTTTTAAGCATGTAGCCAATCTGCCTTGAAGAAAGAATCCAAAGAAGCACCACCATTTTGGACATTTTTTCATACAAATGTGACCTTGTGAAGTGCAGCTGCCCGTTTTTATGCAGGGACCAAAAAAAAGATTTTTGTCACTTCAAACGCTAATATCTTGCAATCTACATGGTGGAAATTTCTGAATTTTTTTCCACATCTTTCCAATCTAGCGTACTACAAGATCCTATGGTTATATGTGTTCAAAAATGAATTTTTTTTAAAAATTTGGTACTCGTACTGAAAATGGCAGTTTTTGAGCGTTTTTGGTGATAACATAGTCAAGAAACTCTAGGGATTAAACTGAACCGTGACAAATTCCCGATCAATAAAAAGGGGAAGGAGTGGAAAGTAAAGCATAAATGGATCACTGAGAGCATCCTTAGTCTGGCCTTTTTTGTGGTCTCTTTCACAACAAATTCAAGTTCTTTGTTGTGCCCTTAACCCTACTCGACACTACAATAGACAACACAATCATGGCAACGACTGAGTAACCAACGAATCATAAATGGGCAATAATTCAGCTTCCACAACTCTTGCACTCATAAAAGCAGTTGTTTTGCCTATTTAGCCAAAGTAGAGTTTGTGATGGCCTTTGCACGTTGAGGTGCAACAAACTGCAAACTTCCTATTAACTTCAAGGTCTTATGAATTGACTCCGAACATAATGTTAATGTAGGAGAGTTTTGCCATCATGGTATATTTCGATTGGTTAAGGAGAGGCAAATTGAGATTGATAATGTTCAACGCTTGCCTTGTGCAAATTTTCAACATGGTGGGTATGAAGTAGAAATTTCATTGGTCTAGCTGTGAAAGAAATCTAAGAGAAATCTCTACTATTATCAATCATTATTAACTTAGTGAGTGCACATCCACCTAATATAATCTAAATGCACGAGAGTTTTATTGTTGTGGCATGATTTGATCGGGTAGGCAACTAAATAAGTCAAACGGCTCAACTCTCCTACATTGACATTATGTCCGCTAATTGCAAAATAGGCCAAGTCATCAAGAATAATTGCCGGTCAATACCAACCTCACCACCAACAACTTGGTAGGCCCTAACAGGCAATTACTCTTAATAACTTGGCCTATTTTGTAATTATCTAGTCCATAGCCATGCAATGCCAAATAACATGGTTTGGACTAGTTGTGCTTATAGTTCTATAAAGAGCCCCAGCCAAGGGTGAATATATATACTTTTTTAAAAGCCCCCTATTTTGTGCTGTGTTAATTCTATTTTTGTACACCCCTCCTACACTACAATAAAACCTGCATTTTATGACTGCAAAAATATGACTAGGGATGATTGGCGATTGCTCGCAGTCATATTTGGAGAGGCCAACATAGTCCAAGGAAAAGGGGGTCAATCTAAGATGATCTTCTAGTATTTTGGTTGTAGATCTCATTCCTTAGGGTGTAGGCATAACTTTATTTCATGCCTTTAAAAAATTTGTTGTTGTATATTGTGCCTATTATAGAATTTGTGTTCAAATATTTGGAGTGGCATATGTTTATATTTTAATTAATAAATTTAAATTTCTCATAGGGGTTACAAAGGAAGTAGAGAAAAGTGAAACAATTAACAACATGAGACAATAGATGGATTCATTCCTAGCCCATTTTGTTGGAAAGCATAGGAAAAGGATCTCAAAATGCATATTAAATTTGTTTTGGTTCTTTATGGCAAATTTTTTTCAAGTTGAAATATATATTTGGTGACAAAGATAATCCTATAAAATATTGGTTCAAATATAGAGATTGTTGATTTCTTTAATGAGAGAGAAGGAGTATTGTTTAACAAATAATTTAAGCCATGAGGACATGAATCCACATCTAGTTTGTACACTAACAAATTGGTTGCACTAGCAGATTAACTAATTATGTTGATTGATTGTACATGGTGACTTATACAAATTAAAAGCTAATTATATTGGTTGATACAAAGTGAAATCTAATGCAATTAATTAGTGATATAGATTAAAGATTGTGGGGTTTAGAAAAAATACTTGAAGCTTGAATAAAATCTAATTTAAGGAGAGAAAAAAGAGTGTAAGAAAAATTTATACTTGAGTATTCATAAAGCAAGAGCAAGTGAGGAATGCCATTTGTATTCAAAGTCTAAGAGTTTGAAGTAGAAGTAGAACTTCCAAGTTGCTACTTAAAGCTTTGGACTGTTGGGCATAGTTAGAGACTAAGTTGACCCCTATATAGAGTTTTGACTTTGTATTAAACAAATATTGTTGATTGTAATATGCATAGTTGACCAAAAGAAATTTTAAGGTCTTCAATAGATACATATTTAGCACTTATGAGGATTATGTCATTACAATTGTTTGACTTCTAGAATTAAAATAATTTAATTAGTAGTAACTGAAATCAAAGATTGCAATTCTAAAATAATCCAAAAAAAGAGAAAAAATAAAAATATATATAATTTTTTTGGAAGAAGTCAAGAGAGAGAAGTAGAAAGAAATATGTTGAAAAAAAAAAATTGATCATGGATAGAATTTATACACCTTATTGTAAAAGTCGTTATTTAACCCCTAAAGGATCAAACACCATTTTTTTGACAACTTAGCAATTTTAGGCAACTCACTACAACCGGAACTCTTTTCTTTTTTTCTTTGAAATGTTCACACAAAATGTGCCCAAAGAGTAGTTTTGAGCCCCAACAATTTTCATAACTATTGAGTATGTGGTTAAAAAGTTATTGCATGATATGTCATTTTCATTGGGCAGCAGGCATCCCAGGCAGTTGAAAAATATTCTTTAAAAATCACTCAAAAAACAAATTAAAATATGAAATTGGTTCTTTAGATTTATATATACAAGGGAAGCTTTGAATCATTCCATTTTGATTAATGAAATGAAAGTTTTGAAGAGTTTTATTTTGAGGATAGTTATAGAATCTCTATTCTAAAATAAACTTTGAAGTCCTTTATTTAACTAAATTTCCAATATATTTGAAAAAAAATAAAAACATTGGGTGTAGATTTTTTATTTCAACATTTTTCAATTCCATTTTATTTCTACACCCAATGTTTTCATTTTTCAATTTCATATTTAGTTTTGTAACAGTTTAATTTTTTGAACATTCTCTACCACTTTCTACTTACTATTTTTTTCCTTTATGTTTTATAATTCCAAATAATCTGAAAACTTTCAAGCATGTAGCCAACTTGCCTTGAAGAATGAATCCAAAGAAGTACCACCATTTTGGACATTTTTTCATACAAATGTGACCTTGTGAAGTGCAACTGCCCGGATTTTTGTCAATTCAAACACTATTATCTTGCAATCTACATGGTAGAAATTTCTGAATTTTTTTTGACAACTTCTCAAACTAATTTAATACAAGATACCACGGTTAAATTTTTCCGAATTTTTTTTTTTTTCTAAAATTTGGTACTTGTATTAGAAATAGCAGTTTTGGAGCGATTTTGGTGAAAACATAATCTCTGACCTTTAGGGATTAAGTTGTATACAAAGATACAAAAAACACAACAAAAATGAATCAAGGTAGGCCTTATGATACAATTATAATATGCATGTTGAAAAATGGGGATGAGGTGGAAATGGATTCTGAGGCATGTCTTTGAATTTGGCACTTTGTTATTTTTTTAGTAGAAACCGTAATTATATTAGAAATTAGAAGTTTAACTCAAACTTAAGAATTTATTAAAATCCAACTTTGAATTCAAAATCATTTAGGTAATTTTTAAAGGTTTTCAAGAATATATCACACTTTTAAAAATGAATAAAAAAATAAGAAAAATAGATTATAATGAAATCAGATAATCAAGAGCATTAATTTTGGATTAAAAACATCAGAATTCATCTAATTCAAGCTAGAAAGGGACCTTACATTTAGGTGACATTTATAATGCAATCTTGAAAGCAAAAGTTAATTTAGACTTATAGGCTAGAAGAAAATGTCAGATAAAGTCTTGAAAAAAATATAAGAGATAGAACTTTATCTATCCATAATTTTTGCTAAAAATATCCCACTTTAAAGATTTTACTATTTTTGAATAGGCATGCAATATTCTACAATTTAAGCGATCAAAAATTTGAAATTTTCAACTTGGATTTGGAAGACTAGAGCTTTAGCTTGGATTGGCCAAAACCATCCAAAACCACCTCAAACTTTAATTTTTATAGTTTTTGTCAGTTTTAATTAAGATGTGAACCACTTATGGTTTATCATTAGAAAAAATTTGTTCAATGATTAGAATGTCAATTGAATGATACTTAAATATCCAACTTCAGACTTAGCTCAACAATAAAGAACATGGTTGTGCATGCTTTATCTCAAGGATATAGTAAAAACACTCATACATGTTCTGTATTGAAGTTTGTTTATTTATTCGAAAGGTTCACAACAATGTCATATAAGCCACATTTTAGAGGGTCTATGTAGGCCCTATATGAGTCACAAAATTATTCATATGAAGATTGAGGCTCACTGTAGGCATGTGTATGCTTGTATTGCAATTAAAAGATGGTTGTTTGGATGTTCTTACAAGGATATACTTAGACTATAAAAGGATAATCCTTTATTTTATTTCAAAGATGCATGTAGATAGCACCTCTATTAAATACTTTCATTCCCACACTTTTTGTACACTTTTTTTTCTATAATTGTAGGTGTTTAAGACCTTGCAGTTTTCCTTTAAGCATTTTGTGAAGTTGTAGTGTCAATATGTATTCAATTTGGATCAAATTTGATTATTAAAATAGCTTAGTTATTTAGTATAGTCATATTTGGTTAGTTGTGTGACTATATCAAGTCACATGACTAGAACAAGTCATGCGCATGACTAAAATAAGTCACATGATTAGGATTTTGAAATCCTAGCCGCCACCAATTTAAGGTTTTGAAACCCTAGCCGTCATTTTTTGTATCTCCCCTTCAAAGTGCAATATTTGATTATTTTTTTTTCTTTGCTTCTTGTTGTCTCCTAAGTTTTGTTGCCTCTTAGTTCTTGTTTCTTGCTACTTTTTAGCACTTGCTTCTTGTTGTCTCCTAAGTTTTGTTGCCTCTTAGTTCTTGTTTCTTGCTACCTTTTAGCTCTTGCTTGTTGTTGTCTCCTAAGTTTTGTTGCCTCTTAGTTCTTGTTTCTTGCTACCTTTTAGCTCTTGCTTGTTGTTGTCTCCTAAGTTTTGTTGCCTCTTAGTTCTTGTTTCTTGCTACCTTTTAGCTCTTGTTTGTTGTTGTCTCCTAAGTTTTGTTGCCTCTTAGTTCTTGTTTCTTGCTACCTTTTAGCTCTTGCTTGTTGTTGTCTCCTAAGTTTTGTTGCCTCTTAGTTCTTGTTTCTTGCTACCTTTTAGCTCTTGTTTGTTGTTGTCTCCTAAGTTTTGTTGCCTCTTAGAATCTTAGTTCTTGTTTCTTGCTACCTTTTAGCTCTTGCTTCTTGTTGTCTCCTAAGTTTTATTGTCTTTTAGTTCTTGTTTCTTGCTACCTTTTAGCTCTTGCTTCTTGTTGTCTCCTAAGTTTTATTGTCTTTTAGTTCTTGTTTCTTGCTACCTTTTAATTTTTCCTTATTTTTGCTTCTTAATTCTTGCTTCTTGTTGCTTATTAGTTCATGCTTCTTATTGCCTCAAAGTTCTTGTTTTTTGCTACCTTTTAGCTTTTGCTTCTTTTTGTTTCTTAGTTCTTGTTTCTTTTTGTTTTTTAATTTTTGTTTCTTGTTGCCTCTTTGTTCATGTTTCTTGTTCTTTCTTAGTTTATACTCTTTGTTTGCTCTTGTTGCTTTTTGCTTCTTATTGCATCTTATTTTTTGCTTTTTCTTGTTATTTGTTGCATTTTGTTGCATCTTAATTTGTGCTTCTTGTTGTTTCTTGTTACATCTTAATTCTAGCTTCTTCTTACTTCTTATTGCATCTTGTTGTTTCTTGTTACATCTTAATTCTAGCTTCTTCTTACTTCTTGTTGCATCTTACCTTTTAGCACTTGTTATCTTTTGCTTCTTGTTTCTTCTATCACTATTATTATTCTTTTTTCTTGTCTATTTGAAATTTCTAGATAAATAATGGTTATGATGTCATTATTTCTTGTTACTTACTTGTAATTTCTAAAGATATAGTAGTTGTGGTGTTATTCTTTCCTCTTTATTATTTTGAATTTTTAAAGATATAGTGGTTAACTAGCTATGACTTTTTTTTAAATCTTAAATTTATACTACATATTTTGTGTTGCCTTAAATCTTTGAAGGTTGATCTATATTGTTTATTCACTGAAAATTAACCTTGTTAATTGTATATGTAGGCACCAGAAGTTGGAATAAAGTTATTGGAGGCTACTTACAACATTCGAAAAGCAACATCTTCACATCTTTGTAAGGAATATAGGTCCTATAAATGTGTGGGAATATACATTTATAGAATGTCATTGTGATATATTTTGTATTAATGACTACTAAATGTCATTGAAAAGAGTCACATTCTTTCTTGTATTTTTTTTTAGTGTAAGTGTCTCTTGTGCGTCTCAAAAATCGTATATACTTGTTTTTAATTTGTTAGAGTCTTTTGTTTAGTTGCTAAACCATGTTGGTGCATGATTGCAATGCGTCATGTTCATTTTGAATGTATGAAAAATATGATTGTAGTTCATGACATAAGCTATTTTATAAACCTAAGTCATTCCAATTACAAACTACATACAAATCTAAGAAATGCAACTCTCACTAATATGGAATTTCATTTGCTTGAGTCATATTTCACAATATATCTTGGCCAAAATATGATTGGCTATTGTCACATAATACTCATAATCATACCAAAATGTAACTCTATGTTTTTTTAAATATGACTACATTCAATCATTAAATTATTAATAACACTCCATAGAAATTCCCACATTAACCAAAAATATGACTCACAACAGTCATATTTTACATTTTTTTTAAATGACTCATGAGGGTTAGATTCCACATCAATAGAAAATATGACTTATAAGAATCATTTTCTACATCAACAGAGAATATGACTCATAAAAGTCATTTTATTACATCAACAAAAATATATGACTCATAAGAGTCATTTATCACATCAATAGAAAATATGACTCACAAAAGTTATATTTTACATCAACCAAAAATATGACTGTACAAAGTCATATACCATGTCAACCCAAATATAACTCATTGTAGTCATGTTCCACGTCAGCCAAAAATATGACTACGTAGGATTTTTTTTCTTTGCTCGGGCAGCTCAAGAGAAAGTCAAAACTTCAAGGGTAGTCAACATATACGCTATGTTGGCAAAATATGGCGTATTATACTCTCAATCTAGATGACTACAAATATGACTCATTAAAAATATGACTAGTCGGTAATGACTAGACCTAGTCATATCGCACGTCATCTACAGTGATTTTTGCGGAAGTCATATTTTGAGATTTTACGACTCACTACAGTCATATTTTGCAGTCATAAAACATCCATTTTGTTGTAGTGCTAGCTAATTTGGGGATCTATAATTGTAAATATGAACTCAAAATTTGAAAAAAATAAATTTGCATAGCAAATAAAAAGTTCATGCTTTTTCCCCAAGGATAAAACACAGGGACACTACCGCCTCCACAAGAGGCTCATCATACAACTAAGGTGAAGACACCGATTCTCGTCAGTGTATCCAATTTCGTCATGATGTACCAAGGGTGCACATTTTGTAGTAAGAATGTACTCTTTTGGTACATTTTTTTAGAATTGGGTACAATATCCACTCAATCTCCCAACATTCTAATTGAGCACCTGAAACGGACAAAATTTGAGAATATCAGTCCACATGCGAAATTGGTTCTCGGGTTCTACGAATCTAACTTTTTCCAGTTGTTTTGGAATTAGAACTTGAAATTTTTTTTTAAGTTTTCACTGGAAGTGCAATCAATGGGACCAGGAGGATTTTTGTTTTGTAGTTGATCATTTAAAACCTACACCTAATTTTCTTTCGATAAAAAAAATAGGAAACTCTAATACTATACAGTTGGGTAAGGTAGTAGGTCCATAAATGGACCACCTAAGTTCTGGAATTGAATTTTGGGGAGGTGAAACTTCTTGAAATATTTTTTCAGTAAATTTTCCTTGAAAGAGAAGTGGAATGGACATCTAACTCAAGTCGTTTCATTTTTTTGGAGCTTTGTGGAATTAGTTATGAAATTTTGAAGTTGAACCGATATAGGGCTCCAAAACTGCCCACCCGTAAAATGTACACTGCTTGTACATCAGTAAAGGCTATGAAAAAATAGTATATACAAATCGTGTACATTTTATAGGTGGGCGATTCTGAATGCCCGAATGTAGTTTACAAACTGTTTTCTAGAGGCATTCAAGTTTTTTTTATACAATGTGGATTATAACTGCTATTTTTTTGGTAAGCATAATTATCATTGCATCCTTATGCAATCCCAATCAAGCATACCCAAATTTTAGTTCTAAAAAGCAAAATTTCATTTTTGGTGAATTTTTAAAGTCAATTTTTGTGATTTTACATAATATTTTATTGAATACAATTGGTGATGAATTTTTTTAATTTGATTGTATACTTGCGTAGGAAACATCCATATGCACATCTTTCATATTACCCCTCCCCCCCTTTAACCCCTAAATGCTTGAGGCACCCAAATCTGGTGTTTGCAAAACTTTGAAGTTAAATAAAACCTAACCAAGTTATTATTTTTAGTAGTTTATATTTTTGGAAAGTTTTTCTTGAAGTCTAGTTTTAGCATTAAAAATCCAATCTTGAAAATAAATGATAGTGATTTTTCTATTCAAGATTTTGTGCAAGGGGACCCATTGCAATCTTGACTTCCTATAGTGTTGAGACTTGAGAGCTCTTGGAAATGAGCCTCAAATACACTAGATCTTGGAGAAAAAATCACATTCAAAATTCATTTAAAAAAATTATAGAGTAGATTTTAAGAAGCCATAAATTGATTGGGGTTATATATGTTAGGCCCTTTAACATCATATTTTTTTGGTCACCAACTTTTTAGATTTGACTTGTGAAAAGAGGATTGAAAGATTTGTGCAGTTTTAACATCCTCATGGTCAAACATTATAATCTTTCACTCCATAAGTGATATTGTTGTGTTTTCTTTTCCTATGAGATCTCTAACATGTCTAGTTTGAATTTGTACGGTTACAATTCAAAAAAAATTGATGCAACTTATCAAAATGTTGACATTTTGTTCAATTTAGAGCAAATTCTAAGCAACTCAAAACAGGCCTTGGGCATTTAGGGGTTAAGTAACAAAATATATGATCAATGAAGAGTTCAATAAAATGTGTCGTACGACCAAACTTTGAAGAAATGGATATCCCTATATTTTAACTTGATTTTGTTAGAATAATTGTACCATCATGCTTAGATATACAAAATTAGTTACCATGTGAGGTGAAAATGCCAAAAAAACAAGTTAAAATATAGGAATATCTATTCCTTCAAAGTTTGGTCATACCACATTTTTCATTAAACACTTCATTGATCATGTTTTTGTTACTCACAGGGGGGGGATAATATAAAAGATGTGAGTATAGATGTTCCCTACGTATCCATGCAATCAAATTAAAAAAATTCATTACCAATTGTATTCAAAAAAATATTATGTCAAATCACAAAAATTGACTTAAAAAATTCACCAAAAATGAAAATTTATTTTCTTGAAATTTAAATTTGGTATACTTGATTGGAATAGGGTAAGATTTGAATGATAATCATAGAAGACAAAAAAAGCCAATTTTATTCTCTATAATGTAAAAATCTCTGAATGGCTCCCAAAAGCGGTTTGTAAGCTTTCAGTACCTGGATGTATTTGGTGATGGTTGTCATGAAGAAAATTAAAGTGAACTATAACTAATTCTCCATCAATAAAAAGGTGAAGAAGTGGGAAGTAAAGCATAAATGAAGCATTGAGAGTATCCTTAAGTCTACTTCATACTATGGTTATCCAAGTCAAGAGGTCCTATCCAAACTATGGTTAAGAGTCCAAAGAAATGGGCTCTTAATAGGCATTTATTTGGACTCTCACCCAGAGTTTGGCCACTCACTCCCATGGCCTATTGACTTGAATGGCTATAGTATGAAGCCTCTAAAGGTCAAGTCCAAAATCCATAACCATATTATTCGACTTCTATCCTTTTCAAATAACACATAAGAAATCTAATTGGTGGAAATCAACGAACTCTGAATCCTATGTAGTAGTGTGAAGTGGCCCTTAGTCTAGCATTTACTCACGCTTGGCAACAATATGTTGTTGTTGGTCAACAAAAACGCGGTCCTAATATGGTCGGTATTGCACTCAGTACCTTCACGGGCTATGCAAAAAGAAGCCCTTGCACAACAAATTCATGTTATTTTGTATTGACTCCGAACAAAATGTCAATGCAGGAAAGACTGGAGAGTTTCACCATCATGGTATTTTTCGATTGGTTAAAAAGAGGCAAATTAAAATTTATAATGCTCACTGCTTGCCTTGTGCAAATTTTCAATATGGTAGGTATGAAGTAGAAATTTCATTGGTTTGATTGTGAGAGAAATCTTAGAGAAATTTCTACTACTATCAATCAATATTAAGTAAGTGAGTGTAGATCCACCTAATATAATCTAATGCACAAGACTTTTGCCGTTGTAGCATGTTTTGATTGGTTAGGCAATCAAATAAGTCAAATGGCTCAACTCTCCTACATTGACATTATGTCCACTAATTGCAAAGTAGGCCAAGTCATTGAGAATAATTGTCAATAAGTACCAACCTTGCCACCCACAACTCGGTAGGCCCTATTAGTAACTAGCAATTACTGCGGATGCTCTGAGTCAATGTTCACAAAACCAGCTAAAATTCGCTCTATTGCTACTTCAAAATTTTCAGTAGCTAAATGTATATTGGAGAAAAAATTAGACTTTAGCCAAAATTGCAACAAACAATAGAATTTGATAGCCACTTTGCAACTTCCTCCACATTGAACTATTAGCAATCATTTAGTCAGTTTTGTGTTATAGTACTCTCAAAAATCCTTTGAAACTTGCAAAATCCTTTTCTATTCTATTTTTTTTTCCCAATACTATGCACTCTCAAAGTAGCCAAAGTTGATGCTTGTTTGTCTTTAAGGTAGCTTGTTGCACTAAAGTAGCGGAGGCTTTGAAATGGAACGGACATTAAGAACGGACCCTATAAATGGCTTTGAAATGGACATGAGTGGATTCTGAAATTGACATGTATAGTCATTATCAATTGGAAGAGCCAATCATTCACTTTGCTTTCTCCATCTTTCTTTAGAATTGCAAGTGAACCGTTTGTAGAAGACCTAGGGTCATAAATAGGGACCTATGACCCAACTCGTTTTGAAAATTCATAAGTAATTCAAAAATGCTTGGAAAAATACGAAACCACTTGGGTTAGATCCCTCGTCTATTTCTCTTTGTCTGAAAATTGAGCTAAAATTATTCCCGTCCAATGAAATACACGAAAAAGGCGGACCAGCCCTTAGATGTGCCGTTTGTGAGCCTCCTACCTTAAATTCCATAAACTAGTTCTGAGTAGATATCCACACTCCGCCGACCTTCTAATTGTGCAACAGTTGCAGAAGCGGAAAAAATTTGAGAACATTCGCCCACTGAGCACCTGCAAAAGTGCAAAAGTGCAGAAGCGGACAAAATTTGAGAATGTGCGTCCACTTGCGAAATCGCATCCCAAGGCACCAGAATTTCTTTGGAGACTGTGAGTGCTCTCTATAATAATCAGGCTCTCGCAGTCTGAAATTCCATCTTACCGTGGATTTCAATCAATCCATTGTAAAATTTCAAAAAAAATAGTTCTCCTGTCATTCATTCTAGCACGCAAGGGTTAATATATTCATGAGGACATCTCCAATCCAGTCTGCAATGTGCCACGGCAGGTACGACGGCTCACTTTTCAATGTTTTGGAATCAGAACTTGAGTTTCTTTTTCACTGGAAAAGCGCATTCAAGGGGCCCAGGAGGAGGACTTCGAGTACAGGTTGACGAGTTCTGTTGATCAAAGTCTGTACCTCGTCAGTCAGTCATATCTGCTGTGCATGCCTTGCTTTCCACTCCCCGAGGTATCATAAATGCAACCTTGCTGGGAGTGTCTTTTCGTGCAATTCTGGTAACTTGTTGTTTCAGGCGAATCGATCGGGACGAGGCACACCGCCGGCGCGTTCACTTGTCATCTCGATCGATCAGTTAGTTCTGTTGGTGGTACGTGGACCGGGATTTTGATCGATCAAGCGGGTGTGCCTCGGAATCAAAGTCTCTAAACCCTGTACGTCTGCAATGGAGGACGGGCATCGTGGCGAACATGTGGTGCAGGAGGACGAGGTGAACGAGAAGGAGGAGGAGGATGGGAAGGACGAGAACGAGGAGGAGAGAGAGGCGGTCGATGATCAGGTTGCAACGCATGGTGTCGTCGATCATGCCTTGCGTGCACGCGAGATACGGCTAGTTGCGATCGATTTCGAGGCAGAGGCTGCTGCTCTGCCAGATCCGGTTGTGACCAATTTGGGCACCCCAGCGGACCCAATCGAGGTTGGGGAGCTCCCAACTCACGGCTTTTAGTTCGAGGAGATACTGCTCACTTGTCCGCCTCTCGACGGCTGATCAGAGGTGTGTCGGCAACGAGGTTTATCTTATAGAATAACGTCACTGGAGTGTGATGGAGGGGTACGTAGATTCCAGTGTATGCAGGGGTTATCGCCATTATATATGTAATGGCTTGTGAGGATTCATTCATTCAGTGTGATGAATCCTCTTCTTTGGTTCTGGCTTGCCCCTGGTTTGACGCAGTAAAATTTCACTCCTTTGTCATGTTGTGCATGCATATCAATTTTGGTTTGTGAATGGTTTTCTTTTTTCACTGTATCAACACTGACACACTGAGTGGTGATAGCTCTGTCGATGAGGGTTATCTCAGAGAGGGTAAACCCGTCCCAAGAAGTGAGCCCCAGCAGGGTGAAAACGCAGGAATTTTATCCCGGGGTGAAAATGCAGGAATCTTTTATTTTTCACACAAATATATTTCTGCAAATTTTGAATTAGTATTTGCAATCAGTGACCCCAAATTAGCAAGGAAAGGTCTAGAACATATCCTAAACACAACACAAGATAGGAGGCAAGATTTTACTTTTATCCCCAAGAACTTGTATTTTCACCCTACTAGTCCAACTTCGTGAAACGGATTTAGGATCTTATATACTAGGGGAATAAATATGTTGACATGGTTTGGTTGGCAACAAAAATGGTAGTTCTAGTGCTAGAGATTAGCTCGGAATACGTCGCCCTTGCCAAAAGAATGGTTGACGGAGTGCCTTCCTACCCCTCGTTTCCATCCAACAAACAAAGGACATCCAACACCCCCTCCAATGTTCAACCTTTTTTTTTATATTTATAAAACCAAAAGAACATAATCAATTAAACCTTTAGTTGATCATTCCTTTCATTAGGGTTTAACCCTTAAACATTAAGGCAGACGTTTTGTGGCCTATGAATAACAAGAGAATCTTATGTGTAGGAGAGAGGTGCAACTATTCATCCTCCAAATTTTGTGGGAAAAGGGAAGGTCATCTATAGTAGTTTGACTTCCAGTGAGTGCTTTTGCATTATTTTAATCCAACAATTCACATGGTGTCAAAACAGATGATTTTCATGGTTATGAACTAGGTAACCTTCAAGCTGCTGGGAGGCGACAAGTGGGTTACTAGATGTAACCAGCTCTATTCCCGGATGAGAACTCCCCTAATTGTTGCCTTTGTGGATGAATACAATGGTTACAAACAAACTATCTTGCTCGTGGATGAAACACAATCAGAGATGGTTACGAGCCCATCGTTTAAGGGTTAAGGTATTATGCTCTTGAAGCAACTTTTTACCCCTCACCGCCGAACCTGTAAAGTCATCATCCGGAACAAAACAGCCTGCGCTCAGAATAAAGTGCTCGCCCTGGAGATTTCAACAGCTGTAAGGAATTTCACCGCTGAAAGTGGTACTTCAGGCATCTCTGAGAGTCAGGAATTCCACTCCGATCGATCTGGAGATTATAATATTTGATGACAGACTCCTCACAGGGAGCGTATATAAATCTTCGGTGATGCTCACGGGGGAATTACAGCGTTTCTTCTGTGAGGAGCACTTTTTTCCTTTGTAAATCTTCCCTTAGTCTCAACTTCTTCCGTGTTGGAAAACAGATTTTTCAACACAGAAGAAGTTGAGACTAAGGGAAGATTTACAAAGGAAAAAAGTACTCCTCACAGAAGAAACGCTGTAATTCCCCCGTGAGCATCACCGAAGATTTATGTACGCTCCCTGTGCCTGTCGAGCTTTCAGTGTGTTTTCCGTGACTGATCTGTGCGCTGAAACCAACACTTTGGGACAGGATTTTGTGATTACAGTGGAGTGGACAACATCAAACTCATCCGAGATTTCTGGATCAGGAATGTTGACGATCTGTGCACGATTTGAGATGCAAGAGACCAGTTTGGTGCAGACGGTGACCAGCTGACCTGCACTGGGGTTCTTCGACACCGGCATCGACAAGGAAGATTACAACGCGGTGCCGGAAAAAGAATGAGATTCAACTTGGACATAACAAAACGAGTTCGGAGACTTCAAAGTCTTCCAACGTGTACGCCAGCCACCACAATTTCTTCCTTCTAATCTGCAGTCTACAAAGAGGAAGCCAACGAACGAAATGCCAAGATTATTGAATTGCTCCTCTGTTGCTCGACGTGCAGTAACTATGCAACCGGCGTCTCCCAGTCACTCTGCACAGCGCAGAACAAACTGTCCCTGCGACAACGCAGGGTCTGGCCAATCCGGAGGCCTTGGATTTTTCTCTCGCACGCTTTGAGATCAGGATTTGCGATCATGCGTCAGAGTCCCTGCCCACCTGCTCAATTCCAAATTTAAACCCGCGAATCCGAACCATCTGCAAAACCTCCAATTTTCCAATTTTGAGTGGACGGATTTTGCCCCCTTAGCCCCTAAAGCCCCGAGGGTGTTTTCTGCCAAAAAACACTCAAAAATGCCACTTCTGCTGCGTTCACCTATGAAATCCAAAAAAATAAAATTTTCTGAAATCTAACCGTAGGATCTTGTACTTAACTTGTTTGAGAACATGTGGTAAAATTTAGTCAACTTTGACCGTACGGATTGGAAGATATGAGCACTCAAAGTTGAAAAAAAAGTTTTTTTGAAGTCTGCCCTACAACTTCAGCTGCCTTTGACCGGCATTTGAGGAATTTTTTTGCACTATGGACTTTGAAATTAATAACCTAACATAATGAAGGTAATGTTATACACATGTCGACAAATTTTTGATCAAAAAAAATGTGTGGAACACATCCCAAAAAATCTTGCAATGACACAATGTCAAGAGAAATGACAATACACTATCTTTTTTTGCTAATAAGTTTTCTACCTCATAATTTCAAAACTCCAAAATCCCAACGGTGTATTGAAACATTTATTTATCTTTAACAAAATCCCCCAAAAAGAACCAAGAAAAAATAAAATCTCTAATTTCTATTGAATTTAGAAGACGCCGGTGAGGCAAAGTCTTGTGGGCAATGGGGAAAAATGGGACCCAATATGTTCCCCTGCGTTCCCGGTATGTTCTCTACTGCGTTCCATTGCATGAAAACTCCACCTCACCACATCCAGTGCACTCTATCCATCCATCCATCCACCTACTTCTCTGTAAGCTTCAAAAATTCGTAACTAATTCCACAAAGGTCCAAAAAATATGAAACGACTTGGGTTAGATGTGAATTCCATTTCTCTTCCTCTGAAAAATTACTGAAAATTGATTCAAAGACTTTAGCTTCCCCTAAAATCCAATCAGCTCCTAAAAATAGCATACTGCATTACTACATCCAGGTGGTGTTGTTCCATTCAGTTTTTCCTCAGGCTGCCTCTTGTCAGAATTAGTGTGCTCCCCTTCTGTGCCATGTAACTTACATCAGATGCCATCATGAAAACTTCTGAGGACAGGATGTGATATCAAATATGAGCAAGCCATCAAGGCCTCTGATTGTCCCTGCTGCAAAAAACAATGACAATGGCTTGCATGGGTATGAAATTATTTGATAAAACTATTTGATGCATCTGAAAACTTTGAAAAATTTCTAGTTCTATATAGAAGGTCCATGAAATTAATACTCTTAATTTCATTATTTATTTATAATTTATTATAATATAGTAAGCTAAACTAAACTATTTGAGAACTAATTCTTCTATTACAATATCTACAACACTACAATAAATAAAAATTGTAGATTCATAGTTGCACCTCCAAATGTCCCTAATTTTTTTTCCACTATTGTGTACATCAACACCCCCTAAAAAATTAGCATCCCCACACATTCATTTTACAATTTATCCTTGCATTTAGTGTCAAAATATCAAAATATCCAACTATAGTTTGAGGTCTTCGGATAAAATTATAGAAAAAAAATGATTCTAAGCAATTCCTAAAATATTAATTGGAATGGTCTGTGAAAATTGTACTCACATTGCAAATGGCTTAGCCATTCAAACGATCGTGAAAAATTTGGAAACACCCCTTGTGCCAACACATGAATTTATTGTCACAAGTAGGGCAATATGTCTTTGGTCGTGTCAATGGAGATGAACCGTTGTTGCAAAGCACACAAGGATTGCGGTCCTTGGTAAATGCAGGATAGCACACTAGCCTACGACAAGGTTGTTCCTCAGATTCTCGACGTCTCTTCCCATGCCATCTTGTAGTTAGAGTTTCACACAACTGAGTGCGAAATTTCAAGTGCTTCATCACACGCTTTGGAGGATTCATGGCCTTGCATCTCTCCATATATATAATATAAATATTTACAATGCTTGTATCCAAGAGAAAAAAGAAAACACGGTGCCACCACTTGTGGGACCGGGTCTGACATGAATACGACGCTCGTAATTGATCAGCCATATCTACACCACGCATGTGAGTTGTATACTCAAGGTGCATGGGTGATGTCTGAATGTTCTCCTGTTCTGAACCATTACGACATGGAATAGTGAGAATTGGAATTCCCACGGAAATTGAATTGGAAGCGTGTGCGTTGAAATGATAAGAACCCCTTTCTTATCTTTCCATATAATGCTACTCATTTGCCTTGAATCATGCATGCGCCAATCTAGTGTGCCTTGCTCATTTCTATTGAATTCCTTAGTGTTCTTGAAAGACTCCGGAAGACCCACACGATTTGCCCTCAATGTGCCGGTTGCATATGTTTTTTTATCCAATAGATCTTTGAATAAGGCAATGCTAGAGAAAAAATTATCCATGACAATTACATGTCCTTCACCCTCAATTGGTGCAAGCAAGCGCAATACCACATTTTCGGCTAACCGCGCTTCCCCATGCCCTCAGGTCGTTGCATTTCTTCCTCAACCATTGGACTTTTTCCACAGTACACTTCAAAGTTTGAAACAAATTTTGATTTTGAATCTGCTAAACACCAAACCTTCAAGCCCCACTTCTGGGGCTTCTAAGGCATATATTGCCTAGCAGGGCAATAAGTTCCCTTATACCGGATCATCATTTCATCAACCGTGGCAAATTTCCCAACATTCCATGCATTCCGACAATTGTCTCTCATTGCATTCAATAACAACCTCACTTGCCCCATTTTGTCATATCCCGCAACAATCGCTCTCATATGTTGATGGATTTGTCACATGTAAACATTTTGTAAGCAATTCAAATCGGCTTCGTGACATCAAATTAGAGATAGTTGGGCAATAAAAAATTGAGCCTTTTTTATGCCAATAAGACTTGAAATTGGGTTGACGCCTCATGCCCATGTACAATATGATGGCCATAAAAACCTTCAACTCCAATACAATAAGTTTTACCCAATTTGACCCTCCATACGTTCTCCCATGCTCATCCAATGTTGTTGCATACCGATTTGTCTCAGCCACAATGTCCTGTAAAATCCATACTGGCCAAAACATTTTGAATAAGTCAGACAAAGTAGGGAGTCCATTTCCAAAAAAATTAGACCCTGAATTACCAAGATATTCCTCAGGTTCAGGGTCATAAGTTATAAAATTTTGATGCCATGTACTATCCCGGTAGGCATGTTTGATGTTGTTCACATCACCATCATAGCCATCATCATGCACGTCCTCTTCTTGCTCTTCACCAAAATCAAAGTCGGGATACTCAATGTCCAACTCACTTCCACTTTCATCTGCAAATTTGAAATTTCCACGTGTCAAACCTTTCAAAATAGGCCCCCTTCACTTTCTTACACCATGGAATATGAAGGCGTTTTCATTTATGAAAATATACTTCACCCTACCATTTCTAATGCAACAAGAAAGAATTTAAGAATCATATTTTTTTTAAGTATAAAATTGTAAGATTTTGCAACAAAGTACATGAAAAATTAAAAAAGACATTTATGAAAATCTGACCACTTACATTGCAAAGCATATGTGTTGAAAGTTAAAAAATAATTCTCTAGCATAGAAGCAAACTAGTTTATAACACTTTGAATACTTCAAATATAACATTTTAGTAGTGCATACATTTTGACTTTATATTTTTTCACTCATTCTAGATGAAAAAAATTAAAAAAAAAATTAATTTGAGTTTCTTGAACAAATTATTAGGTAGAAGTGAGTTCCAAAAACAAGACAAAATCCAATTGCTAATCCCTCAAATATGGACTAAAACATACTAATGTCAATGGTGACATTGTTCTAATATTAAAAATTATTCCTTTGAAAACTCAAGTTTTCAGAGATGTTGATAAAAAACCTTCTAAGCAAACCCTAAGCATTTTTTCTAAAAACACGCTTTAATTGTCCACTGAATAAGATGCTCTATCACTTTTACATCAAAAAAACAAATGGAAGGAATCAAATTTTTTTTATGTTGAGAACAATATAAACTATGACATTTCATTTTCTAGTAGTATAAATGCAATTTTTTGGATTTTATTTATTGCCTACGACATTCAAATTGATATTAGCTTTGTTAAAAAATTGAACTCCAACCCCAATTGTATAGGAAGACCCACCAAACAAATGATTTGCAATGCTTACATGTTGTGGAAGGGCTGCTAGGGAATTGTTGTTGAAGACGTTCTTGTTGGCACTCCAAACCTTCTTGTTGACGCTCCCCAGCTGTATCCTCGCTCCCATCCGAGTGCTCCCAAGTTGGTGAAGGCGCCTTCATTACTCTATCAACAGATTCTATAGGCTGCTGAATTGAACAATCCTCATTCATCATCTCTTGCTGTACAATCTTCTTCTCTGCCCTTCTTGAACCACTTGCATCACGCGATTGTTGGTATTGTCGTGCAGTTTGCCCGGGGTTGTATAACAACTCTGGAGGCCAAAGGAGATCATCAAGATCTTGAGTTTCGTAAGAGGAGTAGGAGCCTTCATCGAAGTCCTCTTCATCAAGTTCTTCACAACTAGAGGCTCTGCCTCCCCCTTCGTGCTCTTGGGTCTCAATGATTTCCACATTCACGTTGCCAATGATGGCCCTATTATGTGGAAAAAAAATTCTCTTGACCATTGTTTGGAACTGATGGTACGGAGAGAGGTGTAGGATAATCAAATCCTACTTGTGATGGAATAGGGGGGGTAGGACTCCCATGTGGATGTTGCAAATTAGAAGAACATGGAGTATCTTGGGCAAGCAATCTGCAACTACGACGAACTGGTAGTCCATCCCATGCAATCTGATAGAAATGAAATAAAATGCAACTCAGAACATTTGAAATTTAAAGTATAAATGGAAGCGAAGTGGTGGAATTCATCCCTGAAGGACCAGAACATTTTCATTGTCAAAAGACATTAGACATTAGAAATTGCAATTGTATTACAGAGTCCAAAAATTTATGGAAATAGAATTCTTTGCATCTATTTGTAGTGTCTTCCTCTACACTTTTATGAAAATGTGTGGAAGAACCTTCCAAACTTTGCAGTGTATTTGCATTTCAAGTTTAAGAAAACAATTATTTCACTTTGTATGACTACATTTTTTGACTCTAAACGTTCTTCACTTTAAAGTTTAGCACTAGAGAGTTAGAATTTCATTTTTTATAACAAAGACTTGATTTGAAAGTACCAAAAAAAATTTATTTCAAAGAATACATATTTTTATTCTTGAAGAAATTGTAATGTGAAAGTATGTATGATGTAAAGGAAAGAAGTAAACCATTAAATGCTCTCGAACAAAATTAGAAAAAATTAATTCTCATGGTGATAACACTGTAACAATTGAAAGTAAACTTGTGGAACTTGTTTTGATGGAATGTGAGAATTGAGCTAAAAAACGAGACATAGACATATTTTTATGAAGAAGACGATCTACTTGTCTACAAAACAAGATGCTTCATAACTTTGACATCACTAGTCCAAAAGAAATGATTAAAACCATCCAATGTAGAAATTTTTTTAATTTATTATTAGTTAAGTTTTAATTTTTTTATTATTAGTTCTTAACTTCTTATGAATTTCATTTTTGGCCTAGCAAAGTGCAATAGGTGTAGAGAAATGAGAGAATGGTATAACTTTTGATCTTAGATACCAATTGAAAATAAAATTATGTTTTTTAGAAGGTCAAAAGAGTTTATGATCTTCAAATTTAAAAAAATAAAATTATAACAGAAATATGAGATCCTACGAGTTTGCTACAAAATCGTTTTGTTCCTCAAGAGGAAAATGGTGCTTTAGTGTTTAGAGAGTTATACCTTGTCCAAGGAATTACTAGACTTCCGTCTAGGCATGGCTCCTTGTCCTTCAAACTCCTGAACAATGTACAATGTAGCTCTTTGCATCAATACCACAATGGTAGCATAAAGATTATTCAATTTCAACATCACAAAGGCATATATGTCATTGAATATATTATGTACAAGTAAACAAGATTTTGTTGTAGTAAAATTCATGTGATCTAGTCCATGAACATACTTTATCAAAGAATTTTGCAGCTTCACTGAAATGTCCGTACAAGATAGTGCAATTTCAAGTAAGCAGTGACAATGAGTTAAACGCCACTTGCAACTTCATTTGCGATTCAATGATCTTTGCTCAATTCTCGAGAACATGGATTCTTGCATGTTGAACAATTCAAAGTAGATGAAATAAAAACACCTCAAGATGACAACATATGACCATAAGGTAGGAGGCTATCAAACAAAGCGGGCATTTAGAATGGACCCTATAAATGGTTGTGAAATAGTCATGGGTTGGTTTTGAAATTGACTAATACAGTCATTGAAAGAATCAAGGAAAAAAACATTATTAATTGTAAAAGCCAATCATTCTCTTTGCTTTCCCCATTTTTATTTAAAATTGTAAGTGAACCGTTTATGAAAGACCTAGGCTCACAAATAGGGACCTATGACACAACTCGTTTGAAAATTCATAAGTAATTCAAAAATGCTGGGAAAAACATGAAACCACTTGGGTTAGATTCCTCTTCAAGTTCTCTATGCCTGAAAAATGATTAAAAATATTCTTGTCCCAGGAAATACATGAAAAAGGTAAACCAGCCCTTGGGTGCTTCATTTCTGAGCCTCCTACCTTACTGAATTTGAAAAACATGCAAACATCAGCAACTGAGGCTCTCCCTTTAGAATTCCACTCTACTGAAGCACATGTCATGAGATAGTCCTTGTAAACCTTGCAAAATCAGAACTTTGAATCCCTCCACAGACAGCCCCTCCGCAAATCTCTGGCAAGTCCCTGGCAATTCCAGTATCAGTCCAGTTGTAACTTATGGTGCGCACATCCTGACAGTGAGCTAGAAAAATGGGTTTCACAACCGCTAACCAATACCATTCTATGCTTGTTAACAAACATTTGTAGCTGGCGATTGCAATTAGTCAAATAATTTCTTTTTCTTTTTGAATGAGCAAAATTTAGAACAACTTGAATTGCAGATAGCCCAATGCATGCAAACGAAGATCAACACAAACAATACCTGTGGAAAGGTTCAGTACCAAGACTTTGAAAGGTGAAACATCCGTGGTTGGAAACAAGTCGTTGGAGTGCTTGCACACGGCAATGACAGAGTTCAGAATGGAAAGTGGAATCTGAGGAATGGCTACCCTCCTAAACCCAATCTGCCAATCCGACTTTGTGATGCTGCAACTACTCTGCACCGAACGTCACTTCTTCGAAAGAGCGAGAAGCCTCTCCGGAGGTGAACAAGTGCAGGCGTACGATTCTGTCAAGAATCTCAAGTTTTCTGATGTTTAGGATGTGCTGCTATACTTTTATACCGCAACCAAAACTTAATTTAGCTTCAAATCAGGCCTATAACATCAAAAAATTATAAATGCAAGGAGACGTGCCGACTGGATTGCCCTCAAGATCCTAGTGCAAAATCCTCTGGGAGTTTTGATATCCCCATGGGGGTAATAACGTTAATCTCCCCGTGAAAATCTGATTAAGAACTACCTTTTCATGACATTAGAGTTATTCGTAAAGTAAACCTGAGTTTAGAGGTAAAATTGGGGTTTGAACCACTGCTTTATGTAAAGAAGCAGGTGAAAAAGTAAAAAGTTCGCGCAATCAACACTAGCAAAACAAAACTTGGGACCAAACTTTCTTTCGCATCGAAATGGTGCCTTAAAAAGTTTGGACCTGAGTTTACCTATCACAGAAATTGTACATTGACAATCTGTGAGAATGGAGGGTGGAGAGGTTGTTTTTATAATGAAATCCACTGTTCTTTATGAACTCTAAAAGGATATGGGTTTATTTTAAGATTGAGCTCCTCCAAGCTCTTACAAGTTACTTACAACTCCAACCATTTACATATCCCATATGGGTTGCTTTACCTCCTTTCACCAATTTGTATAAGAGCTTGTTCATATTTGGGTACCAAACTAGGGATGACTTTACGAATAACTCTATTGAGATTAAAATTACTGATAGGGAGATTACCCTCAGTGAGTTCATTTAGAACTGCTCTCTCATGGAGTTGTGCTGATTGCTCTCTTTCAAGGACAACTCGATCTGTTGCAGAACATCACAGTAGAACATCGCAGTTACTGGCATGAATTAATTTAGACAATGAGAGAACCAAGACGTACAATGAAAAAAACTCAACCCAACCAGTCAATTCAACCCGTGACTAGGAATAAACTCCTCGAGATTGAATGCACAATGCAAAACTCCTTAAGAAAAGTTACCAACTTGTGACATTTCCCTGTGCTGCCTCGAAGTAACATTCTGTCAGAAGACCTCTACGTTGGTCTACCAGCGCATTGCGCCTCTCCACCAAACCTCTCCGTCTGTCCACAAACACACTGCCCTCTCCTCTCCGCTGGTCCGAAAGCACAATGCACTTCTCCAAAACAACGGAAGAACACTATGCTTGAGGATGGAGCCCGAGCTTGTCAAGAGTGACGCAATTTCGAGCAGACTTGGCACAGTCCAGTAATTGCCACGATCACTTGGCCACTAGTCCACTCATGCAAGCTTCTTCTCCTCATAATTCACGGTAGTTCAATGTTGCGAGAGTTGCAAAGAGTAGGGAAAGTTTCTGTAGGACGGTGTAAGACAAATTTAGGTAGAAGTAATTGCACTTTCTTCAATTAGGTGCAAATGTGGCTGAATTTGATTGCCCTTCCTTCAATTAGGTGTTACAAATTCGATTCATGGCTACCTAGTGCTCATCTAGACGGTTTTATTTTGGAAATTTTGGACTTTGAAGATCCTTCTGACGAAAAAATCAATTGATAAAGTTGTCAAATTCAACAGAATTTTGGGTTAAAGTTTAGCGCGCCGAGTATTCCAGAAATCAAGAGACGAATTGAATCAAAATTAACGACAAATTCACGAATTGAATCACAATTCGGAGAAGGCGCAGAGACCTTGGCTGGCGCAGTCTTCAGTCTCCCCGCACCTGCTGTTTGGGACTGCAGGTAGGGAGCTGTCGACCTCCCCCGACCAAGGGGCGTACGACCAGGGCTGGAGGCTGGAGAAGGCACGGGGAACAGGGGCTTCACCCGCTGCCCACCCAGGCTGCCGCACTCCTGCCCCTTCCTGCCCCCCATTGAAAGTCAAATATTTTTCTGGTGCCCAGTCTGCCCCCTTCCAAAAAAATGCAAATAACTTTTTCATTCAGCATCCGATTGAAACAAAAATTATATATCCACAAAGCTCTTACAAAGCTACACAACCTCAAAAAATCCCACAAAATTTCACTTCAAATTGAGGTCATAGGAACCTACCCGGACCCAAATTGTCCCCCGAGGGGACAAACGGGGCTTTAGGGGTTAATTTAAAGTGAATTTTTTTGAGATTTTTTGAGGTTGTGTAGCTCTGCAAGAGCTTTGTGGATATATAATTTTTGTTTCAATCAGATGTCGGATGAAAAAGTTATGGCACAATGAGCAAGAAATGGAGATTGGCGGGCAGCCCAAAAAAAATTACAAAAAGTCAAAATAATTTTTTTTTGAATTTTTGTCCTAAGAGATTATGTTTTTACGTATACATGAAGCTTTGATTCATTCTATTTGGACAAGGGATGAGAAAGTTACGGACAATCTTAGTTTTTTGGGCAATTTAAGCATCTTCTTGAAAAAAAACTTTTTGTTCAACTTTGAATGCTAATATCTTCCAATCCGTACGGTGAAATTTGATGAAATTTTTACTACATGATCTCAGACAAGTTAAGTACAAGATCCTATGGTTAAATTTTAAAAAAAATTGGTTTTCTTAAGTGAATACAACAGAAGTGGTAGTTTTGAGTGGTTTTTGGCAGAAAACACCCTCGGGGCTTTAGGGGTTACGAGCGTGGTCGCTTTAGAGCATACTATCTTCATTGTGCCAGAACACAATACAAAACAACTCCCTCATTTCCGTCCCACAACAAATCATCTTGGAATCAAATCATCTTAGAATCAAATAGTGTAGCTCTAGCATACAAGATCAGTGGATTTTTTTTTGGGTGATTTGGCAAATTTTATGGCCTAGCACCATGCCTATAGGAAAAAAATGGTACTAAAAAGGTGGAAAATCGAATGCCAAATTATGAATGAAAACTGAATTATGAATATGTGCTATGTGCTAATATGATATTTTCTATCCAATATGTGGATGAATGTTGAAATTTGGAGCACCACTATAACATTCAATATCACCACTTTGGCACTTCATTAGAAATGAAAAAAATAACCCTGTACAGGATGTCTTCTTGTAGATACGATGCTTGAAGTGTATTGCAGGTGAGGAAACCCAATCCTAGTGTCAAGGTGCTCTCTGAAACATTCAAAAAACCCAAACAGTTTGTGATGAGTTCAATATGTCAAAGCTAAGTCCACCAAAACCCTAAACATTGGTCAAGCTGAACCCCGCCATCGATGTGCCAAATACACGAACATGGTTGGAGGGGCAAAGCATACTGGTAAACAAAATGCAAATCAATTCAGCTCAAGCTTCAACCATAATAAGACGAAAGAAGATGAAGGAAGACTTACTCGTTTCCAAAGGTGAACAACAGTTGTATAATGTCTCAATGCTTTGTTTGCCGTGCCTTCACCACTCCAATTATGGTCAAGGCAAATTATAGAAATTATGAAATTATGGTCAAGGCAACAAAACGAAGCTCCAACACTTGGATGTTCATCATACCTCCAGAAATCTGGCCATGCACCGGGACCCTCATCATGCGGATCAACAAGGTAACACACTCCTATTCCGAAAACATGCTGAAACTATTGTCCAAAGCCTCTAATCGACGTCAGACAATGAATTAGATGATGAATATAAGAGCAAATTAGAGTCAACTGTGATAGATATAAGTTCCTTCTTTGCTTAGAAGATCAACTTCCGGATTGTCTCGGTGGACTCCTGCAGCGCAGTACCCATGTAGCTTCGAGAAACAGCAGCAGTTTGGAAACTTGACACTTCGTACCCTTTGGTTGTGCAAGATAGAATATGTTGCAGTTAGATGTTTCTAACTTAATAACTGCTTATGTGCATTGAGTAGTGTCACGAACTGCTCATTTGCATAATATATTCAAGAGGAAAGATGCAGCTTTTTAAACTTTGCGTAATGTGTCATATCGAAACAGACCTGGCATTATTCTCATGAGCATGACTGTAAGTAAGCTGAGTCTCAACCAACTCTGCCAGGTTCTCTTCCACAGCTGCCACGGCTGCTTTTACTGGTCGACAGCAACAATGACAAAAATCTATAAGCCTTCCAAGTAAAGAAATAACAGGATTCGTGGTCATGGACACAAGCAATGGATATCTTGCTGAGTGAAATGTATTTGCAAACGTATAGCTTCACCTCAGCAAGAGTTCATTGCAGTGCAACAGCAAAGTTGCACTGCAATTAACTCTCCCGTTTGTGATGATCAGATTGCACAACGAAACCATGTCTGGCAAGATCTTTGCCACACAATGCTTGACGATGAACGGCGGCTCTTCACCTGATCGCACACCCAAAAAATAGTAGCTCCAATAGTACTTCCGCAGATAGGTTTGGTGTGAAATTCGTTCGTGTTTGCCGAATCCCACGCCCACAAATAGCGAATCGCCACAACTACATTGATGACTGCTACAAAACGCCGCGGTTGCCTTCGATAAGCAACTGCCAGACCGCTTTTCGGCTCGAAATCTATGAGAAGAACACAACAATTCCAGTTTGTGCACGCGAGATCCGGCTAACACGAACGAATCCACAAATCTTTGACGTTCGCGACTCCCGATACCGCGCTTTCAGGGAAACCCAGCGGATCTCAAGGCTGCGACACACTGCTCAAGACGCACACAAACCCAGACATATCCCGACCTAGAGCTCCAAACCCTCCAAGGTCTATCAACAACATCCCCACCTCAAGCTTCAGAATCTACAAACCCTACACCTCAAGCTGCAGAACACCGTCCAGTAGAGACCGCCAAGGATCCACGCGAGAGCAAGCACGCTACCCAGGAACAGCCGTCGACAATAAAACGCAAATCGGCAAAGAAGACTCTCCGCGACATGGCACCACGACGTCCAGTGGTACTGGGGCAAGATAAGATAGGATGCTGTTAACCATCCGCAACTGGGCAATCCAAAATTCTACTGTAGCTTTTGCAATTTGCACACATCTGTCGCCCTTTCTATTTATAAGAAAATACTGATGCCATTTTACGCGGTCGGCCATTCAGATGGCCGGGGTGAACTGACCCCCTCGCTCGTCCCCATGGGAAAACCCTGAAATTTTTTATTTTCCATGCATGAATTTTTTTGCAAATTCTGAATTCGTATTTGCAATCAGAGGCCTCGAATTAGCTAGGGGGGTTATAGAAAATAGATTTTACACGGCATAAAATAGGGAGCCTTTTTTATGTGCACCCCTGGATGGACTTTGGCAGGACGTCTGAATGGCCGGGGTGAACTGGCCCTTTCGCTCTACATACAACTATAACAATTAACAATAGAAAACATACATGTTGAAGGTCTAAAGTATTACACACAGGAATACACTGGAGCTAGGGAACTCAATCCCAGGTACGTAAATCGTTTTCCAATACAGAATATACACAATCTCCAACGTGTCCATTTCCAAAAAAAAAAAGAATTTCACATTGCCTCGCGAGTTCATACAAGATTCCTCCACAAGTATCTGCTTTCTCAAAATATACGGAGTAATATCTACTAACAAGCCCTCGAACAGAACCTCCACCAGTCCTAAACCTCGAAAATGTCAACCACAACGCAGCTGTTGGTCCGATCATGAAAAGCACACTATTCGAGACTATCCCTGCAGCTTGGACTGCGAGTGCTGAAGCTCAATCCCCATCACAGGAAGCGTTTTCTGAATTCCCTGCAGGCATTCTACTGCAAATCCCCTCCAAGGAAACATAGAAATGTTACAAATTGTTGTTCACAGGGAATGTGACTCTCACAGGGAAATGTGAGACAGGAAACTTTAAGGGAATTTTAAGGAGGAAATCTGTACATTTCTGAGTGTTATGTGAAGATGTCCCCACCTCAAAATCAACTCAGTTTTTAAAATTCAATATTCTAGAATTTAGATTTAGGCCTCTAAAATATAATTTTAATGTAGATTTTAGTTTGCATAATCAATACAGTTTGTAGATTTTGAAAACTGAAATCTGAAGGATATGTAGATTTTAAATTTCTAATCTTACTAATTTGTACATTTCAAAATTGTTAGTGTAGACTGATTTCTAGATTTCAGAATATTAACAAAATGTAGATTTCATTTGTTTGAACAATTTACAATTTCATGTATAAATATAAAATTTCTAAGATCCTAAAATGTAACAACTGTAAATATGTTAGATTTCTGTGAATTGAATACCTTGTCTTAGATGCTGACAACTTACAAGTTTTATATGACCAACTTCACGGTACGTTGACAATTGATATGGGATAATTTGCATCTCCTAAATCTACCACATATAAGGTGGAAACAACGTAAAATGTAAGATGCGCCAATGTTGCAAACTCTACAAATTTAGGTGGCACACCGGGGATATGGGGGAAATTTATGAAAATCCTTGCAAAGAAAATCCACAATTTCCTTTTTCATAGAAATTCTTTGAAAGATCCCTCCATGATGACATTAGAACAAAAGGAAACATACAAACTAGAAAAAACTTGCATTAAAAAAATACAGTATCTCCAAAACAGCCGCAGGGAATTCGAAAAGAGTCTGCTGTGAACGTCGTCACCTCCAGCACTCTAGATATATATATTCTGCTCAATTAATGCATCAATTTAAGGTAAACCAACCTATGACAGGCAGAATGACTGATTTGGTATATTGCCATTAGCAAAATAAAATCAGATTTTTTTTCTAGCAAAGACAACTTTGAGAATTGAAAGAAGCACTTAAAATTTTAATTTTTGGACAAAGTAGGAATTTGTTATGAATTTTTTAAGTATTTTTCCAAAACAGTCGGTAGACTATCTGAAATCAATAAAATATGTCTTCATGATGGTCATCTTACCACCTAATGCAGTCTTCAGATTTCCTAACACAACCACAAGAATTTTTAATGTGGCCATCACACAAAGGAATAAAAAAAAAACTCTTTATGATGAGTTTACACTCACAATGTGTAAGTGTCCTATGACAATCATTACTAATTCTATCACAATCACCTAATGCACTAATGTGGGCCACTAACCAACCTAATTAAATTATAGAAGCAAAAATCTGAAATGGATTGTAATGGGGGGGTTATGTAGATGTCTGCATTAGACAGTTGGCCTGTCATAGGCTGGTTTACCTTAGTTCATTGTATGAGTGAAATAATCATCAAATTTCGAGTTCGTTTTCATCCGTCCTCAATTATCTCAAACATGAAGTGAAGCCAATAAGGCAGAGCGGATCTTCGTATACGGTCTTTGCCGCAAGGTCGGTATAACGAAGCCATAATTCTGCATGCCAAAACCTCCAACCGAGCTACGTAAACCACTCCTGGGAAATGTCTCGTTCAATCGGCGGGAAGCTTCTGTGCCGTAATGCCCGATTACGCGGGCAAAATCGCATAATCGGGGATTACGGATTTTTCATCCGGCTCATCGTTTTCATCCCATTTTCATCGCGATTTCGTCGTGATTTACGTCGGGCAATACCCTTATCGCCGGGCATTGTGCCAAATAATCGGCCCTCCTCGTCGGCCGATTATTTGGCGCAATGTCCTCCTCTGCGGGCATTGCCCTATACAAAACCTATCGCTACCACATGGGGCTCATATGGCATTTTCTCCGGTGAGCGTTTAGAGCGAGGGCAGAGTTTTCCTGTGTTGCTTCAACATGCGTAGGTTGGCTCAGCCTCAAGGTCAGACGGTAGCAGGGAACTAAGTTCCCAAAGTTCAAAAACTCTCTGTCAAGCGATGGGAGCCTTTTCCGAAGAGTTCAGCACTTCGGACTCTCAGGCTTAGCATGCGATGCTTCAACTTCATTGGTTCAACTTCAACAACTTCAGGCTAGTTAAGAAAACCCTACATGTGCAAGGCACCCAATTAGGGTCTTGACAATACTTTGAAGTTAAATAAAAACTAACCAAGTTGTTATTTTTATTAGTTATTTTTTTCATAAAATTATTTAAGAAGTCTAGTTTTAGCCGTAATAATCCAAATTTGAAAATGGTTGATTATGATTTTTCTATTTGAAATTGTGTGCACAGGTGTTCCTTGCAATATTCACTTTATCCTCATATACGGTTTTGGTGAAAGAATAAAATAAAATGTACTAATGAGCAATTTTGTTAAAATGGCAGAAATTCCACAACTTTGGCAATTTTTACAGTTCAGACTGGGTGGTCTAAAATGTACAATTGTCCTAGATTTTTAAATTCTACATCATTCTTAAATGTATGAAATCTACAAGCGTCATAGATGTCAATTTATAAATTCAAACCACACGGTATGAAATCTATATTATTCCTAGATTTTTGAAATCTATATAACACAAAGATTTCTAAAATCTATGACAATCATAAATGTCACTTTCACAATTCAGACCGGGCAGTCTGAAAATGAAATACTGCCATTTTAACAAAATTCTCCATACTAATGAAAATGCATCTAAAAAGACTTTCTTTCTATCAGGGATTTCATCCTTGCTTCTATGTATTGTTTTGGCATCAATGGAAAATGGTCTTCTGATTTAAAAATAAATAAAAAGGAGATCACGAACCTGTGAAGATGGTGAGGAAAGCAAGTAATAGCCTAATAGTCCAGCAATTGATTTTTAAAATTATTTTTGAATTCTAAAAATTATTTTTATTTCTAAAAAACATTTAAATTATTTTTATTTTTTTACTAATTTAATCAATTTTGTAATTAGTGATTTTTTTTGTAAGAAAAACTTTTCCTACACTAAAAATATGACTTCAACCACGAGATTTGTAAACAAAACCTTTAATTAGTAGAATGATAAAATAAATATATAAAATAAGGGATACTTTACTTTAGTTCTTTCAATTTACCAGAATTCATAATTTGTGTGCCGTAGATCGAAATTCCACAAACACTGACACTAATAGACAACTTAATGCACATAAAAATGCAATAGCTTTGTTTAATGGCATTTGATTAAGTGACATAGAAGTTATGTTTTTTCCAAAATAAAGAATAAATCTTTTCAATTTTTGAACTCATGAATACTTTACAATTCAATAACTTCCAACATTCTTTGTTGAATTGCTAAAAAATTGTTTAACATGCACTCCTCTTTACACTCAATAAGCCGTGGTTTTTTCAAATATCAATACATCAAACAAAAAAACAAAAACAATAACAAAAACCTAGCATAAAGTATACACTACTATGCTCCATGCCGCTGCCCATAGTATAATTGAAAATATTTACAAATAATTAAATACCTATAGGACCAATGAAAATTTGAATTTATAGTATTTTTTTAAGATGTAATTCAAAACACTAATCACAATTGTGAAATTGTTCAGCAAGCAAATTAAATCATTTGAAGCTTCTTTTTTAGAAAAAATATAAAAATTGCTTTCATCTATAAATCCTAAAAGTTATTGTTTTAAAAAAGATGCTTACATTGCCCCCAAATCAAGATTGTCCATAACTTTCACATCACTTTTCCAAATGAAACAAATCTACATTTTTTATGTAGACAAAAATATAATGTATGAAAAAAAAAATTCCCATCCAAATTTTTGAATTTTTTTTATAGAAACTCAATCTCCTCTTGCTTGAGCTTACTCGGGCATAACTATTGTTTCTGGACACTACTTGAAAATAATATATATTCTCGCGAAGACAACCAATTTTTCTATCTCCTAAATTTTTTTTAGAAAAACATGAAAAAAGTTGAGCCCATAGTTTTTTGCCAAAAATCCAATTTATCCTCGAAAAGGACAATAGTCTTTTAGGGATTCAAGATATTTTTTAATTAAAAAAACTCTGTAACTTTCATATCGGAGGTCCAAATGCTATGAAATTGACATGGACAAAAAACTTGGACATCTAAACATGTAATGTGAATTTTGTATTTTTTCAAATCAAAAGGTAACTTACTTCAATTTTTAAACTCCTTGAAATTTTTTAACTTTAAATTGGTAAGTCCATATGTTGCAAAAAAAATCCCAAACATCCTTCTCTGCAAAGAGCTTTCAAGCAGTATCAAGATTGTTGGTCATCTCATGGTTTCTTATATCCTAGAGTATCAAACAAACAAAACAAACACCCTAATCCAAGGTATAAGACGCCCCTGCCATATATCGTTGCCACAAGCAAATTAAAATTATAAATTGTATTCTAATTCTTTTAATTCATCTAAACTATCATAGTGAATGACTAAAAGACTAAGGCCTTCTTTTCATTCTGCAAAATATGAAACTACCATTTCTACTGCAAAAAACTTTTAAAACTATTTTATTTTATACTTAACTATTGGCTGTTATACTAGACTAGTAATCTAGTTTAAGAATGTGTGGAAAAATTTCAGAAACTTTGACCATATATACTGCTATATATGTTGTCCTCCAAAGAGACAACATGATTTCAGGGGTTCAATTAACTTTTATTTTGAAAAACAAAAAATTTCCAAAATATAGATCTACATAGCTACACTTAGTTAAGAAAAAGTCCTCATATTCCTCTATGCAAAAAACTTCTTATTTTGTGTCAGTTTTGTTTACATAACTTCCTACAACAATCTTACTATTGCAATTTTTATTTACAATTTAATTTTTGAGGTACATTCAATTCTATTTTTCATTCAAATTTCAACCTTCTCCTACTTTACATTTTGTAAGAGGTGAAAATTTAAGGTGAAATTTTGGTATGAAATTTTTGAATGTTTATTCGATTGAAATCTGCAATATACAAAACTAGGAATTCAAAACAATATTGCAAAAGTTTTAAATTTAAAAAAATTCAAAGGCTAACAACATATTAAGCAGGTTACCCTCAAAATTACAAATTAATATTTGCAGGCATAGTCTTCCAATTAGGGTCGGGATGAACTAACCTTCAACACTCATCCCAACTAATTCATTCTGTGGGTGCGTGTGAAAAATTGATACCCTATTTTGTGCTTCATTTAAAGTGAAGGAAACAAGTGTTTTTTTCACATTCTTCAACTGCATTTTTTGACTTTGAACCTTCTTAACTTAAAATTTATGCTCTATTGATTTTGAGTTTCTAATTTCATATGATGAAGAATTGAGTTGAGAGTATAGGGGAGAATTTTTTTTAAAAAATCACTTAGTTTTCTTTCATTAAAAATTTATTAAGTAAGAGTAGCTTAAAGATTGAAGGAAAAACTATTTTGTTAATTTCTTTAAGACAAAATTGAAACACACAAATTTGAGCAGTGAGATTATTCTTGCAAAAAATCTTTCTTGTAGACCTTTTTTCTCTCAAAAAAGGTGAACATTGAGTTTAGAAAAAATTCCTACATGTTATTTTTTCAAGAAGATGTTCTAATTGTCAAAAAAATAAGGTTGTCTACAACTTGTGCATAAAAAATCAAATTAGAATGGATCAAAGCTTTCCATGTAGATGAAAATACAATCTATACAAAATAAATATTTTTATATTTCTACTTCTATTTTTTTGAGGATTTTTTTTGCCCACCAAACTAAAAAAGAAATTTTTTGTGCCATAATTTTTGTGATCCAATAATTGGACTATTTTAATAATTACCTTGGTCATGGGAAGACTCCTCCTTTTTTAATTCATTTAAAAAACACAACAAACGCAGATAAGCTATTAGAGACAAGCTATTAGAGTTTATGATAAAAACATGTACAAATCCTATTAATGTGATGCATGCTTCACTACTTATTTTAAAGAACATTTGAATTCCAATTTATTTTGGATTTTGTTGGAATGTCAACAATACATAGTTATGTGCATTAGAAGCCCTTTAAGTTGCCTTCTTAGATTCAGTTTCACCCTTGCAACAAGAGAGATGAAACACAAATTGTCTCCAAAGATTGGTGAAATTGTAAACTCTATAACAAAAGATTTAGATGGAAAATCATGATACGTCATATGTAGAGGCCCAAAACCACTTCGAAAATACTAATCTCCAAAGCAAGGTTGAAATCTTCATCTCTGATGTACAGCTTTTAGGTATTTTTTAGAAATAATATAGATATGCAACATTGATCCTATCAATACACGCTATTAATATAGTTTAAATTAGTGATTTAGATGGAAAATCATGGTAAGTTTTTGGTAGTTTCAATAAGTTCTTGGTAGTTTCAATTAAAGTGAAGCAAAACAAGTTTTTTTACACTATCTCCACAAAGCAGAAGTATTGACTCTGAATTCAATACTAATGAAATAGATATGCTAAAGAAAATTGGATTTGTAGATGGTAGAATCTCCCATCATCCCGCTGCAAAGCTTGATGTAAGTGAAGGAATTGAAACTGAAGTTGTAGGTCTACAAGTAAACTTAGATGTTGCTCATGTATCTATTAATGTACAAGACAAAATTTTAAAAAGATTTTAAGGAAAAAATAATGAACATGAACATGTACAGTACTATGTAGGAATGGCCATTGGACAATTACTTAGTACAACAGGTTTGTCATTACAAAAAAACTCAAATTTGTCGCTCTCTTTTATTCAATGTATCCTAGGTTTTGTACAAAATATTAAAATGAAAATTTTGGTTTTTAAAAATAAAAATAAATATGGTGATTTGGTGAGTACTTTCCAGAGATAAAATAAAATAATGTTCTTATATTTATTCATGTTTTTTGCAAACAAAATCCAATTCATTGGAGTACTTTGCACCTTCATCTTGGAATAACTTAGAAAAATTCTACAAAGACAATGGAATGACAAATCCAATAAGATATAGATTGTGTACTGGAAAAGAAAAAATTCCACATACACCTGTTCTAATGGAACCAAGTGGCAAAGATTTGTATGAAGGTCCACATGTTGTAAAATGCACTTGCAATATTGGTAGTAATGCACGGCTTGCAAGAGATTGTGCAGATTGTTCTGAAAAGTGTCCACAATGCAACATTCAACGAAAATATGTATTAGCATTTGATTACTTGCCTTTTGGATTGCGTATTGCATTTGTGTGTAAAAGCAAAATGACATGTTTGACTTTCTAGAAGTCTAGAAGAAACAAAATGATTGGATGGAAAGAAAAGTCACTTACAAACCCAATTCAATCTCTGAATTCTAGCATGGAAAGAAAATGAGGGAGGTCCAAAAATTTTGGAATCCACAGAAGCATTGGGAGCTACATATATGTTGTTACGGCCCGAATTGCAATTCAATGTTCAGAGCATTTCCAACAGAATGCATTGAACTACAAGATGGATGGAATATTGATCTCAAAAAATATCATTTTCAATGTCCACATTGTGGCTTCCACATTGATCAGTCACCTTCAATCATATAGGTATGTATTGCCTAAACAAGGGACTTTAATTTTCATATTTTGAAACCTAAATCCATCATAATTAAACCTTTTAAATCCAAATTATATTTTTTTATTTAAGATTGACATCACGTTGTTTGTTGAAATGATGTTCAATTTCATGTTTTTGTGTTAAAAATTTTACTTTTGCATAGGTAGATAGCAATATAGCAATATGCACATGTTTCATGGTACTTTTTTGGAATACAACTACAAACAAAATAGAATGAATTACAATATTTCTTAAATCTTCATTTGATATTCATTATGAGAGTCCCAAGTATTTAAGCTAATCTTTTTTTTTTGCTAGAGGGGTGACCCAAGAAACTTTGCAATTGTTGCTCATTGGAATGGGTTTCAAGCAACAACAACAAAGTACAAGGATTAATGGGCTGTTGAGATTGAAATATTAAATGGAGGATTGAGCAATCTTCTACGCCCTATGTCTGTTTTATTCATTCTTGCATCATCTCAAAAAAATTTAAAAGATATGGGAGAGCAAGTCATGACAGTGTTTTTGGAGCCATTGATACGAGAGATCAAATCCACGTTCATTCATGGATTTGATGTTGAGTACAATTTTCCATCTAAAAGTATTTCTTTGCATGTGAACCTCAACAATGAAATACAAAATTCAAAGTTGAGGGCAATGCTCATGTACTAGAGAGGCAACCATCCAGCTCAATGCAAAGTGTCTGGGTTCAAATTATCAGGCTACCATGCTTGTCGTCACTGCCACATGGTAGAAAAATCCCTAGGACACAATGTTGTGTATCTTGATAACCCAAAACAAGTTCAATATGATCCTCCACTTCTTCAAATCATCGAGAGCATCTATTTGGAATCTATTTGGAAGTTGAAGCGTTCAAGACATCATCCAATTCTACTCGTTCAAGAAGGCTAAGCAATATCACAACATATTCCAAACTGTGGAAGCTATATCATTCATACGGTTTTAATTTGAGTTTGGATATAGTCTATGATTCAATGCACATTTGCCATTAAATATATTCAAGATTTATGTGAAACATCTTGTAAGCCAAGGTAGAGCTGGTAAAGTGGATAAAGGTTTAGTGAAAATCACAAAATACAGGCCTAAAGAATTGGGAGATGGATGGCCATCTGATTGTTCCAATAGACTTTCATATTCGAGAGCAGAAGAGTATCAACTCTTTGTATAGTAGTGTCTACCTTATTGTATACAAGAATTGGATATGCAAAACACAAAAAAGGTGTATGCAATCGAACAAATCCTCACTAAAATTGCTAGATTCTTTTTTTCTCATTCACGGACAAATGGTTGGACGGATGAGTCCATGACAATTGCAAGATCACTATTTTTAGCTTGGCGTATTCAATGGAAAGAATTTATGGGTCCTAGTGGTTCTATTTTACAGCATGTGGCAGATAAAATATGAAGATTATATATTGCTCATTACTCTTGCCACTTATAGAAAATGTTAATGGATGCACAATGAAACATCATATTCATGTCATAGATTTATGGTTTGGAAATTTATTTTTATTTTTATGTTAGCAAGAAGTGGTGAGATGTTGGATGACATCTTTCAACATGGCCCACATGACTTGTATTGGTGTTATCAATTTGAAAGAAGTGTACCATCTTATAAGAGTATCAAGACAAATCAAAAGCATAGTGAGATAACATATTCAAAATATGAAAGTCATTTGGCATTCACTAGTGTTCGAGAGAGAATAACAAAAGATAAAGATAATTTTTATCTTCCACAGAGGGCAATGTTGGATATGCACAAGCAATTGTTAATAGCACATCATCAACCAGGTGCAGAAGGAGGTATCACAGTAATTGTTTAGCATAGATTATGTACATCACAAAAATGCTATATTTTTCTTCTATTTATTTATAATTCCTAGTAGTGTACTATGACATGTATTATGTGATTGACTTATAAATATATTGCAGGTATGGACCATTATATATGCCCAAAATTTCATGAGAAGGAAATCATCTTCACCAATTCAATCATTAATGCAAAGAGGTTAGAATAATTGCATACATTTTTGCTACAATGTTCGTGTAGGGAGCTCATTCAATTGAAAGGTATTTCAGTTGGGTGGAAAAATGAAAACATAAAGCAAATGAGCTCAAGCGTTGAGATTTATATGCGTAAACATTTGGATAGAAGAAAGAATACTCAATAACAACACAAAAGAAGAGTTTTCAACTATAATTGAGAAAGTTTCATTTGTTATTTTTCGTGGCGTTCATTATAGAGTAGGTAATCATGTCACTACAATAGAAGACGGCCATGAATTAGATCCATTACACAAATTGGGGTACTCAACCTATAAGGCTATAAGGCAAAAATTTCAATGTTATTCATCTATGAGTTCAAAGGAAATTACAAATTATTTTTCCATGCCAAATTCTTCCGACATGTAACCAATATATATTTTTTTTAAATAGATTTTAAGTACTATGCTAATATTAGATGTTAGTTGTAATTGTTTTTAAAGATTTTACACATAACAAAATAATTTAGTACATGGTTGAGTTTTTATTATGGAGTTGAATGCCTAATTATCACATGTACAGTCAATTTTGCAGATCCCAACTACTTCATCGATCAGTTCTTACGCCAATGCTTTCAGAGTATTTGTCATTGATGCCTCTGAAACCAAAGCTGGTATTTTTTATCAGAGATGATTGTCGACCAATTCATGTACTTCTTCACAAGTTTTGGACGTCAAAATAAAGAAGAACCATTGAAGTTGGACATTGTGGTTATAAGAAAAGTGATGTTGCCACAACATTTGCAAGATGTTGGTCTGATAGAGAGCACCAATGGAGATGAACTCTATGAAGGCTATGTATTTTTTGACCTATTAGAATTACATAATAGGGACCGCAGCATGTATAAGGTTGCTACTAGAAATAATAGAGTATGCTGCTCTTGGACATGCCTTCTTGGTCATGTGGAAGAAAGTGGGCATCCCATTGCCTTTGACACTAATGAAAACAAATCCATACGTTGGCAAGGGATTAAACTAATTTTGAATTATAGTAGAGATTCGTTAAAGTAGTAGTATGTAATGTAAAATTTCAATGCTCTAGTCTTTAGAAATGTAGATGTTATTATATTTCAAGAGTATCATATACTTGAATGGTGCCGCCGTGTGGATCATTTTTATTATACTTAATTAATTTTCTAAAAATAAAATATTAAAAATATTTTTAAGAAGAAAGCATGTCTTCTTTAATTCTTCAAGGGATATTGTAATCTAGATTTTGTCATCTCGCAAAAACCCAGGAAAATAGTATAGAGGTCCTAAAATCAAGGAAATGGTCAAATAGTCTAACGTATAGTGGCTAAAGTCACTTGTTTTCTAGAATAATAAGGAATTTAATGTCATATGTTATCCAATTTCTAATTTCCAATTAGACAACTTGTTTATACACTCTTATACCCAAAGAAATAATTTGTTGGCCAGTCCATTAGATAATGCTATTGGACATATGAGTGTTGTCCCAGTCCTGCCTAATATTCTAGGGGTTTCCATGGACAATTTGTCAGTTTTTTCAACAATTTGGCATGCATGATCTAGACTTTTAAATGCAACATTTCACATATATAATATATAGATTCATTAATTATTGTGAAATTTTTTTACCAAACAATTTGTCCAGTCACTACTTAGTTAGCCTGATTACTAATTTAGATGAGTATCAAAACAGTCCCAGTCTTCTAAGACAAATTGTCCCTATACTAATGCAAGGGGAATGAGTGTGTAATGCAATTTGCAACTTCCAGCTTCACTGCACATTATCAACAATGTGTCAAAACCAAACAATTTGTCCCTGTCTAACTTCCAAAGGTTGTTGATCTATATTTGTTCTTTGTTCCACAAATAAAGACAAATTGTTTATAGTCATCAGCTTCATGCTAAACAATTTGTCACTACGCTCTACAGTATCATGTGGCCTTTGACAACTTGTTTATTAATATACTATGGATTACAAATTGTATTATTTTATTAATTTTCAATTTCTACACAATAATAGATAAATTGTCCAATTGAGATCATAACAAACACTTTCATAACAATTTGTCTATTTATTCACATACCCAAGAAGATCATTCAGGTTCAATTCCGTATGTCATTCATTCACTACAATTTTAATCACTATTTATATTCAAAAATTAATTCAATTGCACAGATAATTTGTTGAACACCTTAATAAATAGAAGCAAAAATAATAATTCATCATTCCACAATTTTATCTTTATTAATTATTCACCACAAGAATAAATACATTTTGACAAATTGTACAATTACAATGTGATGGTCAAATTGTCGTTCTATAACTTAATTTATAATTTATAATTTATATAGATGCTTATTATTAATTATATTAATTCATAATTTTATCATTTTACAGTCATAACAAATTGTCTAAAATCCGTATTGTAAATTTCATTCAATAAACAAATTGACTTTATATCACTCAATGTATTTATTTATTTTATATATAATTTCAATTAACTTACAGACAGTTTGTCAAAGCATTTTTTATTACAAGTTGAAGATCCCATTTGACAAGTTGTGTTTGTCTCCAAACTGGTTTGTTGTTCCAATTGCACGTCACAGCCGCTCCTCGACAATTTGTCTTAAATCTCCATCTTCCGCTCCAATTTCATTCACTTAAATACTCAGGCAAATTGTCCTCTCTTCTCTCACTAAATTATCAAAGTAATGACATTAACCCAATCAATGGCAATTCACTCAACGACTTGGACAAATTGTAAAATTAACAAACTTGCATTTGGTTCACAACTTTCTAGTAACTCATGAAAATTAGACAAATCGTCAAGGCAAATAGTTCAATTATGCTTGTACAAATAAATCCAGTCACATGAATCAAGTACGAGACAAATAAGAATTACAGAAACAAACTCCATGTTCTAATCACTGAATACAATTCACAAAATAATGCAATGCCCAATTTTAAACTCTCACAAAGTAGTCCACCTGGACTTTCCTCTTAGCAAACAAATTGTCTAACTCAAGATCACAATCTCCACAACAGTAAACCCAATCACTGGAAATACAAGAGACTCAAGTGAAATTGGCACACTAGACAAATTGCTTACGAAATTGCATTGATATAAGCACATCCTGTGCAAAAACAAACTAACACTGAAAACAACGTTTTTTGAAGACCAAGAGAGTGGGGGCGAAGAAAGACAAATCGTCCACTACCTATATTGCCTCAAGTGGTACCAAGCTACAAATTAGAATCGTTGCAAAGTCAAATTGTCCTACTTCATATCTTGCCTATCTATATCTTTCAAAATTTCTTTATCAAGTCAAATTGTCTTCCTTTTCCACATAATGTGAAACTGTTCTAACAAATTGTCTCTTTTACACTGTGAAAGACAATTTGACTAAAAAAAAACAGAATTGGCAAGACTACAGATATCCAGCATTAAGCTTCACATATCTGTTTTTCAAATATAGGCTTAGAAATTCTTAAATTAAAAAAAAAAATAAAAAAAAAAAAAAATATATATATATATATATATATATATATATATATATATATATATGATTATTAATCCATTGAAACAAATTTATCTTTAATATTCAATTTTAAGGATGTAATTAATTATGTCAAAAATAAAATATCAAGTTTCAAATGATATTCACTGATATTGGTAATAGAAATTGTAAATATATTTTTACAAATGTCCACACTCATTTCAAAATATACAACATTTGTTTAATTTATGAATCAACGCTAAATTTGATTCAAAAATGTCCAAAAATATTTGATTCAAAGATTGCCCCAAAATAAGATTGTCCATAACTTTTGCATAACAAATCCAAACGGAATGCATCAAAGCTTCCAATGTAGGTAAACATATAATCTATATACAAAAAAAGCTTAAATTTTTTTATATTAAGTATTTTTGAGGGGTTATTTTCTCCGCCAAACTAAAAAGGGCTTATTTGGCCATAACTATTGCTCTCAGGCACCAATTGAAATAAAAATTATAATTTTGGAAAACAACTGTGTTTCTCTATCTTTACCAAAAATTTCAAAAAATATTGACAAATATTGAGCCCATAAGAGCCTGCCCCTAATCCATTTTGTCCCCCTAGGGAACAACAAGACTTCATGGGCTCCATTACCTTTTATTTTGAAGAATAAAATTCTTCAAAGTGTAGGTCTAAACATTACTAAACATAATCCTCAAATTCCTCTGTGTACAAAACTTCTTATTTTGTGCCAATTTCGTTTACATTTCAAATTTACTTCCTACAACAATCTTCCTATTGCAATTTTTAATTTCAATTTAGTTTTCTCTGAAATTTTCAATTCTATTTTTCATTCAAATTTCAACCTTCTCCTAATTCACATTTTGTGAGGACTGAAAATTAAAGGTTTTTAATGTTTAATTCGATTTAAATCTACAACATACAAAATTAGGAATTCCATATCAATATTACAAGACTTTTAAATTTAAAAAAAATTCAAAGGCTACCAATATAGTCAAGCAAGTTACTACAGGAATTAAAATTTGCAAATTTTGAATTTATGTTTGTAGGCATAGTTCCCCAATTAGGGTCGGGATGAATTAACCTTCAACACATGTCCCACCTAATTCATTCTAGGGGTACTTGTAAAACAGTGACAACCTATTTTGTGCTTCATCAATTTCTTTTATACACTAGTACATTTCTAAGTTATTTTTTGGTCTCTAATTGCAAATATGAAATCAAAATTTCTGAATGTTATCAAGTTTATCAATATAAAAATATCAGCATTTTTCCTTACGGACGAGGGAGGAGTCAATTCACCCCTGCCTGAATTAGGTAGTAAAGGTGTATAATACAGGGTTGTCCATGCAAAACTACCATAACATTCAGTAGCAGTCGTATAGAATGCCTTCTCCTCTTCGGAGTCTTCATCAACATAATTCATTCACGTACCATTAATGTAAGCTTGAATAACATGGTAGTTAAAGTACATGTATGGTGAGTTCTATTTCTTTGGCTAATTGTAAAGTAGGAGGTTCAGAAATGGCACATCTGAGGGTTGGTCCGCCTTTTTTGTGTATTTCATGGGACAAAAATAATTTTAGTTCATTTTTAAGATGAGGAATCTAACTCAAATGGTTTTGTATTTTTTCAAGCATTTTATAATTACTTATGAATTTTCAATCGAGTTGGGTCATGGGTCCCTATTTATGACCCTAGGTCTTTTATAAACAATTCACTTGCAATTCTAAATAAAGATGGAAAAAGAAAAGCAAATGATTGGCTCTTGCAATTGATAATTTTTTTTTTCTTGATTCATTCAATGCAATACATGTCAATTTCAGAACCAACTCATGTCCATTTCAAAGTCATTTGTAGGTTAATTATGAGTGCTTCAAGAGGTCCTACTTATTCTAGTTTACGTATCCCACATAGATTGTTTCACCTCCTACCACCCCATATTTTATAAAAAGATTGATTTCACAATTCTAAACTCAAATCTTAGATGACTTGGGAAGCAAAGTGAGGTATTCTTGTTTTCTAATTTATTAATCTTTACAAATTAAATGTTTTCAAAACTTAGGAAACTCTTTCTTGCTTTTTACTTAGTCATGTGTAACTCTGTCTCATAAGAATGCAACTAAACTGACTGGACACTGTGACGCGTGGCGTTGTCCGCCCTGACTGCTACTAAGTATTGTGGTTGGGTCTTTTTTCCTTGCAACCCTAGGCGAGCGATGGGTAAAGATAAGCTTAGTCATCTTTACGGAGTTCCATTTTTTTTGTCTGGTTGTCTCTGTCTTTTGCCACACCCTTTTGCTACGCCCTATTGCAAAACGTTGCTGCTATGCTCGACTACTACGGTCAAACCTCTCTCTGTGCATGCTTGGTGGTGGCTTTTCTCCTTTTCAATTTGCTTCCAAGGCGTTCCGATATGTGAAGCGTTACCATGTGTTGAACTTGATTTTTATTTGGTTTAATTCACTTCTCCAATTCTGTTTACTAGTAGGGTTTCATACCTCTTGAATTTGATTTTTGTTTTGCTTTAATTGACTTTTTTAGTTTCGTTTACTAATACGATTTTGTACCTTTTTATCAAAAAAATTGTATGTTAAAGAATTTAGAAACCATAATGTGATTAGATGCATGATTCAAAAAAGTTCAATGCTTAAAATAGGTTAAGAATTGGAAAAAAAAATAGTTATTTTGGATTTTTTGAATTTTGTAGGAATGGCTTTCTGTGATGATTGTGGAGCACAATACATGAGGGCATTGTCAAATGATGTAGCAAGTGGGGACCCCTAGAGAAACAATATTTTCCAATTTTGCAGAGGAGGTTGCTGTTAAAAGTAACGACCTCCAAGAAATTGCAGAGGACTCTGCAATTTCATGTTTTTGGAATTTGTCGCAATTTCTTAATGCAACACTCTACAAAAAAGTGTATGGACAAAAACCTAAAGGTCTCCCTCGAAATATTAGTTGGAGGAAAAGTTTTTTTAAAGCAACACCACTGCTATAAAAATCAACACAAGAAATTGCTCAAAAATCAACAAATCGGTCTAAGTTGGCTTACTCCAAATAAGAGTAATTTTTTTGATGATTTTTTGAGCTCTCCGTCATTGTGCTAGAACCTTGAGTTTTTGAAAAAATTACAAAACTACATTCGTGGGATGCACAAATCCGGTGATATTGATGAAAGAACTGTTGACATAAAATTCTTTGATGATGGTACTAGGCTTTATTGGAGAGGAAGTAACATTTTGAAATATGCTTTTGAAATCAAACATTACCAAAATAATCCTAAAAGCATTCCGAGAGGTGGAAAATTGGCAACGAATGAACTCGGTGAAGAAACCCTTGCTATAATGCTTGTATCAAGTGAAGAAGGGACAACTTCAAAAGAACCTCTACCCCTTTCATCTCTCAATCCCAATGTACAAGTCATTCCACTTGGAGAAGATTCTTCCAAGGGAAAGGAAATTCGAACAAGAAGACGTCCTTCTACATTCAAGGATTCCTAAATATAAGTCTACAGTTTTTGTGAGTACTATCTTGTACCTTGAAATCCGTGTTTCGCATACTTGTTTGTTCTTATTCTCGTCTCATTCCAAGTCTTATCTGTTCAGTTTGAATTCTTTGTAGAGCTTTTTGTGGTTTGTTTGGATTTTTAGCTTTTGAAGACTTTTCTGTGACATAACATGCATGTTTTGTAGATGCTTGTCCTTACAATTGCTCAAAATGCTGGAGGGGAGGGGACTACAAACATGTAGTCTTGATGTGCTTGCAAGAGATTTATGAAACGAGCCTGCAGTTTTATCTAGTCGATATTTCATTTAATTCTACAACTTTTTAGACTTTGAAATGAGATATAATCTATTGTTTATATATATATATATATATATATATATATATATATATATATATATATATATATATATATATATATATATATATATGTTTGAAAGATCAGTATTTGACATACGATTTGTTCTGAGGGTTTGGTTGCTCTAGATATAAGGTGGGTACACCCAAAACCGCCACTTTTTGCTACTGAGCCTAGTTACTACTATTAGACTGGTCAAATTTTCATATATTCTTGTTGGCAAGTGAAAGGAGGTTCCAACGCACTAGAGAACGTGGCATTTGGACATTGTATGCAAAAGTTATTAAGGGTCAAAGTTTGTTTCTGAAAGCGCTCCATCCAAATAGGTACATAACTGATTTTGGAAATGTACACAACCTGTAGATGGCGCTTTAAGGTCAGGTGCCATTTTGGGGGTGCCTACCTTAGTCGAAAGATTGATCGAAACATTCTTTAATCACTCAACCTGGCAGCTGATCATAATTTGAGGTCGAATCAGGCCTTACAAGTTCTAATTCCACCCCAATTTGATTTTTCTTGATTTTCATTTGAAATTAATTTTGTTGCAGGAAAATTAATATTGATTACACCATCAGGGTTCAGATCGAACTCCTCAGGAGTATCCTGAAGATGATGTTGTTTAACTTAACTCTGCAAAGCTCATCATCGAGGTCTCTGATTGAAGGCATATTGCAGAGAATACAAGGTTCTCTGAGTGATTGAATGTTGCAATTGAGAATGACTGCGGTACGTGGAGATTTGGATTTGTCATGCGCTTATAGTATTGAGCTTGAGCATGCTTCAGATGAATCAAGCGCGGGCTGTGAGTGTCCTTGACCTTGAGTTTTCCACCTTATGCATGTAAGGCTCTTCGTTTGACGAGGTTCTTGAATAAGCTTAATTTGAAATGATTTTATTTTGATAAGTGAACCAGATCCAGACCTCAGAATCTCATGTTGACAAGTTTCCGCATATATTTCTCATAATTAAGGTAAACCAACCCATTACGATCAGATGACCCATAGTGGACATCTTATGACCCCATGATGGTTTTTCAGATCACAATCAATATCTAACCTAACACCTATGGAGTGATTAGTGACTTCATTAGGAACATTCAATTTTTTTAGTGCAAATCATTGTAGGAAGTGATTTTGCATGGCATTTCACATTCAAAATTATTGTGTGACCTCTTTAGGTGATTAAGATGAGCATATTGGATACACTTTTTGTTGGTTATGGGGCAGCCTGTAGACCATGCTGAAAAGATCACTTCAAAAATACATAACTAATTCACACTTTGTTTGAAAAAATAAAACTTCAATTGCTCTCACTATTTCTCACACTTATCTTTGAGTGAGAAAAAATTTGAAAATTTTCAGCAATAGCATGAGGGCAGACTCAAAATTCTGACCACAATGGACTGATTTACCTCACACAGAGAGTAGCTTTCCTGCTTGTGTGTTTTTGTATGTGGTGAAAATTGGTGTCAGCCCCTTCTTACTTTATTGTCTTACAATAGAGCTGCTACTGTTTTTGCTCTCTGATAGGATGCTTTAAGTAATTTCAATTTTGTAATTTGCCTTGCTGATATGCTTGTGGTCTCATCAGGTTGATATTTCGTCGGTTGGTGTCGTTCTCATATTTGGATTGGATCTTGTCATTCAGGTCATGAATATTGGCAAAGAGACTACTGACATGACCCTCTTTTTCACTTGGGCTGTGAGTTCATCTTTTCTCTGAATCCCTTTACTAGTGTGTCTGATTTGTTCACAGTCTAAATTATTGCCATGACAACGATTTAGGATGTTATCCTTTGTAGTTTCAAACAAGAAGGCGTCTCATGAGCAGTTTGGCTTGGTCAATGTAATTGCTACATGGTCTTGCTTGTTCGGGGTATTTAATTTCATAGGATATAATATTGATGATGAGTTATTATACATCTATTTCTTATTTTTTTAATTTTGCGACATAATTCTATTGCAACTGGAAATTTGGTTACAACTAGCGGACACTTCAATGAGCCTTTCACATGAGTACGAGGGTACTTTTATAGACGTCTCATTGTGTGGCGTCTATGAAATTACTTTGTAGAAGATAGTGTTGTAATTTTGTTTGATAATCATGTTTCTTTGGTTCGTTAATGTGGAGAGAGGAGGGTGGCGTGAGTGTTGTTTGTCTCCATCACAAGTCAATAACTGGACTTGAAGAAGGGCAATTTAACCCCTAAATGTCCAAACTGCCTTTTTTGGCAGCATAGCAATTTTGGGCAGCTCATTGTGTATGGAGTTTTTATTGTTTTTTGCTGAAATTTTCACACAATATGGGGACGAGGTTTATCTTTAAGGCCCAAAAATTTTCATAGCTTTTGACTCATTGTTCAAAAGTTATTGCATGATCTATAATTTTCAATGCTCGACGGGCAGCCCAAAAAAAATCTAAAAAATCTAAAAAAATACTTTTTTCAAAAATCAAAATTTGAAATTGGCTCTTTAGATTTATATATACTTGGAAAGCTTTGAATCATTCCATTTTGATTTATGAATTGAAAGTTATGAGGTGCTCTAGTTTGCGGGTAGTTATGGATTCCCTACTCAAAAATAAACTTTGGAGTCCTTAATTTAACTCTATTTTTAATATTTTTAGAAAAAAAAAGAAGCATATAATTTAAATTGTTTATTACTATATTACCACCATTGGGATTAGAATTTTTCAATTTTATAGTTAAATTCTTAACAATTTAGTGTTTTGAATCATTCTCTACTTCTTTCTACTTGCTATACTTTTTCTATATGTTGTACAATTCCAAATGATCTAAAATTTTTTAAGCATGTAATCAACTTGCCTTGAAGAATGAATTCAAAGAAGCACAATCATTTTGGAGATTTTTTCATACAAATGTGACCTTGTGAAGTGCAGCTGCCCGTATTTTTACATGGCTAAAAAAATGAGTTTTGTCACTCCAAACGTTAAAATCTTGCAATCTACACGGTGAAAAATTCTGAAATTTTTTCCACATATTTCCAAACTAGTTTACTACAAGATCCTACGGTTACTTGGTCCAAAAATGTTTTTTTTATCTAAAATTTGGTGCTTGTATCAGAAATGGCAGTTTTGGACTGTTTTTGGTGAAAACATAGTCTCCGACATTTAGGGGTTAAGTTTATTTCTGAACTAGAACATATAGCTGGATTCCCTACAAGTAAGTCATTGCTCAAATTTAGGGATAGAGCTGAAATAGCCACTATTAGTGAGTGCAGTCATAGATTGTAATTTCTATCCATATACAAAGCATTCTTCCATCCATTTCCATCCATCCGATATTTGTAATCTCATCCATCCAGAAAATAAGTATTCATCCATTTCAATCCATCCAATATTTCTGATTTCATCCATCTACATAAAGATTTTCCATCCATAGTCATCCATCCAACATCTATTATTTCATCCATCAATATAGCAAAATTTCCATCCATGTTCATCCATCCAATATTTTATGATTTCATCCATCCAAAGAGGAAATCTTCACCCATAAGCATTTGTCCAATCTTTGTGATTTTGTCCATCGACAAAGCAAACTTTTGTCCATCTTCATTCGTCCAATATTTGTGATTTTGTCCATCCACAAAGCAAATTTTCATTCTTCATTCATTACATTACAAACCTGTGAGTTCCACTTTCCCTATGTCTAAAAGTTTCCAAGTATTCTCTTCGTAACAAAGAGGAACACCGGGAATTTCCCAAATTTTCCCCACTGAGAACAACATATGAGCTCCCTATGTACAGTTCAACAAACCCTGGAACTTGATTCAATCAACAAACTACACATGGTAATGCAAGAACTAAGATAACAGGTCTGGGAATAAGTTGGGCATTAAGAACCGCCCACCTGTAAAATGTACACGATTTGTACATGCTGTTTTTTCATAGCCTTCACTGATATACAAACAGTGTACATTTAAGGGGTGGACAATTTTGGAGCCCTATACCAGTTCAACCTCAAAATTTCATAACTAATTTCAGAAAGCTCCAAAAATATGAAACCACTTAGGTTAGATGCCAAATCCACTTTTCTTTCAAGGAAAATTTACTGAAAAATATTTCAAGAAGTCTTGCCTTCCCAAAATTCAGTTTCAGTTCTTAGGTGAGCGATTTCTGGACCTGTTACCTTAGCCTCGGAGCCGCTGCATTCTATTCATGACATTCTATTCCAAAGTATTATATGTGCATCTATTGTTTTCTGGCGGTGGTTTATGTCAAGCAATGCCCTTGTTGTTGGGGATTGCGTGAAAGAATGCACCCCCTCGTCGGGCTCTGCCCTCCTTGTTGACTCATTCTTTCACGCAATCCCCAATGACAAGGGTAACCTCTATGCTTAAATCAGTGCACCTAAAACAGTTGTATGTTTTCTTCCTCTTCCTTCCTCTTCCAGAAGATCAGTGCCACTTAACCCCTAAAGTTTCTTGACTATGTTTTCACCAAAATCACTCAAGAACTGCCATTTTTAGTACAAGTATCAAATTTTTGAAAAAAACTTCTTTTGACACATGTAACCGTATGATTCTGTACTATGTTGACTTGAGAACATGTGCTAAAAATTTCAGAAATTTCCACTACAAGGATTGCAAGATATAAGCATTTGAAATCATTGAAATCGTTTTTTTGACCCTGCAAAAAACAGGGCAGCTGCACTGCAGAAGCTCACTTTTCTATGAAAAAATTTCGAAAGTGGTGGTGCTTCTTTGGATTCTTTTTTTTGGACAAGTTGGCTCCATGCTTTAAAAATTTACATCATTTGGAATTGTACAACATATAGGAAAAAATATTAAGTAGAATAAAGTAGAGAATGATTCAAATTCAAAATTGTTAAGAGTTTAGACATGGAATTGGAAAATGCCAATTCTAATGGTCGAAATGTTGTAATAAGCAATCTACATCATATGATTTTATTTTTTTCAAAAATTATTGAAAATTGAGTAAGATAAAGGACTTCAAAGTTTATTTTAGAATAGAGATTCCATAACTGCCCACAAACTAAAACTCCTCATAACTTTTGACTCATTGGTCAAAATGGAATGATTAAAAGCTTTCCACGTATATATAACTCTGGAAAACCAGTTTCAAATTTTTGTTTTTGAAAAAAGTGATTTTTTCTGATCTGCCCGGACTGCCCAGCTGAGAAAAAAAAGTAACATATTAGGCCATAACTTTTGACTTGTATTTCCAAATGTCATGAAATTTAGTGCAGACGAAAGATATTCCTCACGTACAACTTCTATCTAAATTTCAGCCAAAAATATGAAAATCTCCAGTCACAAGTACTTGCCCAAAATTTCTATACTACCCCAAAACACATGTGGGTCCTTCAAAGGTTAAGAGTTCAAGCGTCCATTTTCTTCAAATGGACCCAATAAAATGGATATAAAAAAGACCTCAGTTGGTCTGAAACTAGATATGTACTAAACATTGAATGGACTGAATACAAAATGTGGGCACATTCAAGTTTGTCAAATTTTGCTTTAAGATTCTAAAATTGTGATTGGTTTAATATGTGTTAAAGTCCATTTTCAAAACTAGTGCCAAGTGCCCATTGATGTATTTAAAATTAAAACCGGCTAGGCAACTACCTTTGAATAAAATGCAGAATCTACATAATTAAATTGATACTAACATGAGCCAAAGTGAAGAAAAGGAAGGTGGACGTTGCCAAGTTTTCATGATTCTTTTCCTTAAATTGAATTTACTACAAATTTTGGAAGCCAAAAATTGGCCTCAACCTATTTCCAAGATATAAGGTAGGCACCCCCAAAATGGCACCTGACCTTAAAGCGCCATCTACAGGCTGTGTACATTTCCAAAATCAATTATGTACCTATTTGGATGGAGCGCTTTCAGAAACAAACTTTGACCTTTAATAACTTTTGCATACAGCGTCCAAATGCCACGTTCTCTGGTGCATTGGAACCTCCTTTCACTTGCCAACAAGAATATATGAAAATTTGACTAGTCTAATAATAGTAACTAGGCTCAGTAGCAAAAAGTGGCGTTTTGGGGGGTACCCACCTTAGAGTCTTCCAATTTCGACCATTCTATAACTACTTTCCCACTCACTGCTTCCTACTTTCTTGCTCACTAAATCAGAACATATGTCATGACTTTATAGTTCTAACCTTTGCAAAAGAAAAAAAATTCACATTCCAATCTATGGTGGGAATCTGTACCACCCTTGGTTGGAAATAGCTACACCCTACAGGTTGGTTATTGATGGCCGGTTGGTATAGTAATGGGTGGTTTTACCATAGAACCATGCAGAATCAAGTTTTCAAAATATAAGTGATCAATTAAAGACTGCCTATGTTTGCATTTTAACAGCCCTAGTGTCAGAAAAATAGGTGCCTACACCTGATATCTTAGAAAATTCATAACTAATTCAAAATATCAGAATTTGAGAACATCCGTCCACTGAGCACCTGCAAAAATGCAGAAGCGGAAAAAATTTGAGAACATCTGTCCACGTGCATAATTGGATCCTTGGGGCACCAGAGTTTCATTGGAGATTGAGCGCTCTCTATCATAATTAGCCTCTCACAGTCTGTATTCCGTCCTACCGTAGATTTCAATCAATCCGTTGTGAAATTTCAAAAAAATAGTTCTCTTGTCATCCATTCTAGCACGCAAGGGTTAATATATTCATGAAGGCATCTCCGCCAAATACAAATCTAACTTTTCACAATTGTTTTGGAATTTATAGCTTGAATTTCTTTTCTTTTTTTCATTGGAAGTGCATTCAATGGGCCCAAGAGGATTTTAGAGGAGGACTTTGAGGACCAACAATCTTAAATAGGTTTTACTGAAATCATGCGGAGGCTATTTTCTCGAGCCTAGGGAGGGTTATTATTGCAATTTTTTTATTTCCATAGTAGGAACAGGATGCTAACTTCCAAGAGCCGTTTGTAATGTTATGGGTAATTTTTTCTTGCTTGGTAAAAGATGAATTGTGACAATGGAAAATTTTTGAAATTGCATACATGGCTACTTGTGGCTATTTTTAGTGGCTTGAATTGCTCTTGTCACGCACTAAACAGAGGAACATTTGTGAGAAGACGGTCTGCTAAGTAATGTGATTTTCAAATTGAGGTCATTGAAAACATATGTGCTTCGAGTGCCAAAGAAACACAGAGGCTTCTCACATTGCAAACTAAAAATAGTGACTACTTTACTATTGCACACATTGCAAACTCGAGTTTCAAGCCACACATTTCCAATTGAAAGGTTTGAGCCAAACATTTGTAACTAAAAAGAAAAAGACATACATAAAAGATTTGAAAACTCTAAGTCACACATTGCAAACTCAGAAGTTGCACTAACTAGGGAATTGAACCCTACTTGCACTAAGCAAGACCATCCATTTGCAATATTAGTGGGACCTACACACAAGACAACCAAACAACAATACAAGCAAAAGTTAGAATGAACAAAAACAAGAAGATGAACAAGTGTTTCATAGCTACCCAAGTGCTGATGATGTTCTCCCACACTCCAACTTATGTATATGTGTAGCCCAAAGCATCTTAGCATACATTTTGAAGTGTCAAAGAAAATCTTGTAATTTGAGAGCAGAAACCGGCAAAACCTCATGAAAACTAAAGAACATGGATAGAAGAGGATACTCATGAACTGCTACAGCTTCTAGATTCACATGCTGACCATTCTTCACCACATTTTCCCATGAGTCTATGGCCTCTTTATAGGGCAAGTTGTTCAAAGTATAAAACTTTTATCCAAACATACGAACCACAAGTGGCAAGTGCTTACCAAGACGATTACGATGGCTAGACTTAAGAAATTTCAAGGTACTGAAACACCTCTCATATTCCATCAAGCCCATGACTATGCAATAGCCAATCTTGGCGACCTTAAAGTACTCAAAGATCAAGTTGAACAAGTGCCTTGACTGTGAGAAGTTTTTCCAGAGCTTCATCAACGGATTGATATGGAAAGGCGGTGCAAGTGCTCCATCAACATTTGCTTTCATAGTCACTTTGAAAAGACTTTGCTGGTTGTCAAGCCTAGAAGCAGATAACATTTTAAGGGCGGTGTAAGGCCTTCTCCCATCCAAGTCTGAGCTGTCTGCACTCAAGAGCTTGGTATGGCAATAAAAAATCTTTAATAGTAATAAGTGTTATAGGAAACTCTTGTCTGCCCTTTCTGCTTCCAATATTGGAGATAAACAATCTCAAATGCATCAAGTAGTTTTTGTTGAGGGAACTGTTTGTCAAGTTTGTCACACACGGATTGAACAATCTCTGCATCGACCAAGGTTAGATACATATTAGTTAAGCTAGTGAACATCAAGCCAATAATCACAAGAACTCGTTAACAAGAATTCGGAGATCACCCACTAAGTCACAACAGTCCACTTGTGAATTCATAGAGCAGATATGGTGAGGCAACTATAAAGAAGCTGAAGGCAAAAATCCAAAGAAATTTGAATAAAAAAAAATGAGACACTACAAAGAAAAAAATTGCAAATGAAATGCACTTCATTGCACAACAGCACAAGGAAATGAAGTGCCAACAAGAATTTCAAGCACAAGGCAAGGCAAGGCAAGCTCAAGAAGAAATGATAGAAATAAATGGAAATGTCAAGAAAATCACTTACCAAAAAATTGACGATCAATTGTGTTATGGCAGTAGTGGAACTTCTCTTGAGTGACGAAAATTTCAGCCCCTGTGAGTTTGTCCTTGCACCTTGCAAAAACTATGGTGATCTTCAAATTAAACACCAAGTAGAAAATTCTACTTTCACTGTCCAAATCTCTCCACTCTAGAGGGACATCAGCATTTTTCAGCTGCAAGAGCTCGTTGTAATGTGCAAACTCCAACTTATTATACTCAAAGGATGGGTCGATGAACATTCTTGCCAATTCAGCTTAACAAATTTTTATGGATTGCATGCAGTTACACACAGATGTCACGCACTTGGGTCAGTTTGATCAAGCAATGAAATGCAATCAACATTGGGATGAACAAGGTCAGAGAAAGAAGAACCTCAATGTCTGAGAGGAACTCAAAGTTTCCAGCAGCAGCAACGGTGGTCTCTCAGGTGGTCTTCTAGCCGCTAGAGGCATCCAACCCCATCTTCACAAGGAGAGAGTTATATTCACTTATGATGCTTTGGGATGGACTCCTCATAGAAATCCAACGAATATAAACATTCCTAACCATTTTTTTTGCCTTAGTTTCTATGAGATCTGTTAGTTTTTGTAATTCAAAGTGCCGCTAGTGGCTACGGCAAAAGTATGCGTACACAGACTGAAACAATCCTTCTAAATGGCCAATGAGCGGGTAGTTGGAGAGAGTCTCTACCACCAAGTTAATACGATGATTGGCGCAACTTGCGCCCACCAAAAAAAGGGCCCATTTTTCCCGAATTTGGGCAGTAACGCTTTTTTTTGGTCTTTGAAATGTGGAGACACCATCAGCCTCCAAACAAACTACCTTGGACGATATAGACTCGCAAATTAGCCCACCCTCCTCCAACAACAAGTACATAATAGTGTTGTCAATTGGTCTACAATACCATCAACAACAAATGACAAGTGAAGTAAGTGTAGAACCCTCTCCTAATTATCCATGACATAAACATGCACACCAAGCCAAGAAGTGTTATCTATGTCCATTACTTCATCTACACTTATAAAAGACAATCTGAGAAGATTGTACTATGACCTTGAGAGCTGACAAAACACTCAAATGGACATGTTCACTCATCTCCCACCTACTATTCTCACATCAATGTTTCTTTGGTAAGTTTTTCACCTTAAGGTGTTGTAGAAAATATTTATTCCCGTTCATAATCAATCATTGGACGTCCATGACTCAAGATTTGGCAAAAGGTGGAGAATTGTATTCCCTTGCATTTTAGTTTGCCCTCCAAGCTACCGTCCAGTTGATCTGCAACACTCCTACACAAGCAACCAACCTAAAGCTTACAAAATTTCAGATGCTTACAATCCATTTTGATGAAGGTGTCACCCTTCTTAAAGTACAGGAAGGGCACCTCGTCCTCTCGGGGGTATTAGTGAGCGGTTGGAATAGTAATATATTTGCGAACAAATGATAGGATACTTTAAAAACATGGTGACAAAAAATTATAAATGGATTTAGAGTAATATAGAATATCAAAAATGGCATTGGATGTCTTTGAAGTACTATAGGGTATGGAATAATAGGCCCCATTAGAAAATGCAGTAGTCCTAAATACCCCCTTCTATAATATTATTTTTGGCCAAAAGTTTAAAAATGCTACCCTGTGAGTGGCATATTGGTCAGGGTAAAAGAATAAATTTTTTTATTACTATGTCCATAGTATTCTATTATACAAAATATAATTTATTAGTTCATTTACTGCCTTTTAGGCTAGGATACCTCTAGTGGCTTTCACTACTCTTACACTGGCTCTTACGGCACATACTCTTACATCACTTACTAGTTTTATCGTTGTTCAAGGTGTGAGGTTTGAGTTGTAAGGAGATCAATTTGTCTATGATGCACCAAGATTGTTTCTTTTGCTTGAGAGAAACATGAAATACACATAACGTGTTTGAGATTCGCACATTTGCATTGCCATTCTAAAGTCCAAGCTTCATAGTCAAAACTGACTTCACGTCTTCACCATGTGCTCCTACCGATGTTGACTCCCCATGAAAAATGCAGTGACATGAAAATTGCACCCTGTCACAACCTTTGTTACGTGTTGGTGCGGATTTGCGTTTCTAGTTTAGGGTTTACTGTGTTGTATTGATCTTCTAGAGCGTGCCTGCAACTGTGGTGAAACCTTTTGTTTAGAAGTAATTAATCTAGCATTTAACAATGCTTTTGATCCATTATCGAGCTTAGGGTTTAGGGTATTAATCTTTGAAATTGAAGCACAATGTTGCTAGTTTGCATGAACAACCTGTCTCCCAATTGCACCCTTGAACGGGGACACCTGGATTTTGCAAGTCTGTTTTAGGGTTGTCTTGCCCGGTCTATGATTTACTATTTAAGGATTTAGGCTGCCTTTTTTGTGCAATTTCTTGTGCATCTCTATTTTAGGATGTAACAATAGATTCTTTATGTTGAAGGTAGGATTTTTGGTGTGGAAGACGGTGCTCAATTTCAAGATTAGGTTGTACTCAGTGGAAGATGATGTCGTGCGGCTGGAGCTACTGAGTCCTTTTTTTTGCCAAATGGGCAATACTTATGCTAATTTGCGCACGTGCTTGGAGTACAAGGGATGCGTGAAGTGACCCTTCCTTTTCTAGGACTTCCAAAATGAATGTCTAATCCTCAAGAGGTTTAAGGCCATGAATCTTGTGACAGACCGTGTCTATGTCATTCTTGCATTGGAGGACGACAATGGACTTCAGAAGCAGTGTTGTCTTCAAAAGCCAACCAAAGCGAGAAGCAACGACTTTGCAACGGAGCTCCATTTGAAAATTAGGGTTGCTGAAGCTGTCCAACCCTATGTCGCAGACATCTTGGACTGCGGTGTTGCCTTGACGATGGAAAAGGCAGAAGCTGGCGCACAACGAAATCTGATTGAAGTTCATGAAGAGGAAGAGACTTTGCTGCAATCAACACTCTTATCTGTTGACGTGCTTGAGAATTATAAGCGGGGGGCTGAGAAGGGAGCTGGAGTCCATGGATTTTGCTGATCACATTTGGAACCGCAAGACTTACAATCACCATGGCATGGCAGTTGTGAAGATACTTTGCGGGGAGTGTAAGAGAGAAATCAGGGGTACAAACCATGAGCACTCACAGAGTGCCGCATAAAATTTGTTTGTGAATTTTAAGAAGTCTCATTTGCATTCCGCTCTTCACATCAAGCAATGGTGCAAGAAGAAGGAGATCTTGTACAACGGTCACCTGAAGAAGGAGGGCACCTGCAGCAAACCCATAATTTTGACACCAGCAAATCACAAGTGTCTCGTGGAAGAAGGTGTCATCATTCTTCAAAGCATGAATGACTCCATCTCGGAAGATGATCCTCCGTTTGTAGCGCCATACTGGACCTTGACACGGCATCTCACGACTTACTTCGTGATGGAGTTGCAATTATGGAGACTTGCCTATTGCCAGAGATGAAAGAGGACAAGAGAAAGTATACTTTCAATTTACTAAAAGCTTTTGAGATGGTCAAGAAAAATTCAGCGAAGTATATACAGGGTGCATGGAGATCTTCAATTACTGATTGGAAGGTTGTCACAACAGTTTCTGAGACAGTTTCTTTTAATTCCACTTTGCAAATAGTCCTACATTTGTGGTATTTATTGCTAAGTAGAGCCTCGGACTTCAAGAAGTTGACTCGAGGAGAAGACAACATTTTGAAACAAGGTTGGAGTCTGGCTTCAGCCCTTGTAGTATCACTTCTTCGACTATCCTTAATGTTGCTACAAGGAGCACAAGACTGTGCAACCTGTATAAATGATTTGCTGAAAAGGGACAACATGCATGTCGATGAACTATGATGGAGTATGGCTTTTGCATCAAACATGGGGATTCAAATTTACAGTATGTAGCCTATGTGCACTGACTAATCGTAGAAAACAAAAATCGACTTGCCATCAACTGAAATTGTCCTGTGACACTTGATTCATTGACAGTGTTTGTTGTTCCAGGTATTCTTCAGGTTTGCTTTTGAAAACTCTGATAATGTCTGGAAGGGGCTTTTTTTTGGTCCAATTCACATTTGGCTCTGCAAAAGAATGCAGTGTTCTTTATAGATGTGAGTTGTTTGTAATTCAGCTTGGCCTCACATCCTCACATATGTTCGTGAAACTTTGGTAACGAAACCTGTTACATGACTGAATCTTGTAAATGCACTTGAAGCCAAATTTTGTCAAATTATTAAAAATGCTCTAGGGCTTATGTGTATCCCAAAGTTTTGTAAAGTGAATGCTAAATAGGTGATGATGTGGCTGAGATGATGTTAAAAGGGTCCCAAGGTATCCCTTCTTGATGTGATTGATTGCATGATGTGGGTGTTAGATGAGACAAATTTTGCAAGGAGGCTGCACCCGGGAGATTCTTAAGATTTGGGTCTTGGGCTGTAGATTTGCCATGCTGTCTTAGGTGGTTCAACATCGCATTGTAAGAACCCTAAACCCTAATCTTTGATCTCACTTTAGAAGCAAAATGGACGGCGGATGAGGAGCTGCCACTGCTCTTGATTGATGGCTCAGGGCGCGCATCCACTCCCACAGCATACCAACGGAAGCGGATAGATGCTAAACAAAATTTGGATGAAAAGCAGGGCAAGCAACCTATGCGTCAATGATTTTTGTTCCTTTGCTGAAATCTTGGTTTTCCCAAGTTTTTTTTCCATGTAAGGTAGTGTGCTCTAAAAGCGCCCATCTTCTTGAAACCGCCCCTATTTTTAGGTGAAGAATGGAGATGGGGTGATCCTTAAATGGATCAGTTTAGCAATTGAATGCATTGAAGAAAAATTGTTTTTCTATTGCAAGAGCCAATCATTGTCTTTGATTTCTGCACATCTCTTTACAAGTTGCAAGTGGACAGATTTTGGAAGACCTATGGTCACAAATAGGTACCTATGCCCTGAATCTTTGAAAATTCATAAGTAATTCAAAAATGCTTGAAAGAATACAAAACCATGTGTGTTAGGTACCATATCTATTTTTCTTTCTTTGAAAAATGATCTAAGAATATTTTAGTCCACGAAAGCCTGTGAAAAAGGCGGACCAGCCCTTAAATGGTCGCTTTAAGAGCATACTACCTTACAGGTAGCGCAAGACAATTTCAAGTAGAAACCAAGCAATTTTTCGCCAGTTTTGACAACGCTGTTGAGGACAGGTTGACGAGGTCTGTCGGCCAAGTGTGCCTCGTCAGCAGTCGATCAAAGTCTGTACCTAGTTTAATACTTTTACCTTGCAATGAAATCTCGTTTCATTTGTGTAAAATAAAAACGTCTGTACCGATACGGCCAAGTCTGCATGCCTTGCTTTCCACTTCAAGGTATTATAAATAATCTTAGACAAGGTTACTTATGCCTTGCTATAAGTAACCTTGATTTGTTCAGAGAACTCTCGAGAATTCGCTTGTGAAATTCTGTTTTGCTGTTTCAAGGAATTGATCGGCACGAGGCATACCGCGCGTTCACTTGTCATCTAAGTTTGTTTGTTTTTCAGTGGGGCCTTTGTTTTGGTGGTGGTGGCGTTTTGATCAACCGGGTGTGCCTCGAAAGGTAAGTTTCTTAACCCTGTCTGCGATGGAGGAAGCACATCGTGACGAACATGTGGTGGAGGAGAACGAGGAGATCGAGGAGGAGGATGGAGAGAACGTGGAGGAGAACGAGGTGGTTAATGATGCCGTTGCATGCAATTGCAATGGTGTCGATGACTTGCGTACGCGCGACATACGTCTAAATTTGATCGATTTGGGAGCAGAGGATGCTGCTCCGCATGATCGAACTGTGATTGATTTGGGTACCCCAGCGGATCCGATCCTGGTGGGGGATCTCCCACTTCACATCTTTGGGTACCAAGAGATACTCCGAACTTGTCCGCCTGTGTAAGAAGACTGAAGACTGCTGGGTGTGTGGCAAGGAGGTTTATCTTAAATAGTAGAATAACGTCACTGGAGTGTATGGCGGAGTAGATGTCAGTGTATGCAGGGGTTGCAGCCATCATGTAGTGTTCTGTGAGGATTCATTCATTTGATGAATCCTCTTCTTGGCTCTGGCTTGCCCCTGGTTTGGCTCTCTTCTTTGTAACGCAATAAAATTTCACTCCTTTGGCAATTCGTGCGCGCGTATCGATCTTGGTTTATGAATGTGTGTGTTTTTCACTGTAGCTCCGTCGTTTAGGTTTACCTCAGAGAGGGTATGTATTAACAAGGGAATAGAAATGTTGGCGTAGTTTTGTGCTTGTGCTGGTGAGCTTGATGAGGGTCATGTTCCATGGCACGCGTGGTTTGCAGGTGGGCATCTACGGCCGGAGCGGCCCAAATGCTCAAGTGTTGTAAGGTGAGCACTTAGTTGATCTCGCTTGCTCTCTATTTCACGCATTTCGTACATGTGAACCTTGTTGTAATATCTGCTATTAGCAATTGTGTTGTGTGCTTAAGAATTGTAGGAAATGTCGAGCGAAGTTTGGAGCTTTGGAAAATGTTGACACTTGTTTAGTCGTGTTTATTTTCTGCACTGATATTTTGTGACCACAGGGTTGCAGACGCTCCAGGATCTTTGATTAGAGCTAGAAAATTGGAACTTCTTGTGAACGATTCTAAACAAAATACGGGTTTTGCAGATATTGTTTGTGAATAACCAAGTTGCTGATAATAATGTTATCATCGAAGTTTACGTTTGGGATGGAACTACTCAATTGAATAAGGCCCTAAATAAATGCCTTTACTGACATTCTACGCAGTATCTGGCTTGTCACTAGAGCTTGTCACCGAGTAGGTTGCTAAATATTGGCATTTGAAGTCTCAAGGTGGCATTTTTGAGTTTTTCCATCGAAATTACTCAAAACTGTCATTTCTATTGCAAAGAGCAAAAGCAAAAAAAATTAAAAACTGTTTTTTTTTTTCATATCGAATCATAGTTTCTTATAGTAGATTAGTATAAAAATATGTGGAAGAAATTTCAGAAACTTTGACTTTGTAGATTGCAAGGTATTAAAGTGAAGAAAACAAGTTTATTTGCACCTTGTTTGACTAAATTTTTTGACTTTGCATGATTTGAGCTTAAAAATTTTGTACAATTGATTTTCAATTTCTAATTTTTTTTGTTGAATAATCGAATTGAAAGTCTACGAATTATTTTTGAAAAAACACACACTTAAATTTCACACATTGAAAAATTATTATTAGGTAGAAGTAGGTTGTAAAAATTGAATTTAGAAATGAATCCTACAAATTATTTTTTCTTGAAGATGCTTGATTGCTTGAAAAATAAGACTATCTATAATTTTTATATAACACATCCAAATGGAATGAATCAAAGCTTTCCCTGTAGATTAAAATACAATCTATGAAAAATAGATTTTTAAAATTTAACTTATTTTAATTAAATTTTTTCCATTTAATTAAATTTTGGACCTATTGAGCCATAACTTTTGCTTCCAGTCACCAATTGAAATTAAAATTATTTTCCTAAAAGTTAATGTATTTTTTATCTTCGAAAAAATTTCAAAAAACGAAGACCGATGTTGAGATTAGAGCAAATCCATATTGCCCCTTGAGGGAATAATAGAACTTCAAGGGTTAACCCCTAACTATCCAAATGACCATATATGGTCGATCTGAAATTTTGGGCTCATTTTAGTTTGTGAAATTAAATTCCTTGATTGTTTAATCCCTAAAGCCCCAAGGGTGTAAAGCCTCAAGGGTGTTTTCTGCCAAAAATCACTTAAAACTACCACTTTTGTTGTATTCACTTAAGGAAACCAATTTTATTTTATTTTATGGAATTTAACCGTAGGATCTTGTACTTAATTTGTCTGAGATCATGTAGTAAATATTTCATCAAATTTGACCGTACGGATTGGAAGATATTAGCATTCAAAGTTGAACAAAATAGAATGAACCAAAGCTTCATGTATAAGTAAAACATAATATTTTAGGAAAAAAATTCAAAAAAAATTATTTTGACTTTTTGTAAATTTTTGGGAGCTACCCGAGAATCTCCATTTCTTGCTTATTGTGCCATAACTTTTTCATCCAGCATCCGATTGAAACAAAGAATTTAAACCCACAAAGATCTTGCAAAGCTAAATAAACTCAAAAAATCTCAAAAAAATCACTTCAAATTGAGACAATAGGAATCTACTTAGACCCAAATTGTCCCCCGAGGGGATAAGCGGGGCCTTAGGGGTTAAAAAAAATTTACAAGAAGTTTTGAAGGTTAACTATTAGAAGCCTTCATTTTTCATTGAATAAGGTAAATGTTTGATTTTTGAGAGGTTCTCAAGTGCATATATGTACCATTAGTGGAAAAATAAAGCTTGCCAATTTCACTTCATTTCTTGACTTTGAACAAAGGTTGTCAATTTCACTTGATTTGAGATTTAAAAAATTGTACGTATCCATTTGCTTTGAAAATGGTCCCAATGAAAAGAATAAAGTGTTTTCTTGATTTTCACCATTGAAAATTTAGACATGCAAGTGTTGATTTGGAGTTATTTGCGATTTCTACTTATAAAAAATGTGTATTTCAACAATTGCAAGGTGGATTATGTAATGAATTTTATAGATCTTCATTTGAACTTATGGTTTGAGGAAGTGCATTTTGGTGTCCTAATACAGTTTCTAGTTGTTCATGTCACCTCCAACCCTTAAAAATTCTTATATGCAAATTTCTCAAACATTGTGGGGAAGGGCAACATACTAAAAATAGAATAATTATATTTTTTTGTTATAATCTCACAACTCCTATGCAATTTTACAATTGAAATTGCAATATACACTAATAAGCAAGCTCTTTAGACATCTATATGGTTAGATTTAAAAATTAAAAATAATTTGTTTCATTGGGATAACTATATAAATTGTGATAGGGTGGCGAAGGCACTCTACCTTGCACATGGATGGTAGGTCCAATCAAGGACCTATCAAATCGTCTTCCTCCTCTATAAAATACCCTAGGCAAAAATATAATCTATAAGAAAGAAAAAAAAATTTACTTAAAGACTTTTTTATTGTTGATACTTGAGCTTGAGCATTTTGTGTTTAGAAAGCCAGAAAAGGTATAACTTTTGCTCCTATGGAATGATTGTTTTCTATGATCTCAATTTTTGGCATGATTCTTTTAAACCTTTACTGAAGATAGAAAAAATAAATTAGCTTTTGGAAATGTAATTTTTATCCTAATTGATGCTTGGAAGTAAAAATTGTGTTACTTAGAGTTGAAAATGCTCAACCTAAAGTATCAAGAAGACAAAAAAAAAGAATCTCTATAACTCAAAATAAAATTATTCAAATTACTAAAGTTATATGTAGTTTAAAATATTTTTTCTGTATAGAAAATTTTGATTCATTCTATCTATGTTGCATTTAACTACCTCTAGACTTTCAAAGAGTTCAAAATTAATAATAGCAAAAAAAATTGGAAATAATGCAAAACATCATGAGATCTATGCAAAACATTTAAAGATCTATACAAACATTTGGAGATCTCCAAATGTTATTATCCGAAGATCTTTGAGTGTCCAAAATTCACTCAATAGTTCAGAAGTAGTTACATGTGGTATATTTGAAATAGCATTGAGGATGTTACGGAGCATCTTCTTTTGTAGGCAATTAGAGCATTTTTCAGAAAAAAGATGTATTGCATTTATTTTTTAATGCAAATTTTCACAGTTTTTTAATTTTTTAATCATAAAATTAAGTTTGCTTGCTAAAACAATCTCATTGTTCGGAATAGCATGTTCCATTTCCTTCTTAGAACCATTAATGATTTAGCTTTTCCTTTAATTCAAAATTTAGTTCGCAAAAATTATTAGTTATGAAGATTCAAAACTGTAGAATCTAATTAAATAAAGTACGCGACAACCTTTTTTTTCTTCATTTTAAATGAAAATATCTTCGAATCTATGTAATCAAGGTTTATAGAATTGCTTCCATAAATTTTTGTACTAGTTGAATTCAAGATCCTACAATTAACCCCTAAAGGACCAAGGAGCCTACTTTAGACTTTTTGAAAACTTGGACAGGCTCTATTAACTTCATAATTTGGAATTTTTCATGAATTTTTAAGGATGGATTTTTTGGATTTTTATGCTTCTCATCATAATCTCAGTGCAAAGCTTTGTTTCATATCATTCCAATAAGTAATGCAAAAATTAGAAGGATTTTTTTCAGTTTCAATGTCAAACCGGGAAGCCAAAAAAATATTCTAAAAGGGTATTAATTATTTTTTGGAAAATTTATAGAATAATACCTACTCAAAAAAAATTTAAACATGGAAACACAAATAATGAGGTAAAAGTTATGAGGAGTTTTATTTTGCAAGCAAAGAAGGTAGAAAAAACATACGATGTTGTTTTTTGCTCTCAATTTTGAAAATTTGAAGATATAAATATAAATAAAAGATGTTAATTTTTTACTAGAGTATTCTCACCAATGGGATTAGCAATTATAAATTTTTTTTAAAAATTATTAGCATATTAATTATATCTTTCAATTGGTAACACCTTTTATTTTACAATTTTTTTTTAATAATGAATATGAAAGTTTTTTCGGTTAAATTTTTAATATATGTTTTCAGCATGTTTTCTAATTTAGTGACTAAGATGCACAAGTTATAGGACATACAAGTTTTTTTCCTAATAATGTTGAAAGACAAAACTTCACTTTTCGGGAAGAGGAGAAAAGCGTACATTTTGAAGTTTAGGCACACTGAACTTGCAATGAGTGGAGATATTCACTCTAAAATTTTGGAAGAATCTACTTGAACAAGTTAACTAAAAGATTGTACGGTTGATTTTGTTAAAAAATAAATATTATTGAAGATTTTGACCTTGCTTTGGAGATGACTATTTTGAAGCAATTTTGGACCTTTAAAAATGATGGTCTTTTAGGGGTTAAAAACATTTTTCTTAAAGATTTTGTCTTTGCTATAGAAATGGTAATTTTAAATGTTACTTGACAAAAAAAAAAATTAATTTTTTAGGAATAAATTTGTAGTTCATTTCTAGAGGTGACAATTATATCCAAGGTTGTCTTCCCGGACATTGCAACATGCGACGTCCCCGACATCATGCAATGCCCAACAAAGTCAAACTAAACTTTGACTTTTCAAAAAAAAATCTTTTGTTGCCCAGACCACGTAGATGCCAAGTAGCGGCCTCGTGGCACATTTATAGGTGCCTACGGATCTGATGTGGAAGGGCGACTTCTGGTACAAGGTGACCACGGAGATAGGCGACATCGGGTAGGGACGAGGGCAACTACGTCCGGTGGCAACTTTGGATGAGAGTGTTTTGTTTTGTTTTTCTTCTTTGAACCCGCGGTCACCCCTATACCCAAAGTCACCCTGCACCCTAAACCTGAAGTCACCCAACTCAGAGTCTCAGACCTACACGCGCCCTGACCTAAAGTCACTCTACATGACATGGTGTTTTTTTTCCACGTCACTCTTGACCACCAACCATGTAAGACGAATTTGGGCAATCCAGAGTTAAAAAAAGTGAAACCTTAAATTTCTACACAACGCCTCATTTTAGTTTGTCCGACACTTGTCCTATACGACATGCGACGTTAGATGTCCAATATGTCACTAATACCTTCAAACATGTCCAACAAGACAATCTTGATTATACTTGTATATTAGTGCCATAAAAAAACATTCTTTCATAATCCCTTAAAAAACAAGAGGTAGTCCAAATTTCCAAATTGTAGAGATGTATTATAAAATGTAAAAAACATTGGATCATCATTTATTTCTGTAATGAAGTGATATTGTTTTGATATATTTATTAGTCAATTAATGAAAACTTGAACATTTATATTAATAGTGGATTAAACTAATGGCTACCAAATTGGATTGATTATCAAAGAACAAGTAAAATGCATGTTTGTAAGCTAGGGAGACAAACCACTAATGCAACATTGTAACGTCAGAGTCTTTGTACAATTTTAGTTTGAACATGAAGGTCTAACTTGCAATTGTCAGGATGCAAGAATTGTTAATTCAGAAAATTAACTACTATACTGAAGAAGGTAAAATAACTTGAAAAATTTGTATTTTTCTCAATAGATTCATTCACCTAGCTCATTTTTCAGTTCTATTTGTATCAGACTGTCTTTTGAGTGGATAGTGAGGGTGAAGTGCATTTCAATTAATGCAACCCCCTCTGTCCACTCAAAAGGCCCCATTAAAAATTTATTTATTACCCCCACTCCTCCATTTTTGTGATTATTATTATTTAATTATCCTCCCACCCCCTCTTCCTATTTGAATTTGAAGGAGCACTTCATAGTTCCAAACAATATGGAATATGTCCATTTGACATTATCATGTATCCTATATCCTATATTTGTATTGTATCCATATATTGTACTCGTATCTATATCCGTATTTATTATTTTTCCAGATCAACAGTAGATCAAAAGGGTGGGGAATTTTCTCAACGGGGGGATCAACGGCTCTCATTTTTTTCAAGAAGGGGGGGTCGATTAATAGGAGGATTTTGTAATTACAAGAAATAGTGTATCTACTAATTCTAAAACTTTTGAACCCAAATTCTAAAAAAATAAATTCCAAAATCTCACCTAATCTTGTTGATGGCTATCTTAACAGTGAAAAAAAAGAGGAATAATAAAAGTGCATAAAATTTCCATAAATGTTTTTAAATTTCAAATAATATGAAAAATGAGAGGGCTAGGGCTACATCTCATTTGTTCTTGTGGTTTGTTGGGTGCAAAAACTCCAAATTTTTCTTCTTCAAAAACATACCAAACTCACCAAAGTTAGTCAACTCCTAGTCAATAAAACTAGCTACCTCCACTAATATCCAAGCCCTTTGGAGATAGCTCAACATTTAATTGGACATTTCCTAGCTAATGAATATCAATCTCATGCTTTAGTAGGTGAAAATAAATATGGTTAATATAGTGATTGACTTTTGTTGTGTACATGCTGCATTTGAGTTAATTGTAAACTACCACAACACAATATAATACTAATCCCTTAGTGCTCAATCTAAAATAGTAAGATCAAAATTATAAATGTCATAAACAATAACTCTAGAATATCTATAAACCACATTCTTTCTTAATTCCACTCATACATTACAACGTCTCCCTTAATCCTTGAGTGCCTTAGGGGCAGAAATATAGCCCCTCAAAATTTAATTTCAACAAATTGGGGCTTGAATCCTCTCTGTACTTGCCCGCAAATTATACAAGCAATTAAATTGAGAATGTTGGGTAGTAATGTAGTGGAGTGAGCCCACTAGATTGGTGCTTAGTACAACGGAGTGGGGAGGTACACTTTGTTATTACTTTACAACAAAAGCAGTGAAACATGCTTTCCATACAAAAAAGGGCTACTTGGAACATTGGATGCGGTTGGTTACAAGTTGTTGAGAGGATTTGGCGCAATGTTGAGGGGATATACTGCGCCTTTATATGTCATTCTCTGGTTTTAGTTGCGCATGAGAGCTCTAGAGGGGAGATTCTTTGAATGAGTGTAGCTCCCTATTGTGCGTGGATTTTGGTTTCAAGTATGTCCAAGATCATGGTGGAGAGGGGGTTGAGAGTGAAGTGGTTTGGGTTTGAGAGAGTGGGGATGCAATTCAAGGGTTGAGCTTGGATGCAAAGATTGCGCAGACAAAAACAAGGCAGCATAGACTTCTGGATCAATCATCGTTGAAAGTACATTTCTACATCGGAAGGTGGTTGATCAGTCTAGCCATTTAGTTTTCAAGGAAAAAAATGATGGTGGGATGGGAAAATGGAGGGCATTGTAGTAGAGGAGCTAGAAAGCTTTTCGAGAATTCCATCGCTTGCAACTTGGGCTTCGCTTGAAGAATTGTTGAAAATTGAGGAAGCACTGAAAGATTGGATGGTGAAGCAATACTACGCATGGCCTGATCAAGTGCAAACATTGAAGGATTTCTTGCGGGAGGAATTCTTCCTGAGTTTAGAAGAGCCTCCACTAACCACTACTAGCCCGCAAATCCGGATGGGAGCTCGTGGTGATACTTGTTTAAACATCAATACTTTTGAGCATTAGCAGTGCATGAACAGATTCTTGAAGGCCATCTAGAAAGGTTTCCTCAACTTGTCAACGATTTCATCAAATCCAAATGGTGTCCATCAAGGAGTCACGTGTTGGCGTTGGGCTACGGGGTAGGATGGGGATGAGGACTTGGTAGGCGAGGAAGACGGCTTGAAGGTGGAGTACCAGGTCATGGAGAGCGGGCAATTTGTAGACCTAGCCCCTACCTAGTTCAGCAACGTAGTCATGGCGCTATAGTTTCACTAGGCAGAAACAAAGCAGAGGGCCACGGCAAGGAAGATGGATGATGTTGGGGTACACAATGGTTTGTGATGACTTCTTCACAACACCCAAGTTCTTTGAGGACTTGTACAAATGCAACATATGGGCGACCGGCGCTGTGAGGGAGAGTTGCATTGGTTTGTCCATATCCCTTTTGGAGCACAAAAAGGGTGATCATCCCCATGGCACCTTAATGTAGAAGATGCATGCCTAGCGACGGATGGCTATTACATATTGGTATGACTCAAAGTTGTTGTACCTCCTCTTGACGTCAACGGATCCGGTGGCTGAGGATGCACAATCAATGCGTTGGGTGTAGGGTACTTGAGAAGCCACTGCGTCTATTCCACAGCAAGTGGAATACCAAACAAATATGCAAGGCGTTGACATTGTAGACTAGATACTTATGGATTGTAGTACCTAGTTTTCATTCGTACAAGTTGTGATACAAACACTTCTTCATTGTGGATAGCTAGTTGAACAATTCATGGGTGTTATTGAAACATGACATAATGACTTGTGGGGAAGCAATCTACCGTCATTGCCTAGGGTATCTTATAGAGGAGGAAGACAATTTGATAGGTCCAATCAAGGACCTACCATCCATGTGCAAGGTAGAGTGCCTTCGCCACCCTACCGCAATTCGCTACAACAACTTGAGGCCTTGTTTGTGGTGATTATGCATTGTGTACAAATGGAAACCACACCACTAGTGCATATGTATGTGGACATGTACTTTTTAAAGGTGCATACTCAAAACAAATGGGCCCTACAAGTGACTCGCCTACCAAGGGGCTACAAGTTTAGTATAGCACATGTGCCATTGTAGTTTTGGACCAGTCTAGCATCATGCATTTTGTTTGGGGGCCAATACTTCTGTGGACTTAGGATTTAGGCAATAGGTTCTTCAGAGAGCCACTTCACGTCACAGTTTATGAAGTGGTTGACAAGACTTATATGAGTTCACTGATAGAGCGTAGCTGGGATTGATGCACGTAAGAGGGGGCTTGTTTGGGCATGTTTTTGCTTTCTTTTGCATCATTGGTGTATGCCTAGCAATTTTGCTATGTATTGTGAATATAATCTAGTAGAAGAAAGTGAGGGATTTTGCAAGTAAATTACGCAACTAGTTTTTCAATTGCATATGACACTTGCGATTGGTTTGCGATTGGTGAAAATTTGGAGACTTGTAGTTGTAGTGGACACCCTAAAATCTAGAAAAAGGGTGTAGCAATTGCAAAAGTCACGCCTCATGTGTAACTCATTTGCGACTTATTTGTGACTTGTAGATTTTAAAATATTAATCTCAATGATTTGTAGATTTTAAATTTTATATCTACCTGTGTCTAATTTTTTGAATTTCAGAACTACTTTTTTTTAGATTTTTGAATTTCAAATCTATTTTTTTCTGGATTTCAAAATTTCAGATCTATTTTCTTTCTAGATTTCAAATATTCAAATATTGGTATTTAATAGATTTCATTGGTTTAGGATACCTTAAAATTTTATAGATTAAATTTTTTTTTTTATTTCCATAAATTGTAGAAATCTATACTCTATAGAAATCTACAAATTATAAAAATCTATAAATTGTAGAAGTCTTAGAATTCTATCAACAAAATTCATTGCATAAGACCTTAACAACTTATAAGTCTTATATGTCGAACCTAATAGTACTCTTTACAATTGATATGGGACAATTGATATAAGACAAATGGAAATGAGTTTTTAGTAGCAACTGGGAAACAACTAGTGTACGACTTAAGAGCAACTAGGAAACGACTAGCTTCACTTCTAGAAAATTCAATTTTTTGTTGATTTGGTCACATTCATTTGATTCACTTTTCTATGGATTTCTATCCAAATCAACAAATTATTCTCCAAATCAATAGAAAAGTGAATCAGATTTATGCAACCAAATCAATAGAAAGCTGAATTTTCTAGTACTTTAGGAAACTACTAAAAAACAACTAGCATAAAACTAGAGAGCGACTAGGAAACAACTATGATCAATTTACGGTTGCAATCTTTTTCTAGTTGTTTCCTAATTGTTTTTTCAACTGTAGATTGATTGCTCTACAACTAAAACAATGTATTATTGTTGTAAAACAATGACATAAAACAATTACATTAGATTTGGTACATATAGAGAGGATTACAGTGACAAGATAGTTGTATAGGACACTAGTTGCATAGTAGTCAATTGTGCCGGACATGTTTTTCTTCTAGTGGCCTTTGCAAATTCAAACTCTTACATTTTGAATTATCAACACCTTTGAGTTTGTTTTTGCGATTTCCATGAGTGACTACAATTTGAAATGTATTTCATTTGGTTTCTCTAGTATTGAATGGCGTATGAATGGCCCAAATGTTCTCTAGCCCATTCAGCTAGCCCATGCAGTTGTACAAGTAGAAGCAAGAATTTTGGTTTGGTAAGCAAATATGGAAATATACATTTGGCAAGGGGCCAACGTATAAGTTCTGACTCCATCTTACTGCCAGTATGCCACTCATGTTTTTTTTGTCATATACTTGGAATTTAAGGCTCCAATGCCCAATCTTGCAATTTGATAGAGTGACATACAATTTACAGATCTAGATGTTACATTGGACATTATTATTGACATAAAAACATAGGTTATTTTATTGGATGTCTCCTAAAATCTATCTCCTAAAATCATAAAAGCATTACATAGAAAAAATGTTTCTTATAGCGAAACATTCCTTAAATGATCACTTCAAGACTTGCTAGAGATCACAATTCAGAGGCCCACCATTGAGAAATAACTTACCCAAGGGAAGATCATTCATGATAGTATTAGATGATAGAGCAAAAGAAAACAAATTATTTGTATTACAATAAATGAAGCACAAATGAGTGCCTCATTGAAATCCATAGTCAAGCCTTTGTTGTAACAAAATGAAATACGGAATATAGCAAAAAATTCTATCATCTCGCTCAAGATAAACCAAAAGCTTCACCACTTCATCATACCACAGAGTTTCAGAGAAACTTGCGCAACAAAACAAGAAATTTTCAATTTTAATGCATCATATTGTAATACTTCTTAGTACGACACAACAATAGCTTGGCAACAACACTCTACATCCTAAAATGGAAGAATATCACTAGAAAGCATTACAACAAGAAAAACAAGCTAGTTTCCAAAGAAAATCCCATCATTTGAGAATTATAAGATATGAAGGAAAACATCCTCATTTCCAAAGGCTATATTTCTTTTGTACTATTCTTGATTATACCTTCCTCTAACACCTTTGTTTCAACACCTTTGTTCCAAACTGCAATTTCCTTTACAATTACCTCTAATGTCTCAATAGTTTTGCTTCACACATCTTCAAGGCAAACTACGGAAACTATGGTCCAATTGTGAAACTATGATCAAGGCAACAAGCTCAAAAACTTAACTGTTCATCTTACCTCCAAAAATCAGGCCATACCGGGACCCTCAATATACACAGCAACAAGGTAGCATACTCCTATTCCGAAAACATCTTGAAACTATTGTCCAACATCTCTAATCGACGTCAAAATCCACTCCATATTTGCACCCTTCAAGATCTTTGACAAAGCTGAATAAGGTGCGTGCCAAGACTGCGACAAAATACCTACTGCAAAGGCCAATACTTCGTTTCATAAAATTCGTAGACACTTTGGAACTAGTCATGATGCCTTGAATGTTGGATATTCACAATGCTCATTCTCCCATTCTTTATGTAAAGATACTTTGAGAAAAAGGTCAAGGGATGCAAAACAAAATAAGATGTAAGCAAAGATGCACATGGTTACAATCAAAGGTTTTACAATTGTTCAAAGAAAACTGTGCATGTTCTACCCTATATTCCATGCAATTCACATCAATTCCTATGGGTAAAAAACAGATAAGCAATTTCTACTAATGCAAACAGGAACAGTCCTTGCAATATCTGAGCATCTGTAAAAAGAAAGGTTGCAGACCTTCAACAGCTACAAAATGTCATGCTAATCGTTGAATTCCAAAATTCAGCCTCACCCTACAAATACAAAGAGAGACAATTGTTCATTAGGGCCGTCACTCCAAGCTGAACAACAGAATTCTGAGCTTCTGTAAAATAGAAACGGTATAATGTAACAACAGCAACCTGTTGCAAAAAGTATAAGAGAAAAGGCATTAATTGCATCTCATAAACCCGAGGTCCTCCACATGTGCCGCATGTCCCAAGCTCATCATAGGCATCTGTAGCCCACAATGGCCTACCACCAAAGCAGTATCTGCAGCATCAACCACGGTCCACCTCAAAAGTGTTAAATAATCGGGCTTCTAATTTGGCCTCTTCGCTTTTTAGGGTTAACATCAAGATTGACGTTCGCCCAACTTCGAATGCACAAGGCTGCAGAACATAATGGTTGCCCTCCGATTTGGGTCGGCAGGCTCATTGGTTTCCTCCGCCCATGATCCAGGCAATCCCAGTACGACCTCCTTGTCATCCTGCAGAGCTCATGATCACGACAGGGCAGAAATAAAACAGTTTGTGGCCCTACATTCTCGCCATCGCCATAGCCTTCGCAGCATTCTGCTCCTCGACCAACGTTCAGGGTTTTCTCAGCGTTCGTTCCCTACTGTCAACGTTCCCCGGGGCCGAACTTCCCCGTCAAGGAAGCGTAATAAAAAGATTGATAGATCTTGTGATACTTGACACCACATGGATCCAAGATGAAAACCAATTACTGAGAAGATAAGTAGCTTCAGTGTGGAACATTACACAAGAAATCAGCATTAGAGACGCCTAAAAGCGACAATTTTTCTGTTCCCACTAGTTGAAAGGTTGAATGACAAAAAGACTTGCTGAGATTATTAGCAAACTCAAGAGGAGTGCATCAAGTGATTTTGTAAGTTTCCAATGCTCTAGTAACGTTTTACAAATTTTCAAAGGTGAGAACGAAGCATGGTCTAACAATACTAAATACTAGGACACACCTCGAATGGACACCCTAGAAGCACAAAATGTTACTTTTCATTGGTTACTTCAAACTTGCGTATTGAATATAGCGAAACAGGCCTGGCATTATTCTGATGAGCATCACTGTAAGTAAGCTGAGTCTCAACCAACCCTGCAAGATTCTCTGCCACAGCTGCCACGGTCAACTGCAATAATGACAAAAATCTATAAGTCTTCCAAGTCAAGAAATAACAGGATTCATGGACAAGCAATGGATAGTAAAATGGATTGGCAAGCGTATAGCTCACCTCAGGTTCCAAAGGATAACTCTGCTATTGCACTGCAATTAACTCTCCCGTTTTTTATTGCTCTTCACGTTTTCGATTGATAGAGTTGGTGTGAAATCTCATTTGTTTTCGACGTGCAGCGCGTGAAAATTGAGAATTGCCACAACTACATTAATAACTGCTACAAAACGGCGCGGGTGCCTGAGACAAGCAACCGCTAGACCGCTTTTCTGCTCGAAATCAATGAAAGGACGCAGCAATTCCAGATCTTCCACGCGACATACGTCCAAAACGAACGAACGAATCCACAAATCTTTGACGTTCCAGACTACCGATATCGCGATTTCAGGGAAACCCAGCGGACCTCGAGACTGCGAGACACTGCTCAAGACGAACACAAACCCTAGCAATTTCCCGACCTCGAGCTCCAAACCCTAACAACAACATCCCCACCTAAAGCTTCAAAACCTACAAACCCTACACCTCAAGCTGAAGAACAAGGTCTTGCACAGGTCGCCATGGATTCGCAGGAGAACAAGCACGCTCCACAAGCTCGCTACTCAACAATAAACCCTAATGGGCAGAGAGACTTTCGCGACGTAGCACCGCGACGTCCGGTACTGGGCAAGATAACAAGCACTCCCACTGGCGAGTGGCGAGACCTTATGTGCCCCAAATAGAGCAATTCACGCGTTCGCGTCGCGTGACACACCCCTTGATACTTGCGGTTTCTACAGTGCAGGAGTTTGCGGTGTCTACAGGATTGCGTGTTTTCGGAGTGCAGTAACATTGCGAACTGAATTTGGGGCAATTGGGTCTGGCGATGGCCGGGATCCAAGTGACGGCGGCGCCACTGCCAATTTGCGGCTATTCCGGTGGCCGGCCAAGCAACCAGGCAGCCTCGAAGGGCTCTTTCCATCTGGGCCCTCCAGATGGTTGGACGGTTGAGATGGGCTCTTCGGTCTGGTTCGTGGGCTGAGGAGGATAGTTTTGGGTGGTTTTAGGGGGGTAAAAGTTTCAAAAAGTCCCCTATTTTGAGCCATGTCTAGGATATGTTTTAGATCCCACCTACCTAATTTGGGGTCTTTGATTGCAAATATGAATTTAGAATTTGCAAAAAATAAAATAATGTGAAAAATAAAATAAAGTCAACGGTTTCTCTGAGGTTTGAAACCCTACTTTTTCATCCTTTATGGGACGGGTTTAGCGTCCCACAACATTCTCATGTGATGAGGGTCACAATTTTTCATGAATCCAATGAGATGATAGTTTCATAGGTTGAAATGATGCACATTATGTAATTTATTTTTTCAGTGTTGTACATTAAGTTCTTTTGGTCAACCATTCCAACATTCATGAGATAAAGAGAATTTTTTTTTCATACAATGAAAACAATAATATTACATATTTAACTTCATGTATAAATAAAAGTTGGACGTTCTTAATTTTAAACTCTATCCATATGGTATCTATGATTGCAATCACCTAGGTTTGGAAAAAATTTGGATCTAAATTTTTTAAATCATAACTAGATGAATGATTGCAATTTAGCGATACTTTGTGTAAAAGAAAAGCCATCAAGATGGTTTGGCATTAGGACAATAGTGTTCAAAGTGCATGTAAATCAATTTTGAATGGGTACAAATTTTCATTATTACAATGTTGTGTTTAGGTACATGGTTGTTTCAACATAGAACTTAAAAGTAAAAGTCAAGTTTGATTAATTTCACTCTCCTTAAATAGAAGTCACAAACATTAGTCACAATTGACACAAATTTGAAAAAATACAATCACATTCACCACTAAATTTTTGAACTCCACTCCATTAAGATTTTTAAATGATAGTGAATACTATATTGGCAATCTATGTATGAAATTTGTTGTGATGGGTTGAAATGTAACATTCTAAAAGTAGTGATTTTATGCACATTTTTTATTCATTAATTGAATGACTTCATTGAATAGCACTATTCAAATTTTTAATCTTGCATTTTTATCTCATCCATTATTAATATACTTTGGAAGTATGGTTTAATTATATTAAAATAGAACTATAAAGAGTGAAGACATTTGACATTGTACGAGGGAATTTAATAAATTAGTAAGAATCAATCAAAGAAAAGGTACTCTTAAGATGTGAAGAAAAGAACATTCAAGAATATTCAAGAGCATTGGAGAAAATCTTCTAACCATAGTAGGGATAGAAAATTTATGGATTAATAACGTAATGATGATAAAGTTTATAATTTAAAAAAACATCTTAAAATCATGATGACTATGTATGAAATATTAAGTGATATGTATGTGATATATCAAGTATGCCAAATGCATTTATTAATATACATTAGGGGTTTAGGGTTAAGGTATTGACAATGTGAGAATGGAATGTATTATAAAAATTCACAACAAATTCTTTGAGAGAGATTGGAGAGGAAGATCCTTTTGAATATGATCAAATTGTGACCCTCATCACATGTGAATGTTGTGGGACGCTAAACCCGTCCCATAAAGGGTGAAAAAGTAGGATTTTAAACCTTGGAAAAACCGCTAAATTTATTTTATTTTTCACATTATTTTATTTTTCTGAATTCATATTTGCAATCAGAGACCCCAAATTAGGTAGGTGGGATCTAAAACATATCCTAGACACGGCTCAAAATAGGGGACTTTTTGAAACTTTTACCCCCCTAAAACCATCCAAAACTATCCTCCTCAGCCTAATTTGTAGGCTGGATTTAATTTAGTATCCTACTTAAGTTATGAGCATATCAAGTCAGCCAAGCATAACCAGCCACCAAACCGAAGAGAGTTTATTCAATTCCTGGTTTTTGCAGGGCATCTCAAAAATGGATGGGATGGTAGGGCATCTTGAACTCACCCAAGGCAACAAGCTGTGAGCACCAAGCCAACCAAACGATTCATCTGGAGGGCCTAGATGGAAAGAGCCCTTCCTCAAACTCAAGGCTGCCTGGAGACGAGGGGTGGCCGGTGACATTGTCCACGTACATGCGGAGGTTTCTGCCCCCCATCCGCCAATCCGCCTGGCCAGGTGGCGCAAGTTGAGTGGAGGGGCCGCACTAGAGTGGGGGACTGCACTATGCTTATACACATGCATCTCCACCACGCCCTGCCATGATAGGTGAAATCCGAAGGGTTGTTTTTTAATTGGCCGGGGTGAACTACCCCCCTTGCTCGTCCCTCTAGAAAACCCCTAAATTTTTAAATTTTCCACACATGATTTTTTTGCAAATTCTGAATTTATATTTGAAATCAAAGGTTCCAAATTCGTTGTCGGAGCTCAAGAAAATAGATTTTATACAACAAAATATAGGGGGCTTTTTATTATATGCACCTTTGGATAGACTTTGGCAGGATGAGCGAGAGACCAGTTCACCCTGGCCTTTTAATTATACCTGCATTTTAAGGTTGAAGCATTCAAGTTATATATGTAATCACACCTTCTTGGTGTTCTTTTATTTTAAATTTGTTTTTTGTTTTTTAGGATCCTCAATTGTCTTTTAGTTATTTATTAATTCTATTTTTGTTGATTACAAGATGCCTCGTGTGCACTTCAATTGTGACAAAATTGAATTAAGGTAAGTTCAAATTATATAAAAATTCTTCAAAAAATTCACCTTCCTTGCAAACTCTTTCAAAAAAATGAACGTATTTGAAACAAAATGTCTTCAACCTAAACACAACAAAAAACCAAACAATAGGTGGGTCAAGCACCTACCTTGGAGCTACAAGGAGGAGGCTATTAATTAACAAGAACTCGCAGTTTCACACACACACACATACCACACACACACTTACCAACACCTTACCTTTTTCATCTAGGGGGATAAAAAGTGCAGGGTCGTGCACCTTGGTGGTGGTCAAGTCCGCCAAGGCTGGTTCCACCAAGCCACTAGGCGGAGCATGGCGGAAATCGCCTACATCCGCCAAATTGGGTGGCATGTGCATGGGCCTACAATTTGCGTGCGAGGTTTAGGTTGGTCATGCCTATCGTTGTCCCTAATTCCAAACACATAAATCAAGATCTGTCCAGCTTTGAGGCTGCTCGGTGGGAAGTGGTGAGATTTCAAAGAAACTAATGACTCATTATGTTTGGTATGAACCGGCAGCTAGTTCAAAGTTAGCTGATGAAATCCGTATTTTGAAAGGGGTCATGACACGATTGTTGGCTACAACCAAAAGCTATTGGCTATTTTTTGTAAAGAAAATTTTCATTATGGGGGGTCAAAATAGTCAAGTTACTTTTACATTTTGAAACCAATAGCCAAATTTTACCTAAGCATCACCTAATTTTGATATAGATATCACCACGTATCAACCAAATATCACAGGAATATTTAAGAAACAATTGACTACTTCTTCAAAATGATTATAAAAAAATATTAGATGGAATTAGGAAAAAATCTAGTTGCAATTTGAAAACATCTGTCAACAACCCTTGGTGAAAAATTTGTTAAATTTAATTATTTGAATTAAAAATAGAAAAAATAATCGGACTTTATACTTGAAAATTGGTTCAATTTGGGAACTGAAAAGAAAACTTCCCAAACATTGTCTTGAGGGAGTGAGCACAATTATGTGTATGTGCCAGGTCTAGTGTTCTCATATTTCCATTTGGTTTTTTTTTGTAGCACTTTGGAGCCAGACTCCAATGTTGTAGCACAGTGACAATGGTTTAACCCCTAAATGTCCGAGGCACCAAATTCTAGTGTTGACAATATTTTGAAGTTAAATAAGATACAACTAAGTTATTATTTTTAGTAGTTTATATTTTCGACAGATTTTTTTTGAAGTCTAGTTTAAGCATCAAAAATTTGATTTTGAAAATGATTGATTATGTTTTTTTCCATTCAAGATTTTGTGCAAGGGTATCCACTACAATCTTCACTTTTCATAGTGTTGATGTCTCTTGAAAATGAGACCCAAATACACTAGATCTTGGAGAAAAAACCACATTATAAATTCATTTAAAAAAAATGTAGAGTAGATTTTGAGAAGCCATAAATTGATTGGAATTATGCATGTTAGGCCCTTCAACCTCATATATTTTTGGTGACCAACTTTTTGGATTTGACATTTGAAAAGAAAGATGAAAGATTTCACAGTTTTAGCACCCTCATGATTGAACATTATAATCTTTCAATCCATAAGTGATATTGTTGTGTTTTCTTTTCCTATGTGATCTCTAACATGTCTAGATTGAATTTGTATGGTTACAATTCACAAAAAATTGCTAGAAACGTATCAAAATGTTGTCTTTTTGTTCAATTAAGAGCAAATTTCAATAAGCTCAAAACAGGCCTTGGGCATTTAGGGGTTAAATTTGGAGGGACCATCCTCTGTTTTCTACATGGTGTATTGCTACAATGCCAAAAAAAAAATTTGATTTCCACATGCTCTCTTGCTTTCAATTGTGAATCATACTCTCGAGCCTCTACCCTCATTCCGAGTTCCTATGTCTGCCTGCCTGTGGACAATGATAGGAAGCTTTTGAATCCAACACGCTTATGAATGAGCTAGCTATACTGATTCCTCAAGTTTTCTTGGATTATTTTGAAACAAATGAACCAGTACATTCCAAAGGTCAGATACATTGTTATTTACATACTAGCATGATCATAATCATTAATTTACTCTTTATTGAAAAGTATTCGATCAATGTTTTTCTGATCAAATATGACTCCATTCATAATATACTATATGTCCGAAAAAAAAACATTCAGGCCTTTCAAGGGTTAATTCGAAATTTGCTACTCTCATCTCTAACATTTTCTTCACTCCCTACCTAAAAAGTCTCTACCCCAATGCATGTGCCTTTTTACAAATACTTGGCATTGTGCAGTTTACACCACCATTAAATCAATGATCATGGATTTCATCTTCTTTGTGCTTTCTTATGCTCCACCCCAAATGAAAGACTTGCCTTCACTTGAATAGGAGCACTTTCATTTGGGTTTTATTATTTGTTTGGTCACGAGTAAGGTGGGTACCACTCAAAACCACCACTTTCTGCTTCTATGCCTAGTTACTATTATTCAACTGGTCCAATTTTCATATTTTCTTGTTGGCACTTGAAAGGCAGTTCCAAAGCACCAAAGAACCTTAACATTTGGATCCCATACGCAAAAGTTATAAAGGAATAAAGTTTGGTTCTAAAACAGTTTCTTCCATATAGGTACATAATTGATTTTGGAGATGTACACAAAATGAAGATGTCGGTTTGGGGTCAGTGGCACATTGGAAGGTGCCCACCTTATCTCAAAATTTAATTAGCCTCTATTGTAAGAAACTTCCACAAAGTACCTCTAGATAGAAACAATGATGTATGCCTAGTTGAACTCGACAAGAGCTCTAAGGGAGGCAACCCATTTCTAATCACTTAACCCCTACAGAACCAAGGCCTTTTTAATGCCAAAAAACACTCAAAACTGCCATTTCTATAGCAAAGAGTAAACAAATTTGACAAATGTCTTTTTTGCACATTTTATCGTGGGATCTTACACCTAACTAGTAATTTGAGAATGTGTGGGAAAAATTTCAGAAATTTTGACAACATAGATTGCAAGATATTTGCATTTAAAGTGTAAAAAAACAAGTTTTTCAGCACATTGCTAGACTAGATTCTTTGACTTTGAACCTTCTTAAATTAAAATTTGTGCATAGCACAATTTTAAGCTTTAAATCTTTATTGTAGAGAAATGAATTGAGAGTCTAGGAAATATACATATAAAAAAAAATCAATTTTTATTCTTTAAAAAATTATTAAGTAGAAGTGGATATGAGATAGAAGGAAAATCTAAATTATTAATATCTCTAAAATGGAATTAAAATGCACTAATCTCAATGGTGAGATTGTTCTAGGAAGCAAACTAACTCATGTGTAGCTTTTTTTTTTTAAAATTGTAAAAATTGCATTTAGAAATGAATCCTACAAGTTATTTTTTCAAGAAGATGCTCTAATTGCCCAAAAAACAAGATCATTGTCCATAACTTTCTCATAACAAATCCAAATAGAATGAATCAAGGCTTTCCATGAAGACAAAATATAATGTATGAGAAAACAAAACTCAAGGTGTTTTTTCAAATTTTCAAATTTTTTTTTGCTGCCCCCCATTCCTTGTTTTGAGTTTATGTGGGCATAACTTTTGTTTATGGGCATCGATTTAAAAAAAAATGTATTCCTATGAAGCTAATTAGTTTTTCTATATTAAAAAAAAAATTCAAAAGATTATGACAAAAATTCAGCCAGTAGATACCTACCCAAAATCCCATTTGTCCCCCAAAGGGACAATGGTCCTTCAGAGATTAAGCAAATACACATATCTATAGACCGGGATTCTTTGATGGAAAAATGAGTGGAATTTTTTTTCCATGTGTAGAAATAGAATTCAGAAAGTTTCCACAATTAAAAAAATATATATTTCTCAAAACATAATTACTATGAATTTTTTAGCTAAAGATTCTATTCGACCCATATCGATTATATAGACCTTCCTATTTCCGACCATGGGATGGTTGCCAAATCCAACAAGGGCTAGTTGCAATATTGAGAGTCCTGTAGCCAATCATAATGTGCCAAAATTATAGTGGGACTTGTGTCATAATTTATGGCTACTCATTACTTCATGAACAAAAACAGAACAACCTATGTCGCTAGAATAAGGGGGTGATCAGGAATGGGTTGCCTCCCATACATATTATGTTGCAACAAAAGGCCCCAAGGGCATTCGGATTTCTTTCTAATAAAAACAAGAGATGAAAACAAACCCAGAGATTTGATCATTGGAAGGAAATTGTCCCAAAATTTGGTTCATGTCATGGTGAAACTTTATTATATTCCTAAGAAACCCTCATTCCCTAGGATGACTACAATAGAACTTCTATAAAGTGAACTTATGTAAGCCAATAACCTCTCTAAAGCGACATTATTCCTTCAATTTTGAACTGAATGCATTGAAGATGTACATAATAAGTAAAAATGAAAAGCAACCTTCATTGAACTTTGGAATCCAGATGTCCCTATTTCAAGCTAAACTTCATATAATTTAATATAAGTGTTGCAAATTTGTAGCCCATTAAAAAAAATCTTCAAACATCATTAATGCCATAGCCCCTCTCTAAAGCAATAACCTCTCTAATGTAATACTCTCCTCTAATCTTGGGACTATTACCTCGTAGGTGTTCTATTGGACTTCTATACAAATTTCGAATCTAAGTCTTGCGATTATTTTCTTGCAGCTTGTTACTATTTGATATTGTTCTCATTATGAGTTGTGGTGGCAATGACAACTGCAAGGTTGCTGATTTAACCCCTAAAGATCACATTTGTATGAAAAAAGGTCCAAAATGGTGGTTTCTCTTTTGATTCATTCTTCAAGGCAATTTGGCTACATGCTTGAAAATATTTAGATAATTTGGAATTATACAACATATAGGAAAAAAATAGTAAGTAGACAAAAATAGAAAATGATTTAAAATACTAAATTGTTGATAATTTATGTATGGAATTGAAAAATGCCAATCCTAATGGTTGTAATGTTATAAAAAATAATTTACACCCAATGTTTTTATTTATTTTTCAATTTCATTGGAAATTGAGTTTAACAAAGGGCTTCAAAGTTTATTTTAGAGTAGATATTCTATAACTACTTGCAAACTAAAACTCCTCATAACTTTCATCTCATTGATCGAAATGGAATGACTCAAAGCTTTCCATGTATATAACTCTAGAAAACCAATTTCAAATTTGTATTTCTTAAAAAGTGATTTTTAAAGAATTTTGGAGTTGCCTACCGAGCAATGAAAATAATATATCATACAATAACTTTTTAACCATGTAATCAAAAGTTCTGAAATTTTTTGGACCTTAAAGCTACTCCTTGGACACATGTTGTGTGAAATTTCAAAGAAAAAAATTAAAAACTCCGTTCGTAGTGAGCTACCCAAAATTGCTATGTTGTCAAAAAATGGTGCTTGGTCCTTTAGGGGTTAAGCAAGTTTTTGAAAAATTCTTTTAGCAAGAGCTTTCCATCAAGAACAAGTCATTGATATGGCCCTTAATCTCAATGAACATGGATATCCAACAGCTAGTAGAAAATCAGCTAAGTAAAACCAATAAATTACTTTCTTAACCCCTAAAGCCCTGAGGCCTTTTCTCCATCAAAACACACTCAAAACTACCACTTCTATTGCAAAGAGCAAAAAATTATAATTTTTTTTCTTTTCATATCTAACCGTAGGATCTTATACTAGACTAGTATGAGAATGTGTGCAAGTAATTTCAGAAACTTTGACCAAATAGATTGCAAGATATTTGCATTCAAAGTGAAGAAAACAAGTTTTTTTGCACCTTGCTTGACTAGATTTTTGGGCTTCGAACCTATTTAACTTAAATTTTTTGTATTGTTGATTTTGATTTCCTAAGTTTATATGTTGAATACTTCAGTTGAGAATCTAGGAAAAAAAATTCAAGAAACAAACACTAAATTTTTACTCATTAAAAATTTGTTAAGTAGAAGTAGGTTCAAGATTGAAGGAATAACTAAATTGTTAATAGCTCTAAGACAAAATTGAAATACCATAATCCCAACGGTGAGATTGTTCTAGCAAGCAAATTCAACCTTGTCTAACAATTTTTTTCTGAAAATTGTAAAAATTGCATTAAAAAATGAATCCTAAAAGTTATTTTTTCAAGAAGATGCTTAGATTGCCTGAAAAACTAAAATTGTCCATAATTTTTTCATTATTAGTCTAAATTGAATGAATCAAAGCTTCAAATGTAGACAAAAAAACATAGATTTTGAAAAAAATATTTAAGAAATTTATTTTGACTTTTTGTGATTTTTTTGTGCTGCCCGCCAAATTCTATTTTTGGCATAACTTTTTCTCTCGAGCACCAATTGAAATAAAAATTATATATCCACAAAGCTCTCGCAAAACTGCACAACCTCAAAAAATCCCCAAAAAATTCTTTACAAATTGAGGTCACAGGAACCTACTCGGACCCAAATTGTCCCCCGAGGGGACAAATGGGCCTTTAGGGGTTAATTTCAGTATTTTAGGTTGTGTTGTATGTGAAGGTCTAATTCGGCACTTGAGTGCCACAATTGAATTTCCACTTCACATTTTCAGGGGGCCATGTCACCTTAGACCATTTACAAGATGACATGTGACATTTTTGTAAAAAAATGACTCAATTTTTGCTAGATTTGTCCTTCATATAGGGTACAACCAAATGGAAACTAGGAGTTCAGGAAACAACCCGCTTATGAAAAAGAATTGACGTTGTTTTATCCTTTCTCGATCATGAATAAGTGAATTTTTAACTATCCTTCACAAGTTCCTAGATGAGTAGCCCAAGGGCGCAACCAATTTAAACCAGTTCTTGTATTCAGAATTTGTTAAGCACTTCCCCAAGCACTTCTGCAAGGATTTAAGGGCATACTTAAGTTTACGGTAGCACACTTTTCTGGGTCACACTATTTCTCACACCTCAAATAGCGGCTCATTACTTCCTGGCACCTTCTGGCTCCTGCTGGCCAAAGCAACCTCGGGCAGTGGCCCGACTTTGTCCACCCTGACATTCACACGCTCCAGATTTTTTACCCCCCGCAGTAACTCCAGCAGGTAATTCAACAGTGTTTCAGTTTCAATGTTTCGGCGCTGACCCATGATCCATGCCGCATGCCGTATGCCCACATGCATGATCCATGATGCATACCCACATTAATGTGTCCTCGTGTTTTGCGCCGCCTTCTGTTTCGGGGCAGGGTTCAACAATTTTAGGGTTTTCAGGGTGGCGGCTAGGGTTAGGACTGCTTGGACTCTAGGCGATTTCTAGGGTTATAATGCGGCTTCTCCTCAGTTACACTGCTGGCGTTTCAGGGTGCAATTGGAATTCGGCAATGTTACGGCGACTACTCCTCTGGAAGCTGCGTGTTTAGGGTACTGCTGATTGCTGCGGGGATGCTTCAGGCTCATCGTTGTAGGTTTTGTATTGCCCCCCAAACGAAGAATTCTCCTCTCAATTGCAATTTCTGGTGCAATCATTGTGGCTGTTTTAGAGCGTGCGACTGTTTTGAAGTGTGTGGCTGATGTAGGGTTTCAGGTTGTTTAGGGTGTGATGTTATTGTGGAGTGTGTGGCGATTTGAGTGTTATGTTATTTTGGACTGTGCGGCGATTTTAGGGTGTGGTTATTTTGTAGTGTGTGGCAATTTTAGTGTGATGTTGTTTTGGACTGTGTGGTGATTTTAGGGTGTGGCTATTTTGGAGTGTGTGGCAATTTTACGGTTTAGGGCTATTTTTGAGTGTGTGGTGCTGTTACGGTTTTGGGCTTCTACTTTGTACGGTACAATTTCATACCAAAACATTCAAAGGGAAAGCGATTTCAAGGTCTTCTAGCTAAACCTTTGTTGTTGCAGGAATTTTTCCTCTCGTAACCTTCACTTTCGACTGCAAATTTACGTTTCAGGACCGGGTCCATCACTTCCCATGGCGGAGAAGGAGGTTCTACGTGCATTTGCCTATGATCCATTCAATTTCCTTTGCATGGACTACAAAGTTAATTCTGAATGCACTGTTTTCTGGGACGACTTGCAAAAGCAACAATTCGCCGTTCAGCTTCAACACATCGGAGCAAAGGTTCAACGTCCGCCTAGAGGGCCTATATGCAAAGCAGACTTGCTGTGGGAACTGCGGGAGCTACGACAAGTGGGGAATCAGAAGAAAGACATTGTTGTGGCTCAGCAGTGTTTTATTCCAACTAGCAAAGTGGAAGACTTCATACACGGGATGGAGAATAGCAATGGAGGTGTCACTTGCAAGTACATCAAGATACGAACGAAGCCAGCAAAGGAACTCAGATCCGTCAGGGCTACTGAAACTACCCCAAAGGAGGTTACATGGTACAAATTTCTGTCTGAATCTCTGAATTAGTACTTCTGCATTACTGTTTTATATTTCTTTCAGGAAATGCAGTGTAGCTCAGTGTCTCATTCTTCTTTGTTTTACGTTGCAGGTATAACTGCCAGTACGGGCCGCAAGACCACACAGAGAAGATGAAAGCAGTGACGTCACTGATCCTTCCAAAGCCAAGACCGAAGGTTGTACTAACGTCAACTGCTAAAGCCAGACGTCCACGGAAAATCAAGGATGCCAGTGTGGAAACTGGTGTTCAGCTGGACACAGGGAAGAAGACAGGAGGTAGGAAGAAATCGACTACTTTGGATGCTGACGGAGTATCGGTTTGTAAGCCTAAGCGCACTCGCAAGAAGAAAGGACCTTCAGATGCCGCTCATACGGATCACAGTACAATCACTGGTGAAGAAGGTGTTATGCTAAGTGACGGAAACACTGTCCACCGTGACACTGAACAGTTTTTGCCGAAGAAGACTAATCCGCCCCGTCGTCGGAACGTTCATAAGAATGTTCAACCTCATGTTCCCTCTGCATCTGAGTTTGTATCTAGCACTGCAGATTCGAACGAAATTCCACGCATGGTTATAGACCTGAACTCATTGGCGCACGACTTTGAAGCAAAGCAGCCCCCTCCTACCGTCAGCAAAGCGAAGATCCTCAAAGATGAACCTTCCAAGGCAAGTAGGCCTAAGGGGAAGAAAAAGGCAGTTGCGTGCAAGCGCCCTCACCCCCCTCCAAAAGGTGCCAAAAAACTGCAAAAAAACATTCTAAATTTTGATCTCAATGTCGTCCCATCCGACTGCGAGAATGAAGCCAATACATCAACAATGGAGCAAGTTGCACGTCACACTGAAGGTGTAGTTCACACTTTTGCAGCTACGTCAAATACTGCAATCGGTATCCGCACTCGTGACGTGCAGGACACTGCTCTTCACCAGAACACTGGCGATGTCCAAAACACTGCTAATGGGCAAAACACTGGTGACATACACAGCGCTCTTGGTGCACGGTCAGTTGGCGATGGGCGCAAAAATACTTTTGTAAGCACTAGGCCAAAGAAGACGAGAGACTCATTAAAACAATGGGGAGGGTCGCTGAAGCGAGGATGTCTCTCATCATTCAGTGTGAAGACTTTGTATTTTTTACCACACCTCTCTGAGATTTCCGTCTTCAAAGGAGAGCATGTCAATCAGGCTGGGGTACAGTGCCATGGCTTTTCAGGCATTGGAGACAGAAGTTCCTTTTCTTGGCATTTGTCTGCAGATATCAAGGAGTTTGTTCTGAAATTACTGTGGGACGGTCACAGTGTTCCACAGATAATGTCCAAGCACATTGCAGTTGTGAAAGACTGCCTCGTCAACGGAAAGGAGGTTACGCGAGACATGTTTCTTCATGAACGGGACGTTCGAAACTTGGCCACTAAGGTTGCACGCGAGACGTACATGCTTGACACTCATGACGCCAAGAGTGTACAATTGTGGGTGCAAGAGAACCGGAACAATGTTTTCTACTACTCCGAAACTGGCGGTTTAGTTCAAGGAGAACTGACAGCGTCCAATATGCCCTTCACTGTAGGTATTCAAACACCTTGGCAGCGAGAGATGATGCTGCAATTTGGGCATGAGAGTGGTGTATCTATTGATGCCACGTTCGGTACAAATGAAAAAAAGGTATGTGCTCTCAATGCAGTGTTCCAATCTCTGACAAACTTTGTATTTTTGGACTGTGATTTCAATTTCGCCTCCCTTTGAAGTGCAACGGACTTCTACTTACATCCTCTCCCATTTTTGTTGTGCAGTTTCCTCTGTATACAGTGATGGTTTTCGACGAATGGCACAATGGCATCCCCGTAGCCTTCATTCTTACGTCCCGTTCCGCTCAAGAGGACCTCACTCCGTGGATGAGGGCATTGAACACTGCCTTGACAAATGAAAGGCCTCATTGGAAGCCGAATGCTTTCATTGTAGACTGCGCACAGGGGGAGATCAATAGCCTACGGTATGTCTTCTTCCAAGACATGTGTATAATTCGCATTGTCTGTTCTTATATAGTCATCGTTATTACATTCTGGCCATAACACTCTGCATATGCAAGACACTGCATATACGAAATTCTATTCCTGTGCAAGACACAGTGTTACCTGCACAAAATCGGTATTGTTGTCTGACAAATGATGAATTCCTGATTTCAAGTCACACACTCCTTCGTTTGTGAGACACTGACTTCACGTCGCCGGCATATCGCAGGACTGTGTGGACATTCACCGCCATTTTTCTTTGTTTGTGGCATGTCCATAGGGCTTGGCAGAAACAAGCGTGCATCAAGATGCAGGATATTGCTATGCGAGCTGAAATCCTCAAGGGCCTTGCTGCTATCATGTATGACCGCACAGGGCCAAGTGGGGATGCGGCCACAGGGTGGGCAATTCAGAAATTGCAGCAACTGGAGAATTCCTACCCCGCTGCAAACGAGTTCTGGGATTATATGAGAGGACAGTGGTTACCTAAGGTCCACATGTGGGTCGTTGGTTACAGGAATTTGCCCTATGCTGGTCAAGACACTAATGCTGCAGTGGAGAGTTACCACAGTTACATGAAGTCAGTTTTGAAGGCGGAGAGGAGTCGAATGACAGGGTGTCGTGTAGATTGGTGCGTCCACGTGTTGACCGGAGATGTTCTCACCCACTACTGGTACCACAGACTGCGAAAACAAGGTGGTTTTGTTGACAATTCCAAAGAGAGAAATGTTGTGGTCTCCGCACTCCTCCGTGCGCGTGACATAGCAGACAGTGACGTGACACTGCCAGAGTTTGACGGTGGTCCAGCACATGTCACCTCGACCACCCACAGGCTTGTGCGATACGTGGTGCATAATCCGCGTGAACTTTGGGCAACTTGTAATTGTGTACATTCGCAAAGAGGGAACACATGCAAACACAAGGTGAAAGTGTTGAGGCTTCTACATCCACACTTGGCAGAGGGGACCGTTGCTAGGTACTGTGGATCACTGAAGGGGATGGCTGCAGCAGGGATGTGTAATTTGCTGATTCCCTTGAGATCGGGAGTTCCGCAGTCGCCGTCTAATGTTTCAGTGTTTCAGTCACCGTCCACTGTTGCAGTGTTTCAGTCCGCATCGAAGTGCGAGTCGACGCGCCCGTCTGTGGACTTCCAGTCCCTTTTACAGATGCAAGCGGATGAGCTCCTGGATTTTGTAAAGGGAAATACTACTCTCATGGAGCACCTTCATGCTGATTTCAATCGAGTGTTTGGGAAGATGAAGACCTTAGTGGCTGAGATGGAATCCGGCAACATCCATCCATTGAAGTCCAATCTAGTGTTTCATACTGTGCAAGATGGGTTGGGAATGCGACTGCCGCGCTTGAAAGACATGCTCGAGAGGAAGCGAAAACCACCAGCATCAAGAAGATTAAGGATGGGTGGGGACTCTCCAGCTTGACTAACAATGGGAGTTCTCATAGGCTGCCGAGGGTTTAGGGTGTTCTCCATGCAGTTCCAGTGTTCCGTTTATTCAGTACTAGGGATTTCACTGCATTCTTCCACAGTTCTTAACATTATAAGGTATGATGGAGTGTCTTCTTATTTCTGAAATACACGGCACTAATGTGCATTTTTCCTCTAGTACGAAACAGAGCGTTACTTCAGAATTTACACCGCTATGGACGAAGGAGTAGTGCTATACACTCTTCTTCAGTCTATACCACTCTTTTGTTTTTGTATACTTACACAATGCTCAGTGTAAGTTTGTAATTACCAACGTTGATGCGGAGACAAATACTGGCCCATTTCTTTACATCCACTACTCTGTAATTTGTCGTACGTGACAAGAATTAATGGTATAGATGTCTTGGAAAAATAACAGTTATTGTTTAGGATATTCAAGAAATCAAAATTTTGTCCTTGAAGCACTTTTGGAATAATGGACCATCGGTATTATACGTGATGGAACATTTTATGAAGTTTGGATAATTGAAGGGTGCAATGCCGATAGACACAGAAATAGGTTCAGGTTTAGGACAAATTTAAACTACGCATTCTTTACATTTTTACTACACTTACGTACTCAAATAAGTATGTTCATATGTATATGTGTGCATCATATGCATGAGAGTGTCTTCAAATAGTTATGATAATAAAAATTTATCAAAAGGATTCCATTAAGTATAAATCATTGCATGATAATTACTATTAAAACTTCATGTAAAAGACCTTGTGTAGGCTCTATTAATTGACTTGTGGATTTGTAAATCTGGCATCTGTTCTTTTTTATGGTACTCATCATAATGTACATGTAAAGCTTTGTTTCATGTCATTCCAATAAATGTTGCAGCAGTTAGAAGTTTCGGTTTATTTCAATATGAAACGCCAAAAATATATATTATCAAAAAAATTTAGTTATTTGTTTGGCATTGGATACATTGATACCTAGTCAAAATAATTTGAACCATTGAATTCTAGACGGTGAGGTAGAAGTCTTCAAGAGTTCTGTTTTGATGGAAATTGGAGAATATATAAATATCGTGTCGTCTTTTTCTCTCAATTTGTGACTTTTTCAAATGACAATTAAAACAAACGATATTCATTGTTTTTAGAACATTATCACCATTGGGATTAATAATTTGCAAATGTTCCCTAAAGTTTTTAGGGTTCTAGATTTATCTTTCATTCAGTAATACCTCCCACTTTTCAATTTAAAAAAAAGTGAAGATGGATAATACCTTGGTTAAAATAGCTTACATATGTTTTCAATCCATTTCCCAACATATTCGCTAAATGCCCAAATTGGCGGACATATGTCTCTTTGCTAAAAATAGAAAAGGGCAGAACTTCACCTTCTGCAAAGATTAACGAAGCCTACATTTTGAAGTTTGGCTACATAAAACTTGCAATCGGTGGGGATGGTCACTCTAAACTTCTTGGACAATGTACTTAAGTAAGTTAAGTATAGGATCCTATGGTCGGATTTGTTTAAGGGAGAAATTTGATTAATCTTGTCACCGTGCTTTTGGAATGACTAATTTCTACAAGATTTGAGCCTCTACAATGTCAATAGGTGGTTGAAGAAAAAAGGAAGGATTCAAATTTCAAATTAGCGGAATTAAGGGTTTTAATGAAATGAAAAAAGAATCGAGGAGCAAGGAAGTACAAATAATTTTTAGGCTCCTATATTAATGGACAAAACATTTTAACATATTGTTGGGGGCAAATGTACTATCATATATATTTTGGCAAACGTCTTATTATGTATGTTGGATAAAATGCATTGTTCCTTTTTGGAAGTCAAATATGTTGTTGCATTTTGGGCGGAAGATATACTAACCTACTCATCTAGGTAAATATTTTGCCACAGTTGCAGGGACAAGGTTTACTACCATGTTTGGGGTGCAATTGTGTTTCCATATTTTGGGCCTACTAATTTTTGCCTATATTTTTGCCCACAAGTGTGTTTGCATAATTTCTGGCCAGAAATGTCTTTCCATATTTGTGGACCACAAATGTGTTTCCAAATTACGTTTGGATGTACTAATTCATTTTGTTGTATCCCTAGTCATAGCAATGAAGTATCGGCATGTGCATTTTGTGATGCTGAATTGCTCGGATAACATTGACCCCTAAAGGACCAGTGGCCGTTTGGGAGACACATTGGATTTACGGGTAGGTGACTACGGATACAACTTTTGTCAAGATTAAAAAAAATAACCTTCTGGGAAATCTTATTTTTATTCAATTTGGGCTCGGGTTTATGATTTCAAGTAATGCCATTCTAAGCGCAATTTCCAACTCATTGGATAGTAAAGCTTTTCACCCAAAATTGAAATATATTTGCTAGCAATATGTTTCTTACAGATCATATATTTGTCTATACATAAAAGCTTTCATTCATTCCATTAGGATTAGTAATGTGAAAGTTTTTTCCAGATAAATAGTAGAATCTCCTGAAAAATTGACATATTGGATTTGTGGGTGAATTCAATTTTCACAATTTCAGAAAAGTAAAGTGCTACAAGGTTGACTTGTCTTTTAGAACAATCTCACTACTAGAATTAGGGTATTTCAATTTCACCTTAGAGATATTAGCAATTTAGTTTTTCCTTCTATCTCATACTAATCTATGGGTATGTAACAAATTCTTTTAAGAATTAAAATTTAGGATTTAAGGTAATAAATATTTTCTATAGACTCTCAAATCAATTCTTCATGATAAAAAACATTAAATTCAAAATATACAGAGTCAAAATGTTTATTCAATCCCTAAGTGCCTAAACCCAAAGGAAAATGCGGTTTAAAGAAAAAGGAATATGGGCTTATAGTTATCTCCAATGAATCAATTTTTATTTGGTATTTATTTTTATTTCCTTGAAAATTTAATTGTATAGGTGGTTAAAGAGCTTGCATATTTGTATGCTTACCAATAATGAGTGTAGAATTGCATATAACTTTTATATTATGACTAGATAAATGTATGTATTCTATTTTTTATATACTAGCTACCATTTTCTGCAATGTTTGAGAAATTTGCATATAGTATTTTCGAGGAATTGGAGATAAAATGAACAACTATAAATTGCCAGAGTATACTAAAATGCCCTTTCAAAAACAGGGCAATACATTTGCCCAAGATAGAACAAATGAATGTGTTCTCGAAAAAGCCGGAGATGCTATAGTTTGAAGGAAATCATTTTTAGTCAACATGCGATTATACACACAATTAACATGCCATGCACCATGTAAGAATGTCTAATTCGGTGTTGAAATTGGTATGCCAAACTATATAGGATGTGACTTCTTGTAGAAGTCATGTGGAACTACGTGACTTTGTCTTTCGTTGCCCAATATTATACTAAGGTTTGTAACACCCATGGCTTTGTCTTTCTTAAGTGATTTTGAGTTTTTGGTTAGTATCATCTTCCAGTATGAAAATTGATGACATCGTCTGAAAGTTTTTATTTTCCCAAACAATTTCATTATAATTAAATGCACCTAAGTCTATTTGGGATGATTGAGATTTGGTATTAGATCGTGGAATCCTTCCTTAGAACGTGTGATTAAGAAGCTTAAAATGAGGTTGTTAACCCTCTCACGTCTAATGAAATTGATTTGGATCCTAAAACTTCACATTATGGTGAACAACATTTTTTGGATGGTTTTAGTCATATTAGTCATATTAGTCACCAAATTTGACTATTATTTAGTATGTTTATTTCCATATTTTAGGGCCAGAAAAATGTTTCCAGATTTTTTCCAACAAAGGTGTCTCCATATTTTTGTCCACAAAAATACCTGAATATTTTTGCCTACAAACGTCTGTAGTCATTTTTTGGAAAAACAAAAGTTCCCATATTCTTGGAGAAAACAAATGCTCCCATAATCTTTTCCCCAACTTACTGGCCATATTTATTTGAAAAATATGTCTTGTCATATTTTAGTGCTTCAATGTTTTGCCACATTTTGGGAAAAAAAGGAAGAACTTTTACTCATTTTGTTTTTTCCTAAGTTTACACAATCGGTCATTTAAAAGTTGTAGGCACTTTTCGCCCAAACAAAAAATACACACGAGTACTTGTTCTGTCTAATGTAAAACTTTGGAAAAAAACCATTCTTACTGAATATGTACAACTATTTTGCTGTCAATACTGTACAGACATGTGCTAATTGAAAGTGCGGTACAAATCTTTGTATAGGGTCACAATACCGCAATACAGCACTGTCGATTCAAACATTTTCTTCAGCAATGTGATTACTAATAAAACACTGCCTACCCGGAACACGCGCGAACCAAAACACTGACTACAGAAAAATGGGCCGACACAACTGCTGTCGACGTCAACTACGCAAACTAGCTACAATGTCATCCACCACCTTCATAGTACGGGACAGAACTTCCGAGGATGACTCCGCTTCCGCTACATGCATCTCTCGGAAGGGGGGCTCGTAAGGCCCTGAAATAGACATTTCGCCTAGCTCATCAGCCACTGCCGCAATGATGTTCTTCTGCATGTCTCGGCCTCTCTCTGCCACTTGCACTTGAGCCCTAAACATGTCCATGGCCTTTGCACTGTCCGCAATCGGGTCGTCACCATGAAACACTCGGACATACAACTCCAAGTACCGCAGGACAAAGAATCCACACTCGTAAGTGCTAACCTGGGGAAAGGTGGGCACAACCTCAGGTACAGGCGGCAGTCGCAGCTGGGGCTCGTGTAACATCTCCCAAACCTTACGAACTCGGCTCACGTACTCCCTGTCAGCCTGGAATGTGTGCATGCTCGCACTATCCAGGTGAAACACTGACGTCTCGGTGAAAATAAACAGAGACCAGTGAAAAGAAGAAACATACGGTACTAGCACGTGCAAATTCGAGGGGCACTTAGTATAAAATCGGGACGGCACAAGATACTCACGACCCCACTTCAGGAGCGCCGCGTCAGTCTGTAAATCCCATGCCCGTCCGAGAGGGCCCTGCATGAAAGACGAACACACGTACACTCGCCCTCTCGCCTCAGCAGACAAACTCCACCACAGGCGTCGACTGAGGAGGTCTACAATGTTTTGCCCCAAGAATGACTTGGACTTCCTCAGTTGTCGAATTTGAGAAACAGGCACGGGGAGGGAGTCCCATGCTGCACCGTAGAAATTGATGACGTCGCCATCAATGTCACCTTCGCCCTTTCTGCGAAACATATCAAGAGACACTGTTTCAGAGGTTTTCGCAGTGTTCAACAGACATAATTTACAACAGTGTTTAGGAAAAATATAACAGTGTTTCACAAATGTGTTTCATACTACGGGTTCATAATAATGTCAGGAAATAAAGAGCCCATCTACCTTGGCACCGCATCCATGAGGTCTTCCACATTGAAGAAGTCAAATGCCTTCGCTATAGAGAGTTTCCTCCACATCTTCGGATCTCGCGCCTTGGCAGGAAGAGGGGGAAAAGTGACACTCTTCCGATGACTTAACCGGCGCACACTTTCGGGATCTGCGAGTACACCCGCGTTGTCCGGCACTTTTTTGCCGTCACTATCCTCGTTGCTCTTCAGATCGGCATCCTCTTCCATACTCTTGATTTCTGCAAACTCAGAACTCAGACTTCGTGGAGACAGTTTGACGATGTTCAATGTCCCAAAACCCACTGCGCCTTCCTTACACAAAAATGCGGAGACAGCCGCCGGAGTGCCCGACAGCGGAAGACCCTCGATGTACAAGTCCTGCGTATGAATGTCATTGACCAAGAGAGCCTTCTCCAGCTGTGAAGAGTCCTTCGCACTGGACAAGGCCTGAAAATCCTGGGTGGCTAGCTCAATCCCCCCTCCAGTGAGCACAGTGCCAGCCGCCACGGCTTTTGCTCCCTCTTCCGCCTTTGCATCATCTCCGGACTTTGAATGTTCCGCACGAAACTCAGCCCACATGGCGTCGTCGTCGTCCTGGAATGCCGTATCCATGGAGTGGATTAGGTCCTTGATTTGCCGGCGTGTCTCCTTCACCTTCGCCGCCCAAGTCGGTTTGTGGTCCTCGGCAACCCACCCCAAGTCGAAGTCTTCACGCATTCGCAAGCACTTCGCCCAATGTTTCGACTGGTCTCCCTAGTGTTCGTGCAATGTGGTGGTCCAGCAAAGACGAAACACGGAGGGAAATTGAAGCGCCAGGTCTTGCAAAGCTCGCACCTGCACGTTCTGCACCCATTGCATAATGCCGTCTAGAACTCTCTGTTCTTTGCCCTCACAGATGAGCTCCGCGTCCTTCATGACGGAGTTGTGAATGATGTCGGCTTCAAAGTCCGCCATGCTTGCAAAACGAAACGGAGCCTCAAATGTAAAGACTGCCAAGGCGAGCGTGATGTCCCTGTGCTTCTCGCACATGGTCCGCACCATCGCACGATTCACCCCGAACAACGGACAAGTCATCTGCCTCCACCTGCCGAAGGTACTCTGAAGCGCAATCCGCAAGACCTGCACGAAATGGGGGGCCTTCAGTCGGGGAAATCTCGACTCGAGTAGAATGCTCCGTACTTGATCAGCTTCGGCAACTGCATCAAAGCAACAAGTTTTGAATCAAAATAAACCAAGAACCTCGTAACATTGCTTACGGGAAACATTGCAATCAGTCCAGAGAACCTTGTCCCGTAACACTGCAGTTTAGGAATTACCATCGTGGCGCCATGGCAGCGGTGGCAACTTCTTGAGGATTTTTTTGTTGTCCGACACGACCCACCATATCGGGCACCAGTCCCACTTAAAAGCTTCACGTTTGAATTCCGTTTGATGTCGGAAATCAGCGACGGCGTCTTGTACAATGCGCTCCTTTTCCGCAATAAGTTCAGCCGCAGAAGTTCGACACTTCTCCGTGTACCATGCAAGATCCTGGACGTACTGGAGGTAAATTGCCATGAGTTCAATGTCAGGCGAGGTCTTCCCGTACTTTACGTTGTAGCACAAAGCCCTTACGGCACGTCCAATCGCCTCACACACCTTGGGGTAATCCTCCTCCTACAGAAGAGCATGGGACACATTGTTTAGAAAACATCAGCCAGATTTCCGTGCAAAACAGAGAACCCAAACAGTGCAACGGAACAGTGCGTCAAATCAATGCAGCAGAGATATACAAGGCAGAACAACAAAGTTTTTCCCGCAAAACAAAACATTGCAACCTGAAGTTTCACTTACCTTGGCATCGCAGTTCCACCACATTGCACACTCCCAAGTAGCGACTTGAAATTTGCCACCTGCCCAAGACTGCGCAAAGTGCTCCTTGAACTCCTGTGCCGACTGTCCGTCGTAGGACCAGTCAAACAATTCCGACCTTATTTTCAAGAGGTGATACAAATCCGGAGGGTCGCAATGGACTGGCGGGGTCAGTTTGCGGTGCGATGCGTCCAACGCGTCAGCCTTCACTCGTGCCTTCATCGCCACCTCCTGCTCGTCGCGCTGCAGACGCTCAGCTCGTCCCAAAGTTGAACTTGCCAGCTCCGGATGATACGCCTTTGGTTTCGGAATACCGGATCCGCACATCCAGTAGCGCTGCAGGGCGTGGTTCCCTTCATAGTTTCCCGTCCAAGGAACAATTTGGAGATCCGTGCCACTAAATACAAGCGGGGGAGTGGCAGGTAGGGACTGCAAAACAGTGTTTTGCAATATCGTCACTGTTGTGACAGTCTTGCTTCGGGTTCGGTCAGCGGGAGAGAGTCCGCCAGTGCGTGGAAGCTTGCCCGCCTTTGTGACAGTGGAAGGCTCCGGGCCAGTGTTTCCCAATGTCACACGGCTGGAACCAGGAAGGGATCCCGGGTCAGTGTTTCGCAAGTTCCGCTCCTCCATTTCTTCGTCTTGTGCCAAGTTCGGGGACTCATTCAGCTCCTCCGTATCACCCGCCAGCAATCTGTCAATTTCTGTGTCTTCATCTACTAGTTTGTCATCCCTCAAGCGCCTTCTCTCTAACTCTGCACAGCGTCTTAGTGTTTCAAAGTTGTCATCCGGTGATGCGGACCCAAGTTCACCAGAAGTCGTGTGAGCACCGTTGAAACCGCAGATTCCTATAGGAGAAACTGCTGGTAATACCTCGTCAGAGCTAGATGGCAAAGTATCTTCCGATCGGAACACCGTCGCTCTAGTGGTTCTAGGTTCGAGAGACCCTAAAACCTTAGCGCTTTTAGCAGGGAGCCGTCTCGGATGTGATCGCCCTAGAGTGCTCCTTGACACACACTTGCGCTTCTTCCTCGACAATTGCGTTGTCTTGGTGGTTTCCAGAATGGCTTCCGTCGCTTTGGAGAGTAGTTCGGCCGGATTTCCCCACACAAGATCAGCAGCCGAAGAGACCTTCTCCTTTGGACGTTCCTGTTCCAACAAAATGGGACTGACGTTCCCGGCTGCCATGTGCCCTCCCACGTCATATTCTGCAATTGTTACCTCCGTTTTGCCACCTTCAGGATGTCCGCCCGCGCGCTATGCACTTTCCCCCGCGTTGTTCTTATTTATCCTGTGGGCAACCTTGAATTCCGCCGTGTTACTGTCAGTGTCACTCCCGGAACCAGTGTCTCGAAATCGGGACGCTTCGGGATTGTCTTCAGTAAAGCGCACCCGCAACTGCATTTTCTTGGAGGCGCTCGCATTCATTCTACCCTTCCCCTCCCGTGACTCGTCCTCGCTTACTAGAGTTTGCTTCTCCCTCCTTGCAGCCCGAGTACTCTCATTGGCAGGCGGGCAGTGTTTCGTGCCCTTCACATCATCCTGACTTCTGAGTGTAAGTTTCATCCCGTTGCCCCCCTCTGTGATCTCCCCACGGCCAGTGTCGCGTCTCGTGGCCACCACATCATCATGTCTTTCCTGCGTATGTTTCATCCCCTTGCCGCGCTCGGGCAAATCCTCACGGCTGCTGGACTGTTTCGTGGCCTTCGCATTATCCTGTCTTCCCTGCGTCTGTTTCATCCCCTTCCCCCCCTCGGCGATCTCCTCACGGCCAGTGGACTGTCTCGTCGCCTTTGCAGGCCCGGCCATGTCCCTGCTGCCCTTCCTATTCCGAATTACCTTGGCCTCCATGTCGACGCCCTTCCCCTTCCAAAGCATCTCAGAGACCTTACCTTGACCTCTCCCCTGGTCGGGATATGGGAGCAAGCGCATGGGGTTCCCGACATCGTCTTTGACGCCAGTGCACTGCGAGTCCCACCGGTGCTTGTTCAGCCTCATTTTGTTGGTGAAGGTCTTCTCTCCGCAGTGAATGCATTGGAAGAACTTCCGCTTAGAGTCTCCCAGCCGAGTGAGGTTCGTTGCTGCCTCCTTGCAGCATTCCTTGATAAATCTCGTGAACTCCTCCTTGCTGCCGTAATTGACCTTGAAAACCCGGTTGTCGATGGTCACCTGATGCCAAAAGCCCGCCTGCTCAGTCACCGGCTCTTCCTGCAAAAGGACATGGTCCACGCCTTTGGTTCATACGGTCGACTAAATAAGCGGACAGAATTTTTTACAAAACTAAACCACAAACATGGGACTCAAGAGGTGCCATACCTTCCTGTTTTGACAAAACAGTTTGACACGAATTATACCGAAATGTGTGAAGACAATGTCGGAAAGATTACCTCAGAAGTGGCCGGCTCTGACCCGCCATCAGACTGTGCCTCCAAATCCTGCGTTTGGCCCTCATCGACCCGTGCTGTGTGCTTCTGCTTCGCCATATTGCAGCAGTACTGTACTCGGAACCCAACGTTAGCAGTCGTAAACCAGTTCTTGTATCCGATGTGCTCACCCCAGCGAAACACTGGCTTGTAGAAGTAGTACTTGTCTGCGTAGCGAAATCCAACCCTGCCAGTTGCATCAGGAGGACTTCCCATTAGTGAATAGAAACATCTGGCCCTAAACCCTATACCCTAAAGGTAGAAGACTCACTGCAACTAAATTGAACACCGTCACTGTGAAGCCTTGGCAATCGGATCCATCATATTCTAGACCGGCTAAACCATGCAAGCCCTCATTTGCCGGTCTGCGTCATGGAAGGTGACACTTTGCAGAGAAAGTACTATACTACACTTGGACTCGCGAACAGTTCTCGTGAAAGGTAGAGACTGAAGCTATCGTGAAACACCTTAATGAATTTGACCACATGTCTGTATTTGAGACTCTCCTCAGCTGAACATTGAGCTGACGGGCTTCGCCAGCAGCCTTTGAAGCCGCGGAATCAAAAAACGACTACGGAAGAATGCACACAAAAAACAAGAGCAAATTGTCGAGCAAACCTGAGGAAGAAGACCGCAAGTGGACGCTTGCTGCACACCACGCGCCGCAGCCTAAACCTCGTGATTAGACGTCCTCGCAGTGCATCCCGCCGCAGCCGACCGTTTAAAACTCCACTCGAATGTGACTTCTCCCCAATCGCACTCCAATTACTCTGATTTGATGTCCGATGAGGGTGTTGAGTGCCTATACTCCCTACGACATGACCCCGCGCCTTTGCTCCCTACAATGCTCAAATTCCTGCAATTCCTGCAATTGTAATACTGAAACCCTAACCCTGGAGCGCGGCTGAAACGACGACAAGAGACCCACGAAAATCGAAAATTGCAGAAGCAGAAAGTTGGTAAGCTTGCGAAACTCTATCACCGGCATGCGAGATGAGGGCAGAAGACTGTGAAACAGGCGCCCCCCCTACAGGTCCTGAAACTAGACCAACGTGGAGCCGTCTCGAATCTGAACCCTCAAACAACCATACTGTCAGTCCGAGGGTAGCTTGCGAAACACAGAAGTAGCCTTCTAAACCCGGGACAAAAAAATAAGGAGATGACTTAGACCCCTCAAGTTATTTTCCGTTCATCCGGAACAAGATTATTTGTTTTTGCCCACTCATGTTTCGTGTTGTTTGAAACTAAAATCATACTAGCGTTAGTGCACATTGGAATTCACCCAATTTTTGGCACAATTTTGTATCCATTTTCCTTCTACAAATTTTAGCGCAAATGCGATAAACCCTAAACAAATGTATTTCCCCCCAAATTTGGACAAAACATTTGCCCCCAAAACAAAATATAAATACATTTCCCCACAAAGCAGGGCAATACATTTGCCCAAAAAACATATAGAATTACATTTGTCCTACCAAATCGGGCAATACATTTGCCTCCCACAAAATATAAATACATTTGCCCCACAAAACAGGGCAATACATTTGCCCAAAAAAAATATAGAATTACATTCCCCCCCCCCCAAAAAAAGGGCCATACATCTGCTCCCCCCCAAAAGGCAGTGCCCTAAACCCAAAAAAATATAGAAATACACTTGCCCCCCAAGATAGGGCAATATACTGATCTCCCCCCCCCCAAAAAAAAAACATAAACCCATTTGTCATCCAAAAATAGGACAATCCATTTACCCTGTTTAAAATACAAAAATACATTAGCCTCCAAAACAAGGGAATACATTTGCCCCCTTCATTTGGGCAATGCATTTGTCTGGCAAAAATATATTGATATAAATTTGCCACCACAAATAGGGCAATACATTTGCTCCCCCAAAATAGAAATACATTTGCCCTCCCAAATTGGTCAATACATTTGCCCACCTACAAAATATAAATACATTTGCCCCACAAAACAGGGCAATACATTTGCCCCAAAAAAATATAGAATTACATTTCCCCCCCCCCAAAAAAAGGGCCATACATTTGCTCCCCCCCAAAAGCCAATGCCCTGAACCCAAAAAAATATAGAAATAAATTTGTCCCCAAAAATAGGACAATACACTGATTTCCCCCTAAAAAAATATAAATCCATATGTCACCCAGAACCACGGCAATACATTTGCCCTGTTTAACATATAAGAATACATTAGCCCCCTAAACAAGGGAATACATTTGCCCCCTTCTTTTGGGCACTCCATTTGCTCCACAAAAATATAGATATAAATTTGCCACCAAAAATAGGGAAATACATTTGCTTCCAAAAAATAGAAATACATTTGCCCCCCAAGATAGGGCTATCTTGACCAGGGCTATCTTGACCTGGACTATCATGATGTAAGGCAACTGATAAGAGATGTCCTGAGCAGTCTTGTAGACAAGTATTGTGGCTTTGATTTCATTGTTGGTGGGAGCCCATGCAACAACTTCACTGGGAACAACCGTCGCACGCGCATACGACTGGACGGTGACCATTCCACTATGTTTTTTGAGTTCTCACGTGTTGTTGCGACTGTTCGTGACCTCACCATTAAGATACCAGAAAATCACCGGTGATGAGGCATCAACACGGATAGCCAAATAGTGAACAATTGTAAAGTATTGCTATTATCAGCAATGACATTCTACAACATTTTTGATATTGAATTTTGAATTTTGTTTTCTAACTTACAGAGTAAAGAAAAATGGTGTATCGTGATGTATGATCACTGCTTTGGATAGTCAAAAGGCAATGTACATCTCATTGTTTATGTGCACAGTACTCATAATAATGGAAAAAGAGCTCATTTAGTTGGTGGCAAGTATGAAAATATGGCACCATTGAATGCTCATCCTCACTCTGTTCCGCCTTTGTAAGAGTGTTCATACATGGCAGAAGTCGAGAGTGGAGAGTACTTTCGAGATCTTATTGCTGCTGATTTCTCTGTCCTCCCATGCAAGGACCATTGCATTCTCCTATTGCAAAGTTCAAGGGTTTGAATATGATGCTGGGTTGATCCTTACACCAAATAGGAGATGTTTGCTTTGCGTATCTGTGCGCTAATTTTGCACTATCGAAGGTCAATGAGAAGCCCAGTCCCTAACAGTGTCAGGATATACGGTAAAATTGGTAAGACATGAATGAATGTGCCATGCATTTTATTGACGATTAAAGATCTCCTTCAACTTGAACGCCAATTTTCAGCTCTACAAATGAATGTCTTGACGTGTGAGATGCAGATTGTAGGCTTCAATTTCATGTGCAGACTAGGTTTCTTAGTCACGACGTTGAGGAATCGATGGTGCCTTGGCTAGCGATGGAAGAAAATGAACAGTGGATGAGAGTGGCAATTTCCCCTTAGTAAGCATGTTACCTGAAATTTTTCAGTTGTGAAAAAGGTTCTGAAGGTTCTATGAAGCTGTGTTTTTGGATTCTTTTGTGAGTGCCACTGCTGCTTATTTTTTATTATATTGGTATGCTGCCGAAGCTCATGGACGTGAAGTTTTAAAGCTTGTCTGATGTATTTTTGCTGATCCATTCCCAGGTATTCATGGCAAATGGTTCGCAGGTTCTTACTGGATGTGGTGGTCGGAGCATGGGTAGAGCCGTTATGTCTTGTGGCATTTTTTTGGGGGGGGGGCTTGGTGGCTATTAGGAGCATATTAACGTCCGGATGTTCATAACCATGCTCTACACATAAAAATAAAAGCTTGCAAAAAGTGTTTTGAGTTTGTGAGTGAAATGAGTGCTTGTGTGGATGGTTGGTGGGACTTTGGATGCTCTAGGCATGGTGCATTCACTGCAGATGTTGTTGTAGCAAGGGCAAGTGCAATAACCGGCTGCGAGATGTTGGTCACGTCTACACTGGTCTTTCTGCTCTCAAGCTAAGAAGATTAGAGATCTCACATTAGTAACTTGTGCACTGTGAAATTGTTTTGTAGTATATTACTCTGGAGGAGGTTTTAGTAGCACCAGGTGCAAGAGAAATCAGTGGACACCGTGACACACAACGGAGGGTTAATTGCTATATATATCCAGATTGTTGCCTCCGAGATTTGTCATGGCAATGTTCGTGTTGAAACAAAGAATGAAACTATTTATCTTGTCTGAGTATCATTATTTGGTTGACTACCTCGGTGATAGGTGTGTCATGTTTGATTTTTCCTCTATCGTTTTCCTGCTCTCATCTAGGCAACACACCTAATGGAAGGTACTCCTTCAACCTCAAACAAAGTAGCCAGTCATGCCATTTCAAGTAGGTAATAAACTGTTTTTTTAATTTTTTTCCTTTGTGTTCCAGCAGTGGCATTATCTGCACAGTGACTCAAAATTTGTCACCCTCACCTGTTCCTTATTGATTACAGATGAGTATCAACAGATCTGATGTTTCATGCATGTAACTGCCAATCATATCTTGGTTTTATGAACCATCCGATCTATAGATGTGGATGTGTAATGAAGGAGGAACTCAAAGGTGGAAAGTAAAAGAAGTTGCAATTTGGGTGTAGTTAGAATTCATTTGTCATCCAACCAATAAATCCATTTCTCATCCAAAAATAGGACAATACATTTGCCTTGTTTAAAATACAAAAATACATTAGCCTCCAAAACAGGGGGAATACATTTGCCTCCTTCATTTGGGCAATGCATTTGCCTTGCAAAAATATATTGATATAAATTTGCCACCACAAATAGGGCAATACATTTGCTCCCCCAAAATAGAAATACATTTGCCCTCTCAAATTGGTCAATACATTTGCCCACCTACAAAATATAAATACATTTGCCCCACAAAACAGGGCAATACATTTGCCCCCAAAAAATATAGAATTACATTTCCCCCCCCCCAAAAAGGGCCATACATTTGCTCCCCCCCAAAAGGCAATGCCCTGAACCCCAAAAAATATAGAAATAAATTTGTCCCCAAAAATAGGGCAATACACTGATTTCCCCCCCAAAAAATATAAATCCATATGTCACCCAGAACCACGGCAATACATTTGCCCTATTTAACATACAAAAATACATTAGCCCCCTAAACAAGGGAATACAATTGCCCCCTTCTTTTGGGCACTGCATTTGCTCCAAAAAAATATAGATATAAATTTGCCACCAAAAATAGGGAAATACATTTGCTTCCAAAAAATAGAAATACATTTGCCCCCCAGGATAGGGCAATACACTGATCTCCCCCCCCCAAAAAAAACATAAACCCATTTGTCATCCAAAAATAGGACAATCCATTTACCCTGTTTAAAATACAAAAATACATTAGCCTCCAAAACAAGGGAATACATTTGCCCCCTTCATTTGGGCAATGCATTTGTCTGGCAAAAATATATTGATATAAATTTGCCACCACAAATAGGGCAATACATTTGCTCCCCCAAAATAGAAATACATTTGCCCCACAAAACAGGGCAATACATTTGCCCCAAAAAAATATAGAATTACATTTCTCCCCCCCAAAAAGGGCCATACATTTGCTCCCCCCCAAAAGCCAATGCCCTGAACCCAAAAAAATATAGAAATAAATTTGTCCCCGAAAATAGGGCAATACACTGATTTCCCCCCCAAAAAATATAAATCCATATGTCACCCAAAACCACGGCAATACATTTGCCCTGTTTAACATACAAGAATACATTAGCCCCCTAAACAAGGGAATACATTTGCCCCCTTCTTTTGGGCACTGCATTTGCTCCAATAAAATATAGATTTAAATTTGCCACCAAAAATAGGGAAATACATTTGCTTCCAAAAATAGGAAAATACATTTGCTTCCAAAAAATAGAAATACATTTGCCCCCCAAGATAGGGCAATACACTGATCTCCCCCCCCCAAAAAAAAAATATAAACCCATTTGTCATTCAAAAATAGGACAATACATTTGCCCTATTTAAAATACAAAAATACATTAGCCTCCAAAACAGGGGAATACATTTGCCCCCTTCATTTCGGCAATGCATTTGGCCCCAAAAAATATAGATATAAACTTGCCACCAACATTAGGGCAATACATTTGCTCCCAAAAAATAGAAACACATTTGCCCCCCAAAATAGGGCAATACCTAAAAGCAAAAAAATTTAAAAACATTTGCCCCCCAAAAAATATTAATGCATTTGCCCCTCAAAACAGGGCAATGCATTTGCCCAAAACAAATATACAAATAAATTTACCCCCCAACAAGGAACAATACATTTGTCCCCAAAAAATAGAAATAAATTTATCCCCGAAATAAGACAATACATTTGCCCAAAAAAAAAAATTAAACCGAAAATTAAACCTTTTTTCTATTATTATTTTCCTGTATATGTTGAATTGAAGCCGTTACCATCGAAAATTAGATTTAAACCTGAAAGTTTTTAGCTACAAATATTTAAATTCCAAAAATGTTATGTATGAAGGTCAACCCTAAACCAAAAAATTCAATTGAATTGCACATATTTTGCATTTCTACATAATCAATGTTTTTGAACAAATTCCAATTGCACCCTAGAAATCACCTAGAGTCCAAGTAGTCCTAACCCTAGCCGCCACCCTGAAAACCTAAAATTGTTGAACCCTGCCCCGAAACAGAAGGCGGCGCGAAACACGAGGACACATTAATGTGGGTATGCGTCATGGGTCATGCATGTGGGCATACGGCATGCGGCATGCGGCATGGATTATGGGTCAGCGCTGAAACATTGAAACTGAAACACTGTTGAATTACCTGCTGGAGTTACTGCGGGGGGTAAAAACTCTGGAGCGTGTGAATGTCAGGGTGGACAAAGTCGGGCCACTGCCCGAGGTTGCTTTGGCCAGCAGGAGCCAGAAGGTGCCAGGAAGTAATGAGCCGCTATTTGAGGTGTGAGAAATAGTGTGACCCCACTTTTCTTCTCCTGTTTGACATGAAGTTTAGGCAAGTAAATTGAAAGACCATGCACAAGGCTTGGACATGCTTTATCCTATGTTGCCAAAGCGCTTTTGGGAATTCCTATGAAATCTTGCCTTTTCCCATTGGGCAGCCTCCCCTAGGAGGAGGTTGTGTTTTCCCAAATTTTCTTGTATGAAAGTTGATGGATTTTGTTAGACATCCAATGTAATAAGTTGTGTTTTTATATCATCAAGATGTTACATTGGATATCATTGTCTTTCTAGTGCTTTGCAGGGCTTTTTTTTTGGACCAGTGTCCCCCCTGCTGGCTTCATTGCAGAGGCCAGTTTTTGGAGGGATGAAGCCAGATTGGTCAGATTTCTGACAGTCTGGCGAAATTTCGCCAAAAAAAAAAGCCCTGGTGCTTTGATCCTAGCATGAATAGATCTTGATCTTTGTATTGGAGTTAGGAATAAGCACGCGCCTTTACCTACCTACCACGTGGATGCGGGAATTGCTTAATGGGGGGCGCATAACATCTCACTTTTCATTGGTCAAAGATTGGAGGTTGTCCACTAGAATACTTACACCGGATAGACAAGCACTTGAAGTTAATACTATGTCATCACCTTCTCCCATTAGAACTCAAGATGAATGCATACTTATAGTGGACAAGTTTGGGATCATGTTGGGAGGTGATCTTAAATATTGTCCTGTATACAAACCGAGTTTATTCAAGAAGAAAGGAGTTGTAAAGGAACTTCCTTAGAACAATAATGCAACTACAAAAGAACTTTCACAAGTATAATTCCACTAGACATCTAGTTCCTAGTGTGAAACCATGCTGGACAAAATCCACAATGACATGGAAATTTCCGTATACAACAAGGTGGACAATCCAATGGAAAAAATGATTTTGCCCACTACCACCGCATGTCCAGGTCTAAATCAGGCCCCATACTTGAAAGTCCAATGGTAGAGCATTCACATCAGAGGAATGGCCACTTGACAATAAGTCTATGTCATCAACCACTCTTGCCAAAACTGATGATGAAGCCATAGTTGCAGCGGACAAGATTGGGATCACGTCACAAGGCGATCCCAAACTTGTCTAGAGGACAAAAACGCTCTTCTTCACCAAGATGCCTTCAAACTAATATAATTTCTTCCACTCCTACCTCTCTTATTATTCCAACAATGTACTGAATTGCTCTCGTCGCAGCGACTCAGCTCTCGCACAATTCAAATAGAACTTGACCAGGTGAACTCTTTTTCTTGTTTCTTTTGTTTCTTTTTCTCGCTTTTTGTAGACTATTACAATGAGTTTGGGCAGTGCTTGAGGTACTTCGTCCATATTCTCATTGCCCATGCTTTGCCACATGACGCATTGTCTTTCTTTAGGTCTGTTGCAAAGGATAAGGTAGGTACACCCAAATGTGCCACGGACCTTAAATGGCCATCTACACTATGTGTAGATCTCCAAAATCAGTTCTGTACCTGTGTGGATGGAAGAAACGCTTTTAGAACCAAACTTTTGTTCCTTCATAACTTTTGCATACAGTATCCAAATGCCATGCTCTCTGGTGCGTTGGAACCTCCTTTCACTTGCCAACAAGAGTATACAAAAATTAGATCAATTTAATAATAGTAACTAGGCTCAGTAGCAAAAAGTGGCAGTTTCGGGTGTACCTACCTTATAGCAGTAGCGTAGGGCCGCTCCATTTGTTTCATTGTTTCCATTTTGGAATTTATTTTGTCATGAATTCTAGATTCTGATCGTTCTGCAAACTATTCAGAGAGCACAATTTTATGTTCAATTCTTCCACGAGAGTTTGCATCACCTAAAACAAGATGTGTAATTGTGTAAAAGAATTTTGAGTTGTAACTTGAGTAGTAACCAAAACTTCGAGTTCTACAGGTCTATAGATCTGGTGAAATGAACAATGTGTAGGTAGGAGGCCCATAAATTGCACATTTTACCCCTAAAGTTCCATTGTCCCCTCAAAGTACAAAACGGATTTCAGGCAGGCTCCTAAGATGTCAAAATTTATTGAGATTTTCTGAATATTTTGGTGAATATAAAAAACCACATTAGCTTGCCCAAAATATAGTTTTTATTTCAATTGGTGCGTGGGAACAAAAGTTATGGCACAGAAAGCCCTTCTTTTTAGTTTGGTGGGCAAGAAAAAAAAACTTATAGAAACTTAAAACTTAAAAAATTTGTTTTGTATAGATTGTGTTTTTATCTACATGGGAAACTTTGATTCATTTCATTTGGATTTATTGTGAGAAAGTTATGGACAATCTTGTTTTTTTGGACACACATTCTTATACTAATATAGTACAATATCCTACAATTAAATATGCACAAAAAAAGCATTTTAATTTTGTTTTTGCTCTTTGCTTTGGAAATGGTAGTTTTGAATGTTTTTTGATGGAAAAAATGGCCTTGGGACTTTAGGGGTTGAAAGCTGAAACTGAACTTTGGGGAGGTAAAGCTTCTTGAATTATTTTTGAGTAAATTTTTCTTGAAAGACAAGTAGAATTGGCATCTAACCCAAGTTGTTTCATATTTTTAGGAGCTTTGTAGAATTAGATATGAAAATTTGAAGTTGAAATGGCATAGGGCTCTAAAATCGCCCACCTTGTAAAATGTACACTATTTGTACATTGTTGAAGGCTATAGAAAAAGCAACATGTATAGATAGTGTACATTTAAAGAGGTGGGCGATTTTAGAGCATGTGTGCTTTTAGAACCTCTTATAATTCTAGATTTGAGTACCTAGGGGCACAACTTTACATTCTTTCTCCAGAACATGTTATTAACCCCTAAAGTCCCATTGGTCCTACGGGGGCCAAAATGCAACCTTAAAATAGGCTCAGATAGTCTCAATATTAATTGTAATTTTTTGAAACGTTTTGTGAAGCTAGAATAATATATAAGCTTCATAAGAATCTTAATTTTTATTTCAATCAATGCTCAAGAACAAAAAATTATGGCACAATTAGCCAAAAATGGAGGTCGGCAGGAAAATTTTAAAAATCACAAAAAATCAAAATATATATATTTTTTAAGTAGTATATTCTTGTCTACATGTGAAGCTTTGGTTCATTCTATTTGGACTAGTAATGAGAAAGTTATAGACAATCTTGTTTTTCAAGCAATCTAAGCATCTTTTTCACAAAAATAACTTGTAGAATTCATTTTTTAATTCAATTTTCACACTTAAAATAAAAAATTATTTGACAGGGTTAAGTATGCTTGTTAAAATAATCTCATTGTTTGAATCATTATATTTCTATTTCATCTCATAACCCTAGTACACTACATGACATTTGGACCTCTAGGTACCATAGCCAAAGCTCACCTACAATATGCCAACACAAGTCCACTAAACAATCCATAGAGAGGTCATTCTTATAATGAAATCTATTGTCCATCATGAATCCTCAAAAGGTATAGGACAATATGAAAATGAGATCTTAACTGCTCATTGTCAAAGCGCAGGAATTGTGTTAAATGTAGAACTTTAGACATCATTTTCGCATAGTAAGTTATCTTTTAAGAAAAAACTGAACTAAAAAGAGTTGGTAAATCAATCTAAATTTCAACTAAAGAAATCTATTCGAGATTTCAAGTCTTAAATAAAAAATTATGGACAAAATTCAGAGAGAATGTTTGAAAATGTCAAAAATAATGTCCTTCCCAATACTTCTCTAAATTTTGTCCATAACTTTTGATTGGAGGCTCTAAATCTCAAACGGATTTTTGAAGATGAAATTTAGATTGAATTAGGAGCTTATTTTAGTTCAAAGTATTTTAGAAAAAATTATTCTACTACGGCAAAATGAGATTTGAAGTTTTACATTAAACACAATTCCCTCTTTGACTTAATTAGGTATGAACGTTGAGCTTCTACTAAACCTAATTTGTTTATCCTACATGGATTGTTTTACCTCCTACCACCCCACTTATATAAAAAGATTGTGTGTACGTCCTAACTTTCTATAATGTGATTTTGTGAGCAATGGTGAAGACATAGTCTAGTTTGATTTCAATTTTGACCATTTTATTTATTTTTAAATCATTAAATGATACTATTGAGCATAACAAATTGTTATGGATATCCTAGAAGTTGACTTCGTACCAATATGTTGATGGTATTACAGAATTTATATTCATATGTATACCAGTATAAGAGGAGTCTTGAAAACAGTTTGGGCATTAAGAACTGCCCCTACAAGAGTGCCCAAAACAGTGCACATAGGATGTAGAAATGAAAATGACTTAATGTGGTGAGAAACTACCAACCCATGTGTGTGATTTTAGGCTATTGAATAGGTGACATGGTTCATCATCTTATGTGATTTTACTCATAATAAAGACCTGAATTTGGTGAGGTCTGTGGAATGACTTTGAAATGTCAAAAAAATTGCAAAAGAAATTGCAAAAAACATATCTGAGGCTAAACCTCCTTCTACTAAAATGCTTCTCAATCACTCATAACTTCTTGGATTGATGTGAAATTTTAATTACACAAACTAGACTAGTATGCGCAACTTTTCATGTTGTTTTTTTTAATTAGAAATGGACATTGTATGAAGAAGAAACAAGCCGCCAAAGTTCACTGTAATCCAAAAATGTTGAGATTTTAAACTTCGAATTGCTTCCAAACATTCACAACAACTTGGATTGACATTAAAATCTTACCACAACAACTAGACTTCAAGGGAAACATAATCCAACAAATTTTATTGAAAACTAACATTGGATGAAGGAGATACAAGCCCCCGAAGTTGCAGCCATCAAATGCAGTTTTGTGGGTTCAAATTGAACTTGTGAGCTTTGATTGGCTTCCAATAAATCAATACATCTTATATTGAACTGAAAATTTTACCACACAAACTAGAAGAGAGAACGCAAATTTTCCAATAAATTTTATTGAATTCGGACATCATATGCAAAAGTTACAGCACTTTGAATTGAATTTGAAACTATGTGAGGAAACTCTAGGTTGTTTAGTGGTTGCAATATATTTTGATTTACAATCAGGAGTGAATTGAATGGAAACGTATAGTGGATCATTCTTAGAATCATCGTTTTCATTTACAGACATGGTTAGGATTATTCTTAAACTCATTGGCTCCATTCAATGACATGTTTTGATTGATTACACTGACTTTGGAAAATCATATCATTTCAAGTCAAAAAATCAAACTTAAAATTTCCGTTGTTGTATTCCTCATTTATCTTTCTTCCACAAAAATGTAAAAAACTTTTGGTCCATCCATTTTTGTATAAAAGTCTTTTTTTCCCTTAGTTGAGCATTTTTTAAGCCTTCTACTTCATATACGTTTTATTGAAATCATTTTCAATCCCAGTGCCCTTTTTGTCACTCGTACCCTTTGAAATTCTAAACTAGTACTCAATTGGTATGTTGTAAACTTGATCCACGCCTAACATTGGTATGAACAATTTAGTCCTTTTTTCAATCTTAGACTTACTTCTACTTAACAATTTTTTAAAGAATGAAAATCAAGTTTTGGGAAGGGAATTTTTTTTCTAAACTTTCAACTCAATTCTTCAACATAATAAATTTTAAATTCAAAGTCTGTAGTGCAAAAAAATTCTACAAATGGCGGTCAAAGCCATCTAAAGTTGCAAGCCAAAATTCAAAAGATTTTTTTTCTCCAACTTTGAATGCTAATATCTTTTAATCTGTATGGTCAAACTTCATGAATTTTTTACCACATGATCTAAGAAAAGTCAAGTACAAGATCCTATGGTTAGATTATAAAAAAAGGATTTTTTTTGTTTTCTTAGACAAATGCAATAGAAATGACAATTTTGAATGTTTTTTGACAAAAAAATGGCCTCAAGACTTTAAGGATTAAATTGTCCTTAACTGCACGTGTTATTATTTTAAAGAAAAATTTAGGTTATGACTTGGCTTCAAAAAATATTTTTTTAAATGATATGTATATAATTGTAATTAATGTTTATGTAAAAAATTAGTGTGTCATCACAATTCAATTTTCATTTGATATGTGATATTTATAAAATAATGAAATGAATGTGCTAAAGTATAATGTGACTAGACATCCAATTCAAGTGTGAAACCAAGCACCATATAGACAAAATCAATAATGATATGGCAATTTTCCTCCATACCAAGGTGGGCAATCCAATGGACAAAGGAATTTGTCTACTATCATTGGACATTCTAGTGTGAATTTATAGTCATGCACAAGTTGAAAGAAGGCCTCAATTATGCTAGTCACACAAGGCCTCATTAGTCGAGCCATAAGAGCATGGCCACCCTTATGAGCTAGGAATTTGACTCTCTTCAAATGTGAATGAAAAGTGCCATGGATTTTTCACAATATCTTCTCAAGACTCTATCCTAATATGTCAAAGATTGGTCCTTGAAATCACTTTTTCTCCTTAATTTAGTTACTTTATCTTTTATTCTACTTGATGAATGATTACTGGACTATTTATAAATCATATTTGGTAAGCAAGGTTGAGGACCTCTCAAAATTAGTTGAAAAATTTGAGATTGGCAAGTGAGGGTGGCTATGCTCTGAAGAGACTTCTAGAAGGATGACCCCTTTGAATCCCGATGGTGTGACGCAAAGAACCGTGGAACCCAGCCTGCCGCAGCCCCGCAGCCCCAGCACCTGCCGCTCCCATGACATGTCATGCCACGTGGACCTAATCTCCTCCACCCACCAAGAAGCCCCTTTCACACACGCCTCTCCCATAGAACATACTGCAGTGCCCTTCCTTGGCGAGATTCTTCCACAGCATGGATACGAAATACCCAGTCGACACGTCTCGCCATTAGGAAACCGATATACCCTTTTTTCCAAGTGGCGATGCATCCCCAGTTCTAGGAGTAACGTGTCTCGTGCTCGTTGCAGCCTGGCGACGATTTTACTTGGCGATGATGGCTATGGCGGAATTGGTGATGGGGTGGAGGTTTGGGGGAGCATATATGGTTGAAGCGTCTTGCTGGTGGGAGAGAGATAACTCAACCAATTTTCGAAGAAGGTAGTAGGAGGTGAGCATTTTGGAATTCTAGCAAGGGGTTTTCATCGATATTGCAAGTGTTTTGTGGAATTAGAAACTGTGGTTGTGTAATTTATTTGTCAAATCACTTTTAGCAATTGAGGACAATAGAGTGATCATTTGAGCTCAAGAATGACGACGGGAGTGTTGTCATCGCCAATTGTCCTGTATTTCGTGTGAGTAATCGGCAGTGTAAGAATCTACGTGAGAAGGAATTGGTGGTGAGATGCTTATCAGACGTAGTCGAGGTGTGGGAATGTGACGGAGGCACTTAATGAATTTGTGTTGGAAATTGTGGTTGACAGATTTTCTACAAGAGAAGATAAGAAACTCAAGACAGAAGTGTAGCTTGTAGAACTTGTTGAAGTTCAAGGAGAAAATCCGGAGCTCATCCTCATCAATCAGGTCAGTACCAAAGAATCTGACTTAGAATCTGATCTAGAATCACCAGAGCTTGCTGTAGATCGTTCTATCTTTGTTGTGTCGTGAATGCGTAATTGAGAATGATCTGTAATGGAAAATTCCTGCTGCTTTTCGTGGATTGAACGAATGTTAACATCGGGGATTGATGCCGTAATTAAATTGTGATGTAAGCATACAATTAAGTTTGCAAATTTGTGACAAATGCAGGATGGCACGCGAACGCGACTTCAACTTCCAAGGCTCCGACCTCGACCGCGGCGTCCACACAGAGCCCCAGGAGACTGCATCCGGCTACAGCAGCAAGTTCTTAGACACCACCAAGGTCGCCACTCCCGAACCAAAGAGCGACAGCGCCGTCACATTAGAAAACACCGAAGGAGATGCGACTCTCAGCGGGAACTACAACTTCGAAGGCTCCGACCTCGACCGCGGCGTGAAACCCGAACCACGGCAGACAGAAGACGGCTACGCCAGCACTTTCTTAGACAAAACGCAAGTCGCCACTCCGGCACCAAAGAGCGACAGCGCCGTCACGTTGGAGAATACCGAAGGCGATGCGACTCTCGCCGGGAACTACAACTTCGAAGGCTCCGACCTCGACCGCGGCGTGAAACCTCAACCGAAAGAATCCAAAGACGGCTACAGCAGCACGTTCTTAGAAGACACCCAAGTCGCCACTCCAGTGCCGAAGGGCGACAGCGCCATCACCTTAGAGAACACCGAAGGTGCGAAAACTCTCACCGGGAATTATAACTTCGAAGGCTCGGATTTGGACAGAGGGCTTCAAAACCAACCTAGGGAGACGAAAGAGGGATACAGCAGTTCGTTTTTGGACAAGTCGAAAGTGGAGACGCCGGATCCGACTGGGGAGAGCGCGGTGACGTTGGAGAATACGGAAGGGAGCGAGAAGAAGTTGGGGAATTTCAATTTCGAAGGCTCAGATTTGGATAGAGGGGTTGATACGAGTGGCTTTCTGGAGAAGACGAAGGTGGAGACGCCGTCTCCGACGGGAGAAAGTGCAGTGACGCTGGGAAATTCGACCTAAATTGAGAGAGGATGGCAGAGATTACTTGTAGAGTGTGTTTGATGTAGAGCTTGTATCGTTTGCCACTATTGAGTATATAAACGGAATAATTGTGGTATATAAACTTGAGTAATTTTTTTTCTCTTTTGGTGGTTCTGGAGTGTTGTGATGTTTCCGAACCCCAGTAATGGCATTGGCTCATTCGTATGTACTATTGCATTGTGTGGATTTCAACAACTAGTTTAACCCCTTTAGGATGGTATGGCCAGAATTGGCCTACGGTGCCTGTTTTCTGCAATTTTGAGGGCCTTCTTTGAGTTCACTGAAAATACGTGCAACCACAAGAATGTGGGCAAAGTCAGGAACAATATTTAGGATTTAAAAATAAATAAAAATTGGGAAGTATGTAGATTCCCTACCTGCGAGAACAATCATTTTTTGTGTATTTGAGGATATAAGTAGCTGTTAAGCGAACAGGCAAAGCCGGTCATTCTGCGTTTGAGTTTGTTGTATTGGGTAGAGTTGTGCGCTTGCATTTGAAGAGATTGAAGTGGAGTGCCGTGTTTGAAGATTTGGGTGGCAAAGTCTTCCTCTAGCGACAAACTCGATTCTCCAGCTATAGAATTCATTAGGTCAGAGAAGCACAAATTTCGTTGAAATTTGAACCCTAAACTAACGAAGGACTGAGTATCGATAACTCTTTATGAGGATTGAGGACTCTTTCTCGAAGGACTAAGGTATCGACACTTGCTTAATTCTTAGATTTCTTTTCATGAATTTCATCTTGAGAGTTGATGCTCCAGACTCCCGACTTCTAGCTTGTGCTTTGAAATCGAATGTTATTGATTCCATCCCCTTTGATCTGATTTGGTGGAATCGGCTGTTTAGTTCAAATGTCTTTCTTCGTTTTGAGTGGTGGAGCTCATTCTACAACTCTGCCTCCGTTTGGGTGGGTAAGTTTCTGATGTATGCTCGGTTTAGAGAGGTGAAGATCGATTGGAGCTACATTTCTAGCAATCTTACATGATTCGAGCATGATTTCACCACTCGTGCATGATTCTTCTTCGTTTTCAAAAGTTGTGATAATGAGGCTCACGAGCCCCACCAGGGATGTTTCCGGTCAATACTTGACCAGCAACCGGTGCAGCTGCGGCAGATGGGACGTCTGCAACGTTTTTTCTGCTTTCTTCTGCAACTTGATACAATACAAATTTCGTATACTTGGGACCCATCACCCATCTTTACTCACGAATGTCTTGCAGGACCACAGCTCTCTTGAATTCACTTTTGATTGTAGGACTGTGTGCGCTTTTGATTGCGGAACTGTGTGGCACACTTGTTGTGCGGTTGTTGTGTAAAAATTTCAACTCAAAAGATGTGTTCTAGAGTTACCAAATGGTGATTGTACAACAATGTCCCTCAAAAAACGTTGGAATGACTCTTGTTTGCCATTCTTGGAACATCCTAAAGGGGTTAATGGTAGACATGCTGATCGACATGGAGCATTAGTCATCAAGAGCTGAGACTTTATTTATTTCTTGTCTGTACAAGATCTTACATATAATTTACAGGAGAGTGTATAAGAGCGCCACTGGAAATGACCATGCTCCGTTTTCCTCGGTACAATATTGTTTCAACTGTTGTGAAGGGCATGCTCGTAGAAGATGGGGCGAGCATGTAAACCGTCAGCAACAGTGAGCACCATGATTACGTCGTCACTGATTTCCAAGACTTTCTTTACACCTGTTCCATGTTCAAATCAAAACGCCCGAATGTTAGCGCCGTAAAAACTGATATCTGAAACTCATCTCTACGACATGCACTCTAAAGAAACTACAGCCTTAAGAAAATTCGACGCTATATTGGCTATACCTGCATACATAGTCTTCATTATCTCGGCTGTTCTTTGCGTCTCGCACCACACATGAAGTATACACTTGCAGAAACTGTGCCTCGTAGACACACCATCTCTTGCTACTACCTGGGTTCATCAATTCACACAACAAAGCAATAAAATATGATAAAACTTATTAGTCATCAACAGCACGCAGAACCAAAAATCAAGTGGCACCAGAATGAATGTCACATTAATGACCATGATTCAAGCTTACCAAGCCATATAATTTCTTGAGTAGCAGACGATAGGCAATCTCAGTAGAGAAGGAATTTGGGTCAGGGTATGACATGGCTCGAGTTACGGAGACTCCCACTCGCTGCCCATATACGGTGCAAATGTAGTCCACCTTCTTCCAGTTCGAGGACCAATACTCTACTTCCATCTCTGTCACCACATCTTGAGCCTGAAAACTCCTCGCGAAATACTCCACCGACAACGACTGCAAATTGGAATATTACAAAACCATTCAATTTAGTTTCCACTGTGTTCAATGACCTAAACATAACTAATGAACTGACTGCGACTACGGGTATATTACCTCAGAGATCGTAGAAGAACCACCAGCATTCTGCTCGAATTTCACTCGCAGTGCATCTCGGCACAATTTGAACCGCGAGAAGGAAGAAAATGCAGTAAGTCTTCCAATTAAAATCTGACACGGACCCTCCACAGCCAGCTCCAGTTGATCCTCCCCTCTCCTCTGCGAGGTCAAGGCTATGGTGACAAGCAGATTCTCTAGCACGGGCGATGTCACGATGAAATCTTTGTTGAGCATCACCAGTTTCGGCTTACAGCTTGCACCCCTTCCCAGCTCTGCTTCACTCGCCTTCTTGAATTTCCTATGTACAGCATTCTCCTCGACTTGCGCCGGTTTCACATCTTGACTCGAGGACGGGGAGCTTGAATAGAAGTTCCTGAACCGAGGCTTCACCCTAGTCCGTGAATAATTGGAAACCGAATGATCGTTACATTCCTCAAGTTCCTCGGTATGTGATCCAAGATGCGGCCATTCCTTGGCATTTACATGGCACCGGGGTATCTCTCTGGGAGGAAGAGAGCGTTGTGCTACATCCGACCAGTTTGGCACATACCGAAGAGATCTTGCCCGCTGCTTATCTTGCAGCGAGGATTTGTTTTTGCCCAAGTGATAATCGACAACGGGTATGGACGAAGAGGAACCCTGATCGGCCACTGGCGTGTCTCCATCTCCCTTTATCAGGAAGGAAACAGGATCGGCACATAAAACGCTGCTCTCCTGGACTGCGGCGTAACCAACGTCGGGTAGAAACTCTTGACCCGTGCTTTGTTGAGATGAGTCTTGGGCATCCCTGAAGGTACTGCTGTCGCAGCTCCACAAGGAGCAAGTCTGCTGCGATTGATCTCGTAGCAGCAGGCTTGCGAATACCCTGTCGGATTTCTCCGCTGAGGCTGGTGATACCACCAACATTTGGTTCGCCCTTCTCGTCAGTCGGATCACTCCCGAACAGGGCTTGCTCACTCGATTGGCAAGTCAGGACGTGGGAGCCGACGGCTCCCACGCCCTGCGTCCCCCGCTGCTCGAACTGGTTCGCTTTCATGTTGTACTTCCGCTGATTGGCTTTTCGATCCCGGAAGGAGTTTATTCCGGCCATAACGATGATAGTGAAATTGTGAGATCGGACGAATACTTGTTCAACTGGTTCTTGAACTCAATTTCGGATGACTGCAGATAAACCGCGCTCAAGCAACAAACAGCTCAGCTCCAAACCTGAATCCTAGCCTGCGACAGCGCATTCACAATCTATTTTAAATTCGTGTATATTCAAATGAAATTGGACTTTCACATGTTCCATCTCGCTCGTCACCAGACTCTCAACTTTCACAGATCTAGACAACTGACCAATTGCAAAACTCTCGCCAAAATATTAACTCAATTGCAAGAAAGCCGAATAGTCACAAGAGTAATAAAACATCAGAGATTCCAAAAAAAATAGTGTAAGACAATCAAAACGCAATTTGAAAATTTGAACGTGTTTTCCAACAACACTGACTTATCAAGCCTGTGCGGAGCAGCAATTAAAATGCAGCACAATCCACATATATCCACATCTACATAGCATCGGCCTTATAAGCAAAATAAATAATCCCCTGCCAAGTGCAAGGTGATAGACCTCAGAGCTCTTACCTTAATGCACAGTATCGAGCAGCGACACGAATTAAGAAGCAAGATCGACGTCGTCAAAGTCAGCACATTACTGTTAAAGCTTCAGCAAAGACACAAACTAATCCGTATTTCCACCTCCAGAAACGTCTGCTGGACTGCGGCAGGATCAGGTAAGGTTCATAATCACAAATCAAAGATTATAGCGAAAATTTGCGAGAGAGAAGCTCGGGAGAGGCGGAATTTCGGTCTGCAACGCGCAGTGAGATTTAAGTTTGCTTGGAGCAGACGTTTATAGGGAAACAAGGTCTTCGGTTTGTCGTGGAGACAACGCCATCGCCAATAATAGTAAACATCACAACTCGGGATATTATTAGTGAAAGAGTGCTAAGCAGACATATCGGACGCGGACATGGAAAGAAAAGTAAGGTGAAAGTAAAAGTGAACTCGTTGTCCACATTCCACAGCTGCGTAAATAGTCAAAAAATTCATATAGTCAAAAGTAGACACTTCTTTGAGATGAAACTTTTTAATTTTTGAATGCCTGAAATCTTTTTTGAATTTTTGCATATTTTTGGTTTTACAAAAATATGATTTAAATACTTCAAATTCATCTCATTGGTTATGAAGGAAGATCATATTTTAAAGATTCATAAATTATTTTGGATAAATGAGAAGGTATTTGGACAAAACATTGGCTTACAATACTCTTTGGACAATTATGGATGTCTAAGCACTTAGGAGTTAACAAGTTTCTATAAATGTAGCAAAACGAAAGCGGAAATCATGCTTTATATTTTTTGAATAGAAAAAAATTAAAAAATTAAAAGTTTCTATTGTTGGCATTGAACTTCAACTACTTCTTTTCACTGGGAATTTTTTTGTTTTTACAAGGATGAGAAGAGTTGAATGTAGTTGCCATGGTCAAGGAAATCATGTTCTATCAAACAACATTGTAGACATACTAGACACTACCAAAGCAATGGATGTAGGAGGGGAAGATCTTAATGGGTGCAAAGATTTGCACACTAATGTCTTACGCTACTAGGTAAAAGTTTATAAGATTTTATGCATGAAATCTTAGACAAATCTAACAAAAGACTGTATGGTTGGATTCGTAAAGAAAACAATGTTTTTATTGTTTTTATTTTTTGGCACTAAAAATGACAATTTTGGGATTTTTTGTTATAAAAAGGTGGTTTTTATTTTGTAAGAATTAAGCAAAAGCGCTAAAATTTGAAAGAAAGAATAACTTGTGATTTCTAGCTTATAGAGAAAAAAATGTGTTGAATTGAAAAGCCTTGGTAGCAAGAGAATTGTCAATACTAGTTGGATTTTATTTCTTTGGACTAATAGGATTTTTTTGCTTCTTTTTTGCTTCTTTGAAAGAATAATAAGATAATTATAGCTAAAATTGTCCAAATTAGCATTTGAGCATGCATCTATTAGTAAGGTGTCTAAGTTTTTTTCAATAAAGAATGATATTGCCATATTTGGATGATAATACATAATTTTAGATGAATAATTGAAGTTTAATCTAAAATCTACATATTTATGAATGTAAATAGCTTCATTATTCCAATCAATAGTGTGAGTTACACTACTAGTATAAAAACTGAAATTAACCCCTAAAGGACCATTGTCCCCTCGGGGGACAAATGGGTTTTCGGGCAAGTACCTACGAGCTGAAATTTTCTCCTGATTTTTTGAAACTTTTTTTGGAAGTAGAAAATCTGATTAGCTTTATGGGAATATAATTTTTTTCACAATCGGTGCCCGGGAAAAAAAGTTATGCCCAAATAAGCTCAAAACAGGGGTCGAGGGGCAGCAAAAAAAATTTACAATTTTTTTTTTTTTTTTTCTAATTTTTTTTTCTTGTAGATTATATTTTTGTCTATCTGAAAAGCTTTGATTCATTTCATTTGGATTTTTTATGAGAATGTTATGGACAAGCTTGTTTTTCGGGCACTTAGAGCATCTTCCTGAAAAAATAACTTGTAGGATTCATTTCTGAATGTAATTTTTATAATTTTTCAAAAAAAAAGTTCCATAAGGTTTAGTTTTTTTGCTAGAACTATCTCACCATTGGGATTAGTGATTTTTAATTCCATATAAAAGATATTAATATTTTAGATTTTCTTTCTATCTTGTACCTACTTCTACTTAACAATTTCTTTAATAATGAAAATTAAGTTTTTTTGGATTTTCTTTTTTCCCCTAGACTCTCAACTCAATTCTCCACTATAAAGATTAAAAGCTCAAAACTTTGTAGTGCAAAATATTTAAGTTAAAAATGTTCAAAGTCATAAAATCTAGTCCCGCAGTGTGCTGAAAAACTTGTTTTTTTCACTTTAAACGCAGATATCTTGCAATCTGTGCGGTCAAAAATTCTGAAATTTTTTCCATACATTTTCATACTAGTTAGGTATAAGATCCTACGGTTAAATGTGAAAAAAAAAAAAAAAAATTCAATTTTTTTTACTCTTTGCTATAGAAATGGGAGTTTTGAGTGTTTTTTGGCAGAAAAATGGCCTTGGTCCTTTAGGGGTTAAACTTCATAGTGTATCCAAAAATCAATCCTAGGACTTCATGAATAGAAGTTGTAAATTTTAGGAAAAAATTGGTTAGAATCAGTTTACAAACATGTTAAAATGAGGTATATTTACCTTCAATCCTACTTGTAATCCTCTTGCAGGTGGCAATAGAATCTACCTATGGAAGACAACATTAAGGATAGACCTTGCTTCCCATGTCTAAAAGGCATGGCAACTTGAACTACCCCCAATAAACTCTTCATTCATGATGGTCTTCGGACCAACATTATTTTTCTTATAAGGTGATAGAAAATCGCCATATGGCAAAATTTATTTCTAGAATTGCTAGATTTTGACAAGCACCTTCTCTTTATGTGGCCAAAAAATTCATCTATTTGATCAATTTTCACCTTCCTTTAATTGAAATAGATTTTTTTTCCACCAAATTCTCCACTTTTCATCTATACATGTCAATCCAAACATTGTGCCCACTCACTACAACCACTACCTTACTACTTCATACTAATTCCATAATATAAAAAATTGCAATGTTACATTAATATAGTGGTTTACAAGAATTTAGATAAACTCAATATACAATAGACCAAACTATTTTCACACTATCTCTAATTTTAATCCACATTTCATCAAATTTTCATCTAAAGTTCCACTTTGATTTCCAAAGGTTCACATTTGAGACTTGGAAGGGCTTGCACTATCATATTCAAACTCTACTTTACTTGAACTTGTGTAGTTTCACTATCATGTAATTCACTCTCATTCTCATTTAGTTGACAATTATTGTTCATATTGGATACTAATTTAGTGCAAATGAACCATCTCCATCCTAGTTTTGTTTTTTTGGTGGAAATTTAGTTGACAATTAAATAATATTCATGTTGACATTATTGGTATTATTACCACCATTGCTTCCATTTATGGCAAACAACCTATTTCAACCACTTAAGCATGTACACATATTTCAAGCATAGGTTTTTTGAGTGCCAAATTTTTTCCATGTACGAAAATAGAATTTAGAAGGATTGCATACTTTTCCAAAATTTTATTTCACAAAATGCAATTACTATGAATTTTTTAGTGGAAGATTCTCTTCAACCTATATTGATCATATAGGCCTTTCTATTTTTGACCATAGGTTGATTGCAAAGTGGATTGCAAACACTAAATTTCATTATTAGTGTAGTGCCAAGAAGAAAAGTCAAAGTCAGCATTCCCACCTTGAAGCCCATGGTCAGAAAACTGAACCTCAGAATGCTAACAAACAAGAAATGCAACAAATACCCCTCCTTCATCACAAATTATGCAACTTCTTGCACAATTTAGAATTCAATTTTCTACACAATTTAGTATGCAACTTCATGTATGGGAGGCAACCCATTCCTGATGGACACACCATTATGGCAATCTCTTGCTTTGTTTCCTAGCAGGAAGTGATGACCAACTATTAATTATGGTACAGTTCCTAGCACAATTGTGGTGCATTATGATTGGCTACTAGACTCTCAATATTGCAATCAAACCTTGGTGGATTTTGCAGCCAGTCCTTGGTCAGCTATAGGAAGGTCTACATGACTAGTATGGGTCGAACATAATCTTCAGCTAAAAAATTCACAGAAATTATGTTTTGAGAAATTAAAATCTAAAAAATTATGGAAACCTTATTGTGAACTCTATTTCTACACATGGGAAAATATCCCTACTGTCAAAACTTGCCTTGAAAATATAAGTATCTGCTTAAAGTGGTCAGAAATGGGTTGCTTCCCTTACAACTTAGTCTGCAATGCAACTTCCTGCACAATTTAGAAGGTAGATCAATCACCATCATCGCAGAATCCTAGAATTCACCACACTTAATAATTCATCCTAGTAGTCAGAGTAGTAGTTGTAGTATCTATAATCTAAGTATCCCCAATGTCGACTACCGTTGTTGCAATTTCTAGTTTCTTGTAGGAGACTGTGAATTAACTTAACATGGATGGACAATTTCATTAAAATGGCAATATTATTTTTAAATGGCATGAAAACAATTCAGAACGTCTGTTTTGAAATCTATACATGTCCTAAATGGTGAAAATGGCACACCGTCAAAGTGGCACTTGGAATACCGCCATTTCAGTGAAATTGCCCATACGGGCACTCTATCATCTGTCGCAGATGATTTTATCGATCAATCCTGAGGATGACATCTGTGGATTCTGGAAAACTGCAACTGCGTGTCATGCCATTGACATTTCTGGCATGGAGGAAGGAGAGCGTGGTGGAGGCTATTCGCCAGGCTTGCCTTCAATGGAGCTTCAGTTCCAGATGGGGGAAGAAATTTCACTTTCATTGGCAAATTTTTAATTGAGTTCGTGATTGATCAAGCAAACCTCACTGATGGGTTTAATTGATGCTTTTGAAAAATGATGGGTTGAATCACAGTTTTGAGTAAAAGAAACACACTAAAACATTCAAACAGGGAATTTTGTTAAAATGGCAATATTCCATGCACCATTGTCAGACTACACAGTCTGAACCGCAAAAGTGTCATCTAGTGTCATCTAGGACACATATGGATTTCAGACATTTAAGATTGTTATAGATTTTAGACATATAGGACCAATATAGATTTCAAACTATGCAGTCTAAACTAAAAAAAATGCCGAAGTTGTGGAATGACTGCCACTTTAACAAAATTCACCATTCAACAAGTTTGATGAGCTTCATTGAATTGGAAACTCTACCTAGCTAGGAAGTATTTCACTGATGTTTTGTTTATAGTGCATGTATATGGAGAAACATACAACTTATCACCATAGTTTAAAAGTCACTAGCTACACTAAATAGGACTATTAAAGGGACCAAAAAATTAAAGGGAACTATCGTAGAAAACTATAGATGTTTAAAACATAATGTACAACCCCCGGACACTTCAATAACTATTGATGGACAACAAAGGCACATATTTATATAGTGTGTAGTGTCAATTAATTAGTATGGGTCCCCTTAAAACCCTTATTCAATGTAGAATTAAGATGTTATCCTTCACAAACCTACCACCGTTTCAAATAATGCATGTCGGTTCAAGCTCTTTCATTGGAAACCAAACGCTTGTTGTTTCTATATTATTTGGAATAAACTTGCTAATTGTGGTACTGTACAACAATCCAAGAGAATGGCTTGAGTTGTTGATTTGAAAATTAAGTGTATAACCACTTGCACTGAATATTAATATATATCATGATAATTATGGGTTGACATAATAATAGACAATCTAGATATTGCAACATTTTTGTTTTGATTCTAAATTGTTGAGCACGGTTGGTGATCTAAACTCTATCAATTATGAACCAAATAATCAACTACGGTGTCGAATAGAGAGGCCTTGCTTTGGGAAAGCGCTGGGTTTTTGGCTACAACTAGACTTGGTTGAAACATAAAGGGCCCCATGATTTAGTAAAATATATGTGCATGCTCATAAAATCTCCATAATCCACCATAAAGTCCCAATAAAATATCACATGTTTGTATAAAATAGTTGGTGTTGCTCATAAACCGCATAAGTTCACTTCTAGGAATGTCCCGCCACTAATATGAATGCCACAGCCACTTCAGGACTCCAAATTGAAAATAAAACATCTTTCTGGAAAGCTAACAACAATATCTACAAACTCTCAAAAATCAAACTCAAAATATCATGATGCCCGACTTTTATAGTCGGTCAAAGTTCACTCTCTCCAATTCAAAGGCAGCTCATCACTACTCTTCTTCAAAGCTCATACCTCTCACATATAAACTCCAAATTGATTGTGCAATATCTTTATAGAAATATAACACAATAATCTATACAAATTTTAAGTTTCAACACAAAATAAGATATTGTCCGACTTTTACAGCTGGTCGAAGTTTTCTTTCTTCAAATAAAAAGCAACCTCTCACTACTTCACCTCTAAGCCTATAACTTTTGCATCTTAACTTCAAACTAAGAAATAACAACTTTTTAGAAAGCTAACATCTAAACGCAAACTCTCATAAAATCTGAGAGACAAAAATCTCCTCACCCAAAAGTTGTAAGCCCTCAAAAATTATGCCCTCTCAATCCATGACAATTATCCCTCTCTCACTCATCAAGCATAACTTCCACACAAAAACTCTAAATTAAGCGAGTGATAGGTTTCTGGAAACCTCAAAACAAGATGAACAAGCTCACAAAATTTCATTACAAAAACTCTCATGTACAATCTGTTATGTCTCTCCAAAGCCTAGTTTCCCTTAAGCAAACTATGAGAAAGAAGAAGAAGACCCTCCACCTCATCTTCCACCTCATCCTCCATCCCCTCCACCTAAGCAAATGAATTTTGGCCTCTTAAATGCCACATGGACCATAATTCATCCATTGGCCACCCTTTTCTCCCCATAACTCTATCCTTATCTCACACATTAGAACTACGTGGCCTTCAAAAAAGAATTTAAATTAAAAAATAAAAGATAAAATAAACTTCACCTTTCCATTTAACAACTTCAAATCTACAAATAAAGTTTTAAATGCTTTCAACTAAAGAAATAAAAGAATTAATGCCTAATGGTTATCTAATAGAGGTAAAAAAAAGGTAGAATTTTCTCTATGTGGATCTTTAGACTCTCCAAAAAAAACTCTAGTTTGACAACAATTAATTGTTTTTACATAGTGTAAGTATATATAATGCGACAACGGTACGTACCTTGGTTGCCCTTGTTGAAACAGATGCAACAAGTGGTTGGCGGATGTTGAGCTTCTGAAGGAGAAGCAACAATAAAGTAATAGGCTTTGAAATCACACAAGCTCTAAAACCGCCTACATCCTCAAATGTACACAATGTGCACATGTTTTTTTTCATAGCCTTCAAAAATGTACAAACAATGTACATTTTAGGAGGTGGACAATTTCAAAACCTTATGTCATTTCAACTTCAAAATTTTATACCTAATTCCACAAAGCTCCAAAAAAATATAAAACAACTTGGGTTAGATGCCAATTCCACTTGTCTTTCAAGGAAATTTACTAAAAAATATTTCAAGAAGCTTCGCCTCCTCAAATTTCAGTTTCAACTCTTAGGTGGGCAATTTCTGAACCTGTTACCTTATTTGTTGAAGAGGGACCTTCAATCAGAGTTTAGGATCGCAGGGCTATGGCAGCAAGTTCAAGGCCTTGCGAAGGCAAAGCCACCGACTAGGATAATCAGCTGTGGCGCCAGGCGCTGCCTGTTTCTATACAACAATATTGTATGAGCTTTGGTCCTCAAATCTTGTAGCTTGCAAGTTCTTGATTTAAGGTTAAACAACCCATTGTGGTTAGATGACCCAGAGTGGACATCTAGGGAATGACCCCAGTATGGGATTTTTTTTCACGAGCACCGGTTGCATCCTTTGAATCAGAAGAAGTACTGGTTTATTTCCTCTAATTTTAATTTTTCACCGGCTAATATCCTCCAAATTGAAATTGGCACCGACCAAATTGCAAAATTCCTATAATGTATACAAAATCAATTTGAAAATGAAAATATTAATTAATATTACATCCTTAGCAGGAATTGAACCTGGCAAAGCCCTTCACCATTAGACCAGCGCATATGCGGGTGGGTGAGCCCGATGTGCGACGTCGCACAGCCACAAGCGGGCCCCCACCCTGGCAGGGTCTAGCTCGCCCTTGGCAGCTGCTGGAGAGCTTCTCGAGGGGTAATTCCCTACCGCGGTTTAAGGCCAGTAACTCCTCCCCCCTGTCAGAGCATTTAATGCACGGAGGAAAGATAATTTTTTTTCCTCTCTCTACTAAGCGGACTCAAATATTGTGAGGTATTTTTTGTTGAAGCTTGGGAGAGCTTGGGAGACCTTGGAGAGCTTGAACTTTGGCTCTAATTTTCTTGGTATGTATATTTCTTTTTTTGATTATTCTTTTTGCAAATGGTAGTACATGGGGTGGGGAATGTTTCTTTCTTGTTTTTGAGTTACATTTTTTGTTTGGGGTGAAAGTTTTAAGTGTCTTTTTCTTCTTAAGTTTTGAGTGTCCAATTCTTGTATGCAAACAATTTGAGAGAGTATTTGAAGTGGATATGGAGCCCTCTTTTTGTGCTCAAGTGGTGCTCATGTGGATCATATTGTCTATGACAATGAGCAACTCCTTGAGCTTCAAATCTCGGGCTTGGGAGGTTTTTAATTCTAGTGGAGGGACTTCAATGGGGTTTCATTTTCTCTCCTTGTTGTTGTTGCTTAGGAAGAGGAAAAAATCACATGGTCCCCGTCTTTTTTGGGTAGAGCCTCGTCAAGCGACACATTGGAATTATGTAGAGAGGGTAGTGTGAAGATTAAGTAATGAAATGCACCACAACATATTCAAGAAGTTTTATAGAATGAGTTTTGGTGCATTTGAGAATTTGTTGAACATGTTGACTCCTTTCTTGAGAAGTAGGTGTGTTAATCAAGTGAGGCCACAAATGGAAATTAAAAAAATTGTGGCGTGTGTGATTTATAGATTTGCACATGGGCATAGTCCAGAGTACATGGCAGATCGTTTTAAGATTGGAGCTTCAACCATTAGGAAGTATGTAGACATAGTTTGCGACATACTTACAGACAAAGACAAATTATTTGGTCGTTACATTAGTATTCCTAGTGGAGAACGTCTTCAAAGCATAATCTCCGATTACAAAGACATAACATGATTGCCAAACATTTGTGGAGCTATCAATGGGACTCATATACCGTTAGCAGAGAATCCCAATAGAAGAGTAGCATTAGCTGCTAGTGATTTTTTCAATAGGAAAAAATTTCATTCCATTGTTCTACAAGCGGTGTGTGATTCACAAAAGATTTTCTAGAATGTTTGTGCCGGTCAACCTGGAGGAGTGCATGACGGTGGTCAATTCAAAGTCTCAAGTTTGTACAAGAGTTTGAGAAAGCGAGAGATTCTTCAAGAACCGGTGGTTTTGGTGGAAGATGTTCGTTATACTCCTTATTTGATTGGAGATGCTGCATATCCCATCCGCACTTATTTGATGAAGAATTGGAAAGCCCCGAACGACTTCGAGAAGAAAAGATTTGATAATTCAATGAACTCTGGGAGAGTTGTCATTGAACAAGCATTTGGCACTTTGAAGAACAGGTGGAGGATTCTTAAACATTTCAATTCTAGAGTGGATAGGGCCACTAGGGTCACCGTGGCATGTTGTTGGCTTCACAATTATTGTGAGTTGCTAAACGAACCGGAGCCTCACGTGGCTAATGCACGTTTGAGAGGTGATCCACTAGTTGAATTTGGAAATGCAAGATTACCAGTGGCTAGGGATGGAGAAGCATCAAAGCGTGAGGGAGAGAGATTGAGGGAGAAATTGTTTAGGGAATGGGTTTTGGAAAACCCTAATGATGAATGATTATGATTACATTGCGCTTGTATTTTCTCAAGATTCAAAACATTGATACTTCTATACATGTACATAGAAGAGAAGTTGAAAAAAAGTCTTTTATTCAATGTAGTGGAATTTGGAACAAATCCAAACAAATGCAAACAAATTCCATACAAGTTTGGAAATTCAATGCAATACTTTAAAGTCTTAGAACACCCAAACACATAGAGGGAGTTTCTACTTAGAAGAACTAGAAGAGTCATTGCCCTTTAGAACTTCAACAAACAAAGCGACCATTTGTAATTGGCCCTTCATTGCCATCTCTCTACTCTCTCTCTCACTATCTATCATTTTTTCTGAAATAGATATTTTCATTTTCTCCACCTCAAGAATACCTTTTGAGAAATTGGTAATGGCGGAGGCAACAGAATCCTCCGCCACAACCAATTTCTCTTTCTTTTTCTAGCACTTTTGTTGACTTGTCCCTCACATCTTGGTTGATTAACCGCTTGTGTGCGAGGAGACTGTGCAGAAGTAGCACTTGTAGGGGGAGGAATAAGAGGAGTGGTAGGCAAAGTGTTCTCCTCATCATCACTCACAATATGAATCTCAGAATGTTGAAGATGTACACCTTGGTCAACACCGTGAGGAACCCCATTTATTCTAGCTGTACCACCAAAAATATTATTAAAAATTTCGTACCATAGAGTCCAAGAAGATGGTAGAGCTCCCGTCTCTTCTTGCTTGGCCTTCTCCTCTTGGTAAGTACTCTTCATCTTGTTCCACTTGTCACGAGTTTAGCTCCAAGTTCTCTGAGCATCATTAGGAAATTGTGCATTCAACTTCCTCGCAAAAGTCTCCCAATTTGCTTGCTTGAACGGCTTCCGATTGTACTCCCAATATTTTTCTTCACACATGTCTACAAGGAACGTCAAAGCTCCTTCCATCCACTCTCTCTTCAAATTTGATGATCATAAATCCTTCCTTCTCTCTTGAGTTCCTTGAAAATCCACCCCTCCCTCGTCACCAAGCATAAGTGCTAGTAGACCCCCTTTTGGAACCTCCATAATGCCCCCCCCCAAAAAAAAACCTAACTCACTCTCCTTAAGCTTAAAACACAAATTCACTCCCTGGAGCATACGACCTGGCGCAGGAGAAAGGGCCGCAGGAGGAGAGAGCCGCTGCCAAAGGAGGACAAGGGAGGTCGCGCAGCTGCTGGGGAGCTTCTTGTTGTCAGCTGCTACAGTGTTCATCGGGGGGTTTTCTTCGAGTAATTTTGGCGCAGTAAACCCACCGTGAGGGTTGGGTCGCAGTTTTCGTTTGCTCTGCAGGGGGAGGGGAGGGTAAGGGCTAACCCGCGTTTCCGCGCCCTCACCTGCGACGTCGAACGGAGTTCCTCAGCCCCATGTGCGCGGGCCTATTGAAGGCCAAGGATCCTCCCAACCCATGCAATATAGGGTTGAGGATGGTCATGAAAAGGTTGCAAAAATCAAAAGAGTTTAGGATGTACCAACTTCTCCTTCTTCATTTGTCTCTTCTCCTGCCCCTATAAGATACCGCTCTAGATTTGCATACAAATGGCAAAACTTAGAGGAATTCTTCCACAAGATAATGGCTTCCTCTATTATGTTGTCATAATCTTTACCAGGTCCTTCCATGGCCAATTGCATGACACTTTCCAAATTAGATGTTGTCATACGATTTTGAAGTTTCTGCTTGATATTATTCTGCACAGAAAACGCCCTTTTACAAGTCGCGGTACTTACACACTGACACTTAGTAATTTCAGCAAGAGTTAGTAGGTTAGGGTACTTCAATTTTAGAGAAGGACTCCAACTAATTGAAGCCCATATATCACCAAAAGTTCTATCCATCCACTATGTACTCCCTTGCAACTTGAAAGCAAAAAATTCTTGCTTGCAAGCTGCTACGTCTACCAAGGGGGGAAAAGTCCTTCCTCCTTCACTTTTTTGTTGTCCATATTGCTGCAAAAGAAAATCAAGCTCTACAACTCCCCTTGAAGCCAAACCAATTTGTCTGTGAGGCATGTGAATGGGATTAAGAACTTTGAATGCATCTATTACATCATTGTTTTCAAACTGAACCTCCAAAACAAAACAAACTGCTTGTGCATAACACTTTTGAAATGTTAGGGCAGCTTCAAGGTCAGCACCTGTAGGATCCCTAGTAATTTCAACACCATGGAATTTAGCCCCCCTAATTTCGCTAGACAAGTGATGGAGGTAACCACCTGGGGGTCCAAATTTGGGGAGGATATGAAAACCTGTAGTGGGATTGAATGTGTCTTGGTTTAAATCACATGAATCAAGAAGAAAACACATTCTAATACTTGCAATTTATGTTTTCACAATAGAACCAATAATGGAAATATCAACAAGTTTAAATTGAAAATTTTTAGACAATTTAGAGAGCATGTGCAAAATATCAACCAAGAAATATAGAATGTAAATGAATTTGAAGTCACATAGTGTAGCAAACAGTTGAGAAATGTTAGCATCATCTTTCAAAGAACTCTCACGTAAGTAAATAAGGACTGATTCTAGTGAATCACACAATGTGGTTACCGCTTGCCACCTGGACATCCAACGTATTTTAAGGTATCTTTTAAGGTTCTTTGAGCATCATTTAACTCAGTTTGAAGGGTTTGCAAGACAAATTTCCTTTTAGATGACTTTTTAAAGTGTGCAGCCAAAGCATTTAACATGGAGTCCACTGCAGTGGACATTTGTTTACAACCTTCATTTTTTGAGGCCTCTAGGGCAACCAAATTAGTTCTGTGAGCAACACAATGAATTGAAGTAAGAAATGGATTCACCTTTTTCAATCTTGCTGCCACACCTGTATTTTTGCCGACCATGGTGGAAGCTCCATTTGATCCAAATCCAACGCACTTGTCAAGATTTAGACCCCATATCTTTGTTGTAGCCACAAGAATGTCAAATATAATCTTAGAATCATTTTTTCCACCTTCAATTTATAGTAAACCCAAAAAAGCAGTGATAGGAAGATTAGCCTCCTAAAAGGTAGCAAAAACTACAAGGTGTCCTTTCACAGAAATATCGGTAGATTCGCCAATCATTAGACCAAAGAATTTTGAATCCCTCACTCTCTCTAGAACTTTCTTTTGAACAACAGAAGAAAGTCCAAATACCATTTCAACACACGATTTCTCATCATGGTAAATTTTTTCGGTGATGGGAACTTTACAAGAAAGAAGAAGATGGCATAAACTTGGAAACTTGTGGGAAGGAAGACTTTCTTTCCCCATAAAATATGCAACCTTAAAAAGGGATACCATTGCTTCATCACAACTGCGATTTACAGTTGCAACAACCTTTTGCAAAGCTTTTTGGCCCCCATGTTTTGCCCAAGCCAATTTTCGGTGTTCTACAGTTTTACTATGGTCTTACAATGCCGAAATCTTAATGTTTGTGGAGCCCTTTGTTGCATATGCAAATTTACCTCCACCGTCCTTACAAGTTTTACAGAAAACCCTCTCCAACTCTTGATTGAACTCCACCCAATCGTATAAGTCATACCAAGAGTCTTTTCACTCCACATTTGCTTTTTCAATGTCATTAGGTTCCTTGTTAAGAGGTGTTACGGGTAGGGAAGAATTAGATCCATGCGGATCGACCGAATCTCTAGTAGATCCAACCTTGAAAAACATATCTCTCATGGTCTTTTGTCTCTTAGCCATGAAGAACAACTTTGAAACAAAAAAAGAGAAGGTAAGATATTCTTCTCAAGAGAAGAGCACTATAGCATGCAGGAGGAGCATGTAGGAAGAGGAGCAATGTCTTGCAACAAATTTAGCAACGAGCAACAGCAATGAATTGGGACTCCAATGAGCTTCGAACTTGAGCAACAAGCTAGGACTCTTGGGAGCCTAGGACTTGAGCGATGAGCTGCGCTGCTGGAACTCTGGAAGCCTGGAATGTGAACGATGAGCTGGGCTGCTTGGAGTCTGGGACCTGAGCGAGGAATGTGACTGCGTGAGGCGTGAGCAACAAGTTCGGGCAACTGGATGAAGTTTGCATAGGAGCACCAAGCTTGGTATTCACTGTCTCAGACGGTGCTCACTATCTCAGAAGGTACTCACTGTCTCTCACACGTTGAGTCACTGACTGCCTGAAGTCTTGATCCCTAAACTAGGTGAGTAGGTGATGGAGCCACAGAGGCTGAGAGGCATGAAGTCATGGAGTAACGGACTAACGGTCTGACGGAGCTCCCAAGGACGGGCCAAATCCACCTCCGTGGGACAATGAGGTTTGCTTGGTCTGGCGGAGTTCACAAGGTGAAGCTGGCTAGGCGGAGTGGGTGCTGCCGCGGCAACTACGTTGGACGCTTGGGCCGAATTGCCAAAATTGACCTGCCGTAGGGCCGCAGTGGCAGCACTGCAACAATGTAGCATTGTCGCAATGTCGTTGTCTTGCAGGCTTGGGGAAGGCTGGCCGCTGGCAAGCGGCAATGCGGCGGAGCCATGGAGGCTGGGCTGGTTGGCTTGGCCGGCATCCGGTAGGGCTACTAGGAGTTTGGGACTCTGGGAGGTGGCGACTTGGTGGGCTACAACAGGTAACTGAGGTAAGATGCCTTTCCTCACTCCTCAGTCTTTCACAGCGTTGTTTTAGGCAAATAGAAATACTCGATTGATACCCTCCATGGCCAAGATTGATACCCTTCTGTTTGACACTTGCCATGTCGGGTATTAACCGATGCAAATTTGTACAAGGCAATTGAAATCCTCTAATTATCCAAAGGGAGGCGATAAAATTTCCTTTACATTTTGAGTGGCACTGGTTGATTTCTTCCCTTTCAAAAATCCTTCCGGTTTTGCATCTTTTGTTTTTAAAATCAAACTGGTTTTTTTCCGAAATCCACCGGCTAGCTTTGAACTAGCCGCCGGTTTTTTCCGATCATTGGTTGTGGCAAGACTTGACTTAGGGTCTGGAAATTTCAAAAGATGGGGACCGGATTCTTGTGAATTCCATTGAAGACGTGTTTGTTTGTCATCAAATGAATAATATGGGTGACCGGATGGATGGAAGTGAGTTTCTCTTTTCAAAACTATTTTTATACATCGTTGCTTTAAGCCTACTATAGGGCCACCTAAATATTAATTTGTTGATATTGGAGGAAGTGCTACAGGGTGGTCCTACTTACTATCTGGTGAAAAGATGCACACAACATGTTTTTATTAATCCTGACCACTTTCAATTCTCAAAAATTATAGACCATTGATATGCTCACTGGAAAAACAATACTAAAACCACTGTCGCATCGTGTATACATACACTATGTAAAAATAACTAAATGTTGTCAAATTAGAGGGTTTTTTGGAGAGTCTAAAGATCCATATGGAGAAGATTCTACTTTTTTTTACCTCTATGAGACAATCATTAGGCATTAGTTCTTTTATTTCTTTAATTGAAAGCATTTTAAACTTTGTTTATAGATTTTAAAAGTTGTTAACCGGAAAGATAAAGATTGTTTTATCTTTCTTTTGGATTTTAAAAGAGATTTGAAGGCCATGTAATCGCCACGTAGGAAATAAGGATAGAGTTATGGGGCAAAAGGGGTGGTCAATGGACAAATTGTGGTCCATGTGGCCTTTAGTGGCATGTGGCATTTTGCTTAGGTGGAGGGGATGGGGGGTGAGGTGGAAGATAAGGTGGAGGGCCTTCTTCTTCCTCCTCTTAGTTTTGCTTAAGGGAACCGAAACTTTGGAGAGGGATAGTTTTTTTGTACAGAAGAGTTTGGTAATGAAATTTTGTGAGTTTGTTTATCTTGTTTTGAGGTTTCCAAAAACCTATCACTCGCTCAATTTGGAGTTTTTGTGTGGAAGTTATACTTGATGGAGTGAAAGATGGATAATTGCCATGGAGCGAGAGGACAAAATTTTCGAAGGCTCATAACTTTTGGGTGAGAAGTTTTTTGCTTTGAGATTTCATAAGAGTGTGTATCTAGATTTTATCTTTCTAAAGAGATACCATTCTCTTAATTTGAAGGTAGTATGCAAAAGTTATAGGGTTAGAGGCGAAGTAGTGAGAGGCTGCCTTTGATTTGAAGAAAGAGAACTTTGAACGGCTGTAAGAATCGGAAAGTATCTTATTTTGTGTTGAAATTTGAGAAGTGTGTAGATTAGCATGTTAGCTTTCTATAGAGATATTACACAATAAATTTGGAGTTTTTATGTGAGAGTTATGAGTTTAGAAGAAGAGTAATGATGAGCTGCCTTCGAAATAGAGAGAGTGAACTTTGACCGACTATAAAAGTCGGACAGTATCTTATTTTGAGTTGAAACTTAGCATTTGTGTAGATTATTGTGTTAGCTTTCTATAAAGACACCACACAATTAGTTTGGAGTTCATATGTGAGAGTTATGGTCTTGAGAGAAGAGTAGTGATGAGCTGCCTTGGAGTTGAAGAGAGCAAACTTTGACCAACTATAAAAGTCGGACAGTATGATAGTTTAAGTTGAATTTTGGAGGGTTTGTAGATATTGTTGTTAGCTTTCCAGAGATGTTTCATTCTCAATTTAGAGTTCTGGAGCGGCTGTGGCACTTATATTAGTGGAGGGACCTTCCTAGAAGGAAATTTATGCAACTTTTGAGCAACTCCAACTACTTTGTACAAGCATGTGATGTTATATGAGGACTTTATGGAGGATTATGAAGATTTTGTGACTATGCACACATATATTTGTTAAATTACGGTCCCTTTTATTTCCCGGCCAAGTCTACTTGTAGCCAGAAGCCCAGCGCTTTCCCAAGGCAAGGCCTCTCTACTCGACACCACTCCCCACACCGTCAATCTGAGACACAAATATGAATATGCTATAGTATGGATACAAATACGCTATGGTAAAGATATAAATATGGCTACAAATACAAAACCACAAAATATCCCATGTTGATTGCATCAATATTGCATCAATATAAAATTACAAATAATAGTGGTATTGGTTAGGATGAAGGTGAGGGTTGGCTTTAGGATTGGATATAGGTGGGAGTGGGGTGGGGGTATGTTTTGAGAATTCAATAAAATATTTAAATTGACTTCAAACAAAAAATTTGAATTGTCACCTCTGCCTCACTATCCACTTAGAAGACATGTTATCCGCTATTGGAGGAAGTGCCACAAGGTGGTCCTACTTACTTATTGTAGTTTGTAACTTGTCATTCAAAAACTAAGGTAGAGCCATCCATTTCTGACTAGTGACCCATAACCAATCTATAGGTGCAATTATCTCTTACCACATTTTATGAAGCTTGGAATTTATTTTTGTAAACTTATCAAGGTTGGAACTAATAAGTTCATGACACATGCTCCAAAATAGTACGAAAAAAAGTAGGAAGTAATGAGTAAAAATTTAGTTTTTGAATGATCAAAATTGGAAGAGTTTAGATATTAGCCATAGGTCCGGAGCACTTTTCGCCTCCCAAAATTTATTCTAATTTAAGTTCAAACGATAGAATTACCAATCTTTTTTGCTATTCCCGTCATTTCTATTGATGTACCAATGAAAACATTCGTTTTGCCTTGCACTTCTCTAGATTATGTATGATTTTGCTTATTTGGTCAGTTATGGGTGGTTCTACCTTAACCTTGTTTGTGAGTTGCAAAATCAATTGTAACATAACATTCAAGAGCCTTCAGAGAGGCTGCCTTTGCCTCTCTGAAGTCTTCATCCACGAAATACATCCACATATTATTAATGTAAGCTTCAGGACCAAGACAATGGCAGTACATTTATGGTCTGATCTATTTATTTGGCTAATTCTAGGACAAAATATACAAAAAAATAATTATAAAGATAGATGGTCTGTCAAAAAACAAAGAATTCATTCAGTATTATACCAATGAAACCTAACCATTTGCATTCAAAAACTTATTTTGATTTTTTTGTCGACAAGAGAAGCTCTTTATGTACACTTGGGGTGGTAGGAGATAGAACAACCCATGTGGGATATGTAATTTAGAGTTTGTAATTTCTCAACCGCTCATAATTAAGTCTAAAGTAGGAATTGTGTTTAAATTATAATTTCAGACCTCATTTAGGCATAGTTGAATAACTTTTTTTTTAAACATTTGACCTAAAAAAAGTTTTGGAATCAAGCTAAGTTTCATCTCCAAAAATCCGTTTTAGATTTAGATCTTCCAATCAAAAGTTATGGACAAATTTCAGAGAGGATGTATGAAAATGTCAAAAAAAAATCCTTTCAAACCCCTCTATGAAATTTGTCTATAACTTTTGAGTGGAAGATTAAAATCTCAAAAGGATTTTTGGAGATGAAATTTAACTTGATTCTCCAACTTATTTTAGTTCAAAGTATTTTGGAAAAAGTTATTTTACTATGCTTAAATGAGGTCTGAAATTATAATTTTAACACAATTCCTACTTTAGACTTAACTATGAGCGGTTGAGAAATTACAAACTCTAAATTACATATCCCACATGGGTTGTTCTACCTCCTACCACCCCATATGTACATAAAGAGATTCTCTTTCCTAAGAAAAAATCAAAGTAAGTTATTGATGGCAAAAGGTTAGATTTCATTGGTATAATTCTCAATGGATTCTTTGGGATTTGTCAGACCATCTATCGTTATAAATATTTGTTTGTATATTTTGTTTTACCTCCTACCACCCCAGTAACCCGATTGTGCAGTCATGACCTTGGCACTGAGCAGAAGTCTGACATTACTGACGCGTGGCTTATTAGCTAATGTTGGGTGTCGAATATTCCACACCATTCCGTCAGAGGGAAGGCAGCTGCTCTCACAGCTCTTGAATGTTATGAAAGACGTATTTCAGATGCTAAGATTGTGTTTTAGTTTTAGGTTTGACACCTGCTCTTGGCAATCACATGATGCCATGCGGGTGCTATTGAGGCAATGTGTTTTGAACCTGCTAAGGTAGCTAAAATCCCCTCTTGAAATGAATGCATCAGAGCATCCCCACGCCTGACGCGCCAAGGAGGGGCGCCAATTGCTGCCTTGGCGTGTGGATTTGGAGAATGGGGCCTTACCATTCTTCCTCTTCCCCACGGCTGACGCGCCATGCAGGGGCGCCAAATGGGTATTACTGCAAAGAATTGAAAGGTTTTGATATAAAACTTGCAAAACTTACACATTTTACTTCCAATGCATCAATAAGCACTCTCTTGCATTGTTTACAAAGCACTTCCAATTTAATTTGATTTTCTAAGGTAGAAGACTAGCTTACTATATACACATGGGGTGGTAGGAGGTAGAACAAACAATGTGGGATAATTATATTAGATGTAGTAGGAGCTCCACCACTCATAGTTTTTTCCAAAGTAGAAATTGTGTTAGAACTAAAATTTCAGACTTCATTTAGGCATAGTAGATTAACTTTTTTCAAAAAACTTCGAATTCATAAAAGATGTGAAATCAAGACAAATTTCACCTCCAAAAATCCGTTTGTGATTTCAAGACTCCAATCAAAAGTTATGGACAAATTTCAAAAGAGGATTAGAAGGGAAATTTTTTTTACATTTGTAGAAATGCATAGTAGAAATTTGTCAATAACTTTTGACTAGAGACTTGAAATCTCAAACGGATTTTTAGAGATCAAATTTATCTTGATTTCACATCTTTTATGAGTTCAAAGTGTTTTGGAAAAAGTTAATCTACTATGCCTAAATGAGGTCTGAAATTGTAATTCTAACACAATTTCTACTTTGGAAAAAACTATGAGTGGTGGAGCTCCTACTACATCTAATTTACTTATCCCACATTTTTTGTTCCACCTCCTACCACCCCATGTGTATATAGTAAGATTCTCTTACTTCTTACAACGCATCTAAGTTGTATGTGCATTTCTCCCAAATATCTAGATACAAAGTAAAGGTAACTTTATTCTAGCTGGGAAATGCCTTCTTTTCAATTATTTCACACAAGTAAAGGAAACTTTTTTGAGGTTAAAATTACTTGTGAGAAAAGTTTGAGGGTAAAAGGGGCATGTGCCTCGAAGATTGGTGAGAAGGACTGTCAGTGCCTCGAAACTGGGTTGGAAAACGTAGTCAGAGCCTTTGGCGAGCCGCGCTGAAGCTCCACTACTTCCCCGTGTCTCCTTAAAATTCTGGCGCGGTCGGGCTGTTTTCCCAGTTTGGCGCGTCAGCCGTGGGGGAGGAAATGAAGCCAGGGCTCGCTCAGTCAGCGTGTTAGGCCGCTTGGCGAGCAGCCGTGGCGATGCTCTCAGACATGTACATTTTAGAGTTTGAATTTTTTGGTCTAAGGTAACAGGCTCTGAAATTGTACACATTCTAAAACTGCCCACATCCTCAAATGTATAGTCTGTGTACATGTTTATTTTTCATAGTCTTCAGCAATGTACAAAAAATGTACGTTTTAGGAAGTGGGCAATTTCAAAGCCTTATGCTATTTCAACTCCAAAATTTTATACCTAATTCCACAAACCTCCAAAACATATGAAATGACTTGGGTTAGATGTCAATTCCATTTGTCTTTCAAGAAAAAGTTACTGAAAATTATTTCAAGAAGTTTCACCTCCCCCCAAATTCAATTTCAGCTCTTAGTTAGGTGGGCGATTTCTGAACATGTTACCTTGAGGATAATTAACTTGGGTTGCAGAATCCCAAAAATCACTTTTGCACATCTGTTGATTGCTTTGTACTGAAAAAGCATACTTCTTTGTTATTAGTAGTAAGGTAGTGTGCTCTAAAAGCGCCCATCTTCTTGAAATCGCCCCTATTTTTAGGTGAAGAATGGAGTTGGGGTGATCCTTAAATGGACCAGTTTAGCAATTGAATGCATTGAGGAAAAAATATTTTTCTATTGCAAGAGCCAATCATTGTCTTTGATTTCTGCACATCTCTTTACAAGTTGCAAGTGGACAGTTTTTGGAAGACCTATGGTCACAAATAGGTGCCTATGCCCTAAATCTTTGAAAATTCATAAGTAATTCAAAAATGCTTGAAAAAATACAAAACCACTTGTGTTAGGTATCACATCCATTTTTCTTTCTCTGAAAAATGATCTAAGAATATTTTTGTACACGAAAGCCTGTGAAAAAGGCAGACCAGCCCTTAAATGGTCACTTTAAGAGCATACTACCTTATCCTCCACAATTATTTGAATTTTGACACATGAACACACAGGGTTGTTCGATGCAATGTACGGGGAGTATCGGCATTTTCTTACAAGTTAGCTAGTTGAAATCAAGAATTGCCTAATTGATTTCAAAATCTTTGGAAAATGATCATTTAAGAGGAAAATCAAAGAATATTTTTTAAAGGCCTAGCCGAGAGAATGCTTCAAGTGATAACCATTTGGTCCAAGAAAATGTAGGATTTTAACCGATTAAGCTAAAAATCTCCCTGGACTGTGGTTCAATGTTTGTTCTTTCCAAACTGTTCAGATGTTCAGATTTTTCCATGTAACAAATTGATACCAGACTAATGCATTTTATATAATTTGGGTATTGATGGAGGAATGTGTCTGAATGTACAGCACTAACGTACAGCACGGTTCCATTACAGACACATTCAATGAATGACCATCAAGCATGTCTGTATGTACACGGCCTCTCGATTACGGTTAAATTTCATGGCAGGAATATCGTGCTGTTGACCAGCTTAAAGAGTAAGGTAAGTGGCTCATAAAGCGACCCTTTAAGGGCTGTTGGGTCCTTTTGATGTGTTTCAGATGCTCAAAAATATTTTTCCTTATTTTTCACCTGAAGAAAAATTGATGCAGAATCTAACACAAGTGGTTTCATATTTTTTGGAGTATTTATGAATTACTGATGAATTTTCAAAGAATTCTGTCATAGGCAACTATTTGTGATCCTAGGTCCTACAAAACCCACACACATGCAGTCTGAAAAAAGATATGTCTTGACCCAAAACAAGCATTGTCGCATGCAAAAAGTAATACACAAGGTTTCTAAATGCGACCCTTACTAAAATTAAACAGACACTACATTCTTTTAACATTTGTAAGAAGGCAATTGGACAATCAATTCTCATTTAGAAAAATTAAGTGAACACACACTGGCTTTAAAATGGACCCTCCCTAGCTCGTAATCCATCCATTGGCAAAGTTTACAGCAGTAAATGACAAGTCTTAATTATGCTCACATTGTTGACAGTCCACTTAATGTCCGTTTTAGAACCACCACTTAATTTGTTTTGGAACCACCTACATGACTGTCTCAAGAAGCGGATCGCTTTATGAACCACTTACAATACTTGACATCCTAGTTTTCTCCTAATGGAAACTGGGTGTCTGAGGTTTTATTTTTCTAATCTAAACTATAATTCTCTTGGTGCCAGATTTTAACTAAGGTAGACAAGCCTATTACCACCCTGATTTGCGATCTGACTATGTTGGAGTCAACTTCAATGGGGTCACCTATTTTTCAAAGGTGTATGCATGTTTCACAAATCAAACCTAAGTGGAATTATAATTTTCTGATGAAAATTGAAATTTCTATGAATTGTTGAAGTTGACTGCCCTGAAATTACAAATCCGCCCATAAATTAAATTTATAAAAGTCAGATCAACAACCCATTACCGCCATAGATTGTATCTATGAGTACTTGGATATCCACCAATCTATAATAGACACGTTACCCAAGCTGAAATTAATGAGCTGATTTTATCAGAAAAATAGATGGACTTAGATGAGTTTCAGGGGGATAATGGGGCCAAAAGTAAGATGTCGGAAATAGGAAGCTGACGGGAATAGGCTGGTTTACCTTAAACAATGGCAAGTAAGGTGGGTACACTCAAAACCGCCACTTTTTGCTACTAAGCCTAGTTACTATTATTAGAGATGGGCAAATTTTCATATGTTCTTGTTGGCAAGTGAAAGGAGGTTTCAACACATCAGAGAACGTAGCATTTGGATATCGTATGCAAAAGTTATTAAGAAACAAAGTTTGGTTCTACAATGGTTTCTTCCTTCCACAATCATAGGTACATAATTGATTTTGGAGATGTACACAGAGTATAGATGTCGGTTTAAGGTCAGTGACACAATTGGGTGTCCCTACCTTACTAGAGGTTTGGTTAGGAGCTCAAAGCATCTTTCTTTCCCCCAAGGATTGTGTTGGCAAAGAGCATCTAAAAGTTGTTGCCACGATGTAAGTGGAGACGGTGGAGTGTGCTAAATTTGTGGTGCTTGGAAGTTACCGAGAAAATCAATCCCGCTTAGCCGGCCTAGTTGCTAACCTGGTTTTATCGAAGACTTCAAGTTCCCATAAACATTTGATGTAAGGTAGCTGACCTCATTCCGACCATTTAAGCAATTACGCATCATTTGGAGCACAAATTTTTGAGTGGAGAAAATTTTCCCATGTACAGAAATAGAGTTTAGAAGGATTCCATATTTTTTCAGGATTTTAATTCTCAAAACATAATTACTGTGAATTTTTTAGTTGAGGATTTTGTTTCGACCTATTCTTGTCACATAGGTCTTCCCATTTCTAACCACAGGTTGATTGCAAAATCAGCCAAGACTCCAACCAATCGTAATGCGCCACAATTGCATTGGAAGCTGTGCTATAATTAATCACTGCTTTTCTCTTGCTGATTGGAAAGAGAGTAACCTATATAACCAAAATAGGTCCCTGGTCGGAATGAGGTCGGCTACCTTATGTTAAAGGTTGTTGGACAAGTAGGAGCAATAACTTAACAGACTGTCCTTTTTACGATCAGTTCGGGCTAACTTATTGGATCATGGTACTAGAACAAGAGAAGCTTGTGAAGTCGATCCCATGCGTCATAGAGCTGTACAAATATTTGTAGTCCATATCAAATACACGCAACTGTTCCGGCGTTTTCTCGTCCTTTGCAACTTGTAAGCTTCAAAGTCGCTGCAAAGTCTTTGTCGTTTGTTTTTTTCTATACGTTTGAGCCATGGTGTGGGTCAAGCCGCAGCGGAAGCTTGCAATGGGCTTCTTCACGTCCTCCTCGTGGCTCTCCTGGTGAGCCAGGCGAGCCTCCTCTTCCAGATCGCCTCGGCAAGAGCGTTGGAAGCCGACCGGAAGTTGCTGGCAGCTGCAACTGATGAGGTGAGTGAGTGTTTTTTTTCTACAACGTTTTGCGTTCTCCATTCAAGTTTTAGGATGTTACACAATTTGACCAAGAGAGAAAGAAAGAAAAAATTAAGAAAAAACGTAAAATTATGAGCTTTTGTGTTAGCGAAGAGCGTACAATGGGTTTCGCTTCATCAATGAGAGTGCTTTGAATTTTTATTTATGTTCTTGGTTTTGCAATGGGCATTAGGGTAAAGTAGGCCTGGATATACTATTAAAATTGCAATCCCTAACTAGGAAATAGTGCATGTGAGCTTGTAGATATTGATTGTAAAGATGAATTGACATTTTGAATGTGAAAGCTTATTGATTCTTAAGGTTATGTTGTTTACTCGAGGGACAAGTGAAAGTTTGGGTAGTTTATTATGATCTCAATTTTTCTTTTTTCTACATATATGGTATTTTTTTTTTCTACTTTAGGATTTCTTCCAATTCGTAATATGGTCAAACAAAGTCAAGTCAAGTCAACTAAGTGATAGAAAACATGTATTTGAGATGCATATTTGGTTGCTTTTTTATGTACCATTGATGTGGACATCAATGCATTGCGATTCTCTACCTTACTATTAAGGAATGGATTGATAGTATAACTTGTGATGGCATACTACCGTAAGTGTGGGGATAGGGTTGGCACCTCTTTGTTGAATATTTTATTTTTTTGGAAACATAAGGTTTGGTAGATGCTAAACATAGTGGATTTTTTTGCCAATATTCTTTTTTGACTGTACAATGTTTTTGTTTTTCGGGAAAAATAAGCGTCCTAAAATTTTGACATCTATTGTTAGAATTACTTTCCACCAACCTTGCCGTGTAACTGCGATACCTCTGTTTCAAAATAAATCCATAGTCTTTAGTGGGAAACTAGTTGGAGTACAATGGATTTATTTCAAGATTGAGAAAATATTGTATAGTTAGTGAACACATTTAGGTTTCACTTTGGATGAACCAAGGTGTCAAGGATGTTTTTGTACTCCATCTTTATGGGATAGTTTTGTGGTCTTGGAAAAGGGTACATCCATTGATTCCATCACTATTGTGATAGCATAAGAAATTTTTCAATTTTGATTGTTGAATTGAATTTGCACATCATCTTTTCAAGTGTCTTTACCAATGAGGTGACACCATGTGGTACTATTCTTTAAAAAAATTGTTGAAGAAAAAATTACTTTTGCAATTTTGTACTCTCATTCTTGTTTTGCATTTTGGTCACAAAGAACTTCTAAAAACCTTAGTGAGCATTGTTAGAAGGATATATGGCTTTTGAGTTTTGAATAATATCGGAGATTTTTGTTGTTGTCACTACAAGAGAAGTGGCGGTTTTAACCCCTAAAGGACCAAGGCCATTTTTCTGCCAAAAAACACTCAAAACTGCCATTTCTATAGCAAAGAGTAAAAAAAATTGAAAATTTTTTTTTTCACATCTAACCGTAGGATCTTATACCTAACTAGTATGAAAATGTATGGAAAAAAATTCAGAATTTTTGACCGCACAGATTGCAAGATATCTGCGTTTAAAGTGAAAAAAACAAGTTTTTCAGCACATTGCGGGACTAGATTTTATGACTTTGAACATTTTTAACTTAAATGTTTTGCACTACAGAGTTTTGAGCTTTTAATCTTTATAGTGGAGAATTGAGTTGAGAGTCTAGGGGAAAAAAAAAGTCCAAAAAAACTTAATTTTCATTATTAAAAAAATTGTTAAGTAGAAGTAGGTACAAGATAGAAAGAAAATCTAAAATATTAATATCTTTTACATGGAATTAAAAAGCACTAATCCCAATGGTGAGATTGTTCTAGCAAATAAACTAAACCTTGTGAAACTTATTTTTTTGAAAAATTATAAAAATTACATTCAGAAATGAATCCTACAAGTTATTTTTTCAGGAAGATGCTCTAAGTGCCCGAAAAACAAGCTTGTCCATAACATTCTCATAGAAAATCCAAATGAAATGAATCAAAGCTTTTCAGATAGACAAAAATATAATCTACAAGAAAAAAAAATTAGAAAAAAAAAAAAAAAAAATTTGCAAATTTTTTTTGCTGCCCCTCGACCCCTGTTTTGAGCTTATTTGGGCATAACTTTTTTTCCCGGGCACCGATTGTGAAAAAAATTATATTCCTATAAAGATAATCAAATTTTCTACCTCCAAAAAAAGTTTAAAAAAATCAGGAGAAAATTTCAGCTCGTAGGTACCTGCCCAAAAACCCATTTGTCCCCCGAGGGGACAATGGTCCTTTAGGGGTTAAGGAGGGAAGATTAGTATCAAATTGCTGAAATTCCATTGAGGGTGATGGAAGGTCACGTCCTATCAGTAAACTGGACTGTGGAAAAATTATTAGTCACGGCAGGTCTGAAAAGTAGGTCCTTACCAGTGGGACCTTGAGGCAAGTTGCTTGCGCTACCAAATGTAGAAATTTCTCACAGTATTTTTTGGCGATAAATAATTCCAAATTTTATTTAGAGTAAATGACCGCAGTTCAAAGCAGCTGGCAATGTCGTTGAGCCCTCATTGGCATGTGATTTTAAGGAGATACTGTTTCAGTTTTGGCTTCATATTGAATAAAGTAAACATTGACAGTCAATGACATTATGCAAAGCAACATGCAAATGGAAATTACTCAAGCACAATAAGGTAGTGTGCTCTAAAAGGCCGGGGTGAACTGACCCCCTTGCTCGTACTGCCAAAGTCCATCCAGGGGTGCACATAAAAAAAAGCCCCCTATTTTGTGCCGTGTAAAATCTATTTTCTAAACCCCCCCAGCTAATTTGGGGCCTCTGATTGCAAATATGAATTCAGAATTTGCAAAAAAATTCATGCATGGAAAATAAAAAATTTCAGGGTTTTCCCAGGGGTATGAGCGAGGGGGTCAGTTCACCCCGGCCCTCTAAAAGTGCCCATCTTCTTCAAACCGCCCCTATTTTTAAGTGGAGAATGGAGATGAGGTGATCCTTAAATGGACTGGTTTAGCAATTGAATGCATTGATGAAAAATTGTTTTTCTATTGCAAGAGCCAATCATTGTCTTTGATTTCCGCACATTTCTTTACAAGTTGCAAGTGGACAAATTTGGGAAGACCTATGGTCACAAATAGGTGCCTATGCCTTGAATCTTTGAAAATTCATAAGTAATTCAAAAATGCTTGGAAAAATACAAAACCACTTGTGTTAGGTTCCACATCTATTTTTCTTTCTCTAAAAAATGATCTAAAAATATTTTCGTCCAAGAAAGCCTGTGAAAAAGGCGGACCAGCCCTTAAATGGTCACTTTAAGAGCATACTACCTTAGCCATTGGTAGAAGGTATTGAATTACACAGGAAGTTGAATAATGGCTCATCCTTTGTCCTCTAAGGACAATTCGTTCAGTCATCCTTCATCAGTATTCAAAATTTAATCATACATTTCAGAATTTTTATATTTTTTTCTTCCATAAATTTACTAATTTACATAAAATGCAATCTCATTTTTCCAGTATTAAGAAAATGAAATTGAATTTTATAATGTTTTAAAGATTTCTTCCAAAAAAAAAATTTCTGAAATTCTTAGAATAATATTAAATTTTAAATACAACTGAAAGTGTTTGTGGCAAACATAATACTGTCATTCATGTATTCTTTCCTGTCACACCAATTGAAACAAAATTTGATACATGAAGTTGGAAATTACTACCTTTTGAACTTTCAAGATGCAATCTTAAAAAAAATTCAAAATTACAGATTTAACACAAGCACAACATTGGAGCCACAATTTTCTTTAATGAACTTCAACAACATTTAAAATCTATAAGCATGTTAACATTTCAATTTCAATTTCTCAAACCCCCATGGGACTCACATTGTCATGTTAGGGTTTACTGTCATGAACGGCAAGCATTATTAATTTTTTATTTTCGGCTATGTCTTCAAGATAATTTCCATTCCAATACAAGCATTACTTTGGTTATCAGTCCAGCTCATGCTTATCACTTCATGAATGATCGATGTGGGTTCAGTAAGAGTAACACTTCCGCTGTGCAAACAAGATATTCCAAATCTTCATGTCATCTGCAAGACTGAAAGACATTAAATTTTAATATACATTGCACCAATATGTTTTCTGTTCTCAATCAGAAATGAAGTCACATCATGTGCATGCCTTCTTGCCCTTCAGAAGCTTGTTCTACTTTTCCATCTACACAAATTCTGTCGGTTCTCACTCTGCCATCCATCTTCCTTGCTAAGCTCTCTTTCTAACAAACATAATGCTGAAAAATATGCATAGGACAGCCTCTCCTTGGTATGGCAGACCTTCACATGCGACTGAACAATCTTTCCACAGGGAAATGAAAAAGACGACAATTTTGTGCAAGGTTTCTTTTCAATGCTGCCTTGTTCCATTCAATTCTCTCGCTTCTCTCTTGCAACTAATACCGACGGTTGCACAATGTCAAGGGAAAACACCAGGTTTACAAAAGAATAAATTGTTGTTTTACACAATCATAGTCCACAGCTCACTCCTTGAAATGTATGTGCTTCTGCTTACATCAAATTAGAATTCCAAATCACTAATGGAATTCCCTCACGTAGACATGGAAGCAATGATAAGCCACAACAACAACACTTTTCTTAAGCACCTCCAATTCATAATCATTCCATAATTTAAAAGGTCACGAGGGCATAATCAAACTGACCGTTCCAGGGCCTTGGCCGTCATCAGACATGGAGGACTTAATCTTCGTCCCCTTCAAATTCCATCAAAGTGTCGTCATCCGATCCTTCATCCTCAACTCGTTGTGCTTCACATTGTACAGCTACATGTGCAGTTCTGAGATCCTCCTCCGTCATATGTTCCCCCCCATTGTCATTGTTTTCGTCACTAGCATCTGCACTAATGTCTACAAAGCTTTCCTCACCCATGTCGTGCACAGAAGCACTGTAGTTCCTGTCAGACACTTCCTCAATTCGTGTCGACCTTGGATTAGCATGAATAACAACTGACCATTCCGGTTCCTCTCCACAATTGGAGAAGAATATTTGAGATGCTTGAATGGGAAATACAAACGAATTTGCTGACCTCCGCATCACTCTATTCAACTTCAATAGAGTGTAACCAAATTTGTCTTTCTTTAAACATGCCGTTGGGCCTCTCCAAATTGGCACCACCCAATCGCACAACAATACTACCGGCTTCAATCGTCCGTAGTCCAACTCCATAATTTCTTGTATTTTACCAAAGTATGTCACTGGCCCACATACAAAATTACTGTCAGAGGGACCACTACATTGCTCTGTCTCACAAGTGACAGTCACTCCAGAATCCGCCGTCACCAAATTGAACTCGGCACTTGACACCCGAAAATGCTTTCCATAGGCTTTCATTGACTTGAAAGGCCGTGTCCTTAAGTTGGGGGGCATGGACAAATCCACCACATCATCTTCAAAGGACTCATTCCCCGCTTGTATTGTATTCCTTAACCACTCAGGGAAATCTGGAAGGGCATTTAGTTCCCTGGGATACTCCAACCGCCTTCTTTGCCTTGGATGTATTCCAAGTCTGTAAGATGTTCTACCTCTCATGATGTCCGAGGACAAACGCTTGTGAGTCCTGCTTCAACAACAACACATGCATCGTAAGTTTGTGCTGGATAGAATGTGAGACACTGACCTATTCACAAATGCAATGCATGCTCACTTGTGCAACATCCGTAATACAGAAAAGCACCATGGAACAACAAACCAAAAATACAAATGACTTCCACACTCACTCTCTTAGTCTATCAAGACAAGTCGAGTTGTTTAGCACACAAGAATGCGCCCATTGGCATTCTTCAATGGACAAATTCCGATTCTTGGATGCTGTGCAAGGGACCTCTCCACTATCTCCAAGTTCTTCATCCGCATCCCAGACACGCTTACGAGTGGACTCGCATTCAAGGATGTATTCTGTTGATAAACCAAGACTAACTTCCATTGCCGTACCACTTGCCATACAACCTTCGGGTCGAGCTTTATTTCGTACGTATGACTTCATATACTTCATAACCGTTGGATGTACCCTCTTGAGAGGTACATGAAATCTCTTCCACCAAATGCACAAGCAGGTGTGTCATTGGATCAAAAAATGAGGGAGGAAATTCTCGTTCAAGCAAACATAATGTTATTGCCACTTCTTCATTCATCAAGTCCATCTGCAATGGATCCATTACCTTTGAACATATCCTCCTGAAAATAGAACTCAATTGCATAATTGCTTTTGTGACTCGATCTAGCAACAAACCTCGAACACAGACGGGAATGATTTCCTGCATAAGCACATGGTAATCATGGCTTTTCAAGCCATGCAGTGATCCATCAGGGGTTGTTTTTGACTTCAAATTGGACATAAAGCCCATAGGACTTTTCAAGCTCCTTAGTCTATCTATGAACCTTCTTTTGTTCTCCTTTGATAACACGTAAGGAGCATCAGGGATACGGAAACCTGATTGAGGTGGTTTCTCTTTTCGAATATGCAAGGTTCTCTTGCACCCAACTTCCTTCATATCATTACAGATTGAAGAACCGTCCTTCATACCTAATAATGTATTGAGTAGGTTCTCGGCAAGGTTCTTTTCACAATGCATTACATCAAGGATATGCCTTATTAAGAGTCTCTGCACAACAAGCAAACAAAATTGAACATAGAGATATGAGAAACATAAGAGCTTTTCTCATAAATTTGAACGGAAACGACCTCTACAATGGAAGATGAAGCGGCTTTGGAGGAGTTCTTGCTAACCTTCCAAAAAATTTAATTAACATAAAATGATTTCAATTGGACATATGCATTGAAGAGAATGAAGTAACTCACGTCCCAATATGACAATTTAAAAAGAATAGAATGCCTCTTCATGCCATTTCGTTTCACAGGATCATTGTCACTCCCCGCCGTCCCACCTGCAGCTAACCACCTCTCTCTTGCCTCACCCCTCCTTCGATGCTCAAGGCCTGATACTCTGATAGGTTTGGACCTGTGTTCTTCTTTCCCATTGAATGATTCAGTCATGATTATGAAAGGGTGATTCTCCGACAAGTAACGGCGATGCCCTTGAAAAATATTTTTCCTCAAACTCTTAGAAAACCTTGAGTCTACATGGGACATCCTTGGTAGCCCTTCGTGGCGCATCCGGATATTAATCCATAAGCTGGATAATCATGAATGATCCAAAGCAGCATCCCTCGAAGTATGAATGCACTTGGATGTGCACTATCGGACATGTCCACTGCTGGCACCCCATCCCACAGCAAAAGCAACTTGTCTACAAGAGGTTCTAAGTAGACATCAATGTTGTTGGATTTCACAGACTCTTTTCCAGGTATCAACAATGATAGCATCACAAAAAACCGCTTTGTGACCAACCACCCAGGCAAGTTGTAATTTAAAAGAAATATCGGCCAAGTAGAATGCCTAGTTGATTTATCGGCAAATGGATTCATTCCATCGAGAGCTAATCCAAGCTTGACATTTCTACTCTCTTGAAAAAAGGCTCTATCAATTTTTTCAACTTCTTTCCATGCAGGACTATCCAGTACAGATCGGACCTTTCCATCAGTGGAGGGATTTTTATCGTGCCACCTCATTAGGGTAGCAATATCACGACAACGATACATTTTTAGCAGTCTCGGAATTAATGGAAAATGTCTGAGAACTTTAACGGGAATTGAAGTGCTCCCTGCTACATATCTAGAAGACTTACATTTGGGACACTGGGAGAGATCTTGTCTGTCTTTCCAGAAAAGAACACACCCATTCCGATGGTAGAAAAAGAAAGACCTAAGCGATCAATGAACCTTCGAGCTTCGTGTCGAGTCTTTGGTAATCCATTTGAGGGTGGTAGCACATCTAATTTCAAGAAGGAGAAGAGTTCATCCATGAAGGAATTGCTCATATTATGCAAATGCGCTAAATTCATCAATACAAGAACAGAAGCTAGTGTTGAAATTTTTGAGCCACAATACAAAGGTACCTGACTCTGCTGTAGCCATTCCTCCATGTGCGGATCAGCAGAGTCTGCAAAGACCTCTACTTCAGCTTCATTCCCATCTTCATCAACTTCTGTATTAACAACAATGCTTTCTCTCCTATCATCAACTTCTTGAAACCATTCCGATGTGAGTCTTTCAAAGTCAAAAGCTTCGTCAAAGTTCTCTTGCTGTGGAATATTTCTGTCATCATTGGCTACAGCTTCAGACTCTGCTTGGTCACCAAAGTTGAAGTCCTCTGCATCTGTGTCCTCACGCTGCAAAAAATAACAATGTAATGGTCAGAGACATTATGTAAGGTACATGACTAGCTAAGGCGTACATGCACAAGCACATTCAAGATTGAAAAAAATCCATATAAGAACAGGTAAGATGTGCAAACATTGAAGTTTGCATCCTTCAAGGTGAACTGAGGACAAGTTGTTTTTTCTTGAGTACCGATCATGAATTCTAGTTTCCTTTCTCCCACTGCTCCTAATCTAAAAACCACAATTAAGTGACTAAGTTGGTTTTCCAACAGCAGTTTCCCGTTCAAGCCATGCTCTATAGAACATCCATGAATTTTGCAACGCATTGTTGAATGGACAAAATTTATGGGAAACAGAAGCACTGAACAAATCACTTTCCCTCTTTGAGATACTGGCATGCAGAAAGCACTGGAAATATATACTACTCCCAACCTTTATGGAATAGCAATGTCTAAAATTTTGATAAAACTCTTACCTTTTTGTTGAGAGACTGATTAATTTTGCATTCTAGAAGAGCACACACCCAAAACCCTAAAGGAAAATATTTTACACTTCTTGACACGGACTGATTTGTATTGTGGATTTAAAACCTGAAATTATTTTTTGATTTCACCATCTCAGTAGCTGAGGTATGCTAGCAAGAGTTACAATGTATGTCAAATTTAAGGTAGCTACACGGAAGACTCTCCGTTTTAGAGTTTTGCATTGGACTTATTGTACAGGAAATTTGATTACTGAAAGTTTTTTATGGAAGCATTTCTTTAGTCCTCCATAAAATAAGGGTAGTTTTGAGCCTGAAAGGTAGGTCTGCACATGACATTGCTTAGCTAGTCGAAAACTAAAAACTAAATGAGATTTTTAATTTAGGTCACTAATGCTTGAACTAAATAGAAATCGAAACTGCTTTTTTTGTTTAAACTTGTTTTCTGATGAGGTACAGAATTGAACAATCTAAGTTGGCAGACTATTTAATTTGTCCCGCTATCTTCTCAAGCAGACGCCTCTCCTTGCAGTCTCCATGTACGCATTAGTGCAAAAAGTGCCTCCCAATGTCATTTCACTTTGAGAAGGTGGCAGTGGCTCTGTTCTTGTTACCCATCTTAAATTTGAAATGTATTGCAATGCTAGTATTGAAGAAGTTATTTTCTTAGAATGAAGGACATTCCAAAGGCCACAAAGTATAATGAATGTCTACTGAAGAACTAATTGCTCTTTGTAAAAAGCCACATACTAATGTTTTTGCGGAATCTTTTTCTATGAAGAGCATGTCTGCACTGGAATGCGGCCTCTATAAAGATTCTAACGATAAAATTGAAAAGAATTTTTTTTCTATTGGTCAATGCATGAGGACATTGCTGTTTGTAGTTTCACTTTAGAAAACCTAAGTAGAAGAAGGGCTTTAAGGATTTTGACTACACGTAATCTCTCCCTTCTTGAAGGCATTTTCGAACTAGGTTTTCGTAAGCGTCACCAACGCCAGAAGCAAAAGAGAAGATGAAGCATCATGGTAAGGAAATCATGTCATCAAACTAGAGGGACTGGAAAACTTACTAGCATTGAATGCATGAGAGTTGGATCTCTACCATGATGACGCAAGTGTCCTTCAATTGTGCGTCGTAAAATTGGTCGTCCTCCACCTTTGCACTAAGTACAAGGGCACTTGTAACTACTCAGAAGTCGTTCGTTTGCCCGTGATTGGTCTAAAGCATTCAATGTCATCGCTAAGGGTGCAAATCTTGTAATCTGGATTGCAGGGACTTGCTCCATGTCGACAGGCTATGTGAAAGATTTACGGAAGAGAATGTGCTCTAGCGCAGACAAAAAAACAAGTGTTAGGTCATGAGCTCCGGGAAATGCGGGCCATGGCTAGAATAATGGACTCGATTGATCCTTAGAGTGCATGTACAGTTTTGCACAAGAGTGCATGTAACCCCTTTGATTCTATTCTAGCATCCACAAACTACATCTACTATCTGCCATATAGTCCTTCTGCTGTCAAGTTAGTATGGATGTGGCTACCGTGTGCCCCGATGTAAAAATAGTGAAAGCACAATGAACAACGTCAAGGTGTCGACAACAGGAGAATGACTTGTTGAACAGAGAGCACGTCACTGGAAGAATTCTATCATTCTTTCGGTAAGCCTTATACGTCCCTGAAGCCTGCCCCACTGCACATTAAAACTCCCAATGAACTCTCTTTGCTTTATTGACCCTTGTACGGCACTGAAAGTCTATCAAGTACGGTACGCAAATGGTTTAGACACTGATTCCTTACAGCACTTAATACTTCTGAAGTCATTGCTTCTATAGGGTATTGAAGCACAGAGTATGACGATGGCATCAGAAGAGGAGCTCACTTCATACGAGGCGGTGCGGAAGAAGAACGTTGAGAGAAACATGAATGTTATGCGCATGTTGGGGTTGTGCCCTCCAAGGTGAACGTCTTCCTTCTGAAAGTGAATTGTGATTGCAAAATGGAATAATTATGCATAGTTTGTCTTATTGCTTAGTGGAATGCTGTTGTCGTTCGTCCAAGTATTGCAAATTCTTTGGAATTGGTGATAATTCATACGCCATTTATTCTTTTTTTAGAGCTGTAGATTCATGACGTCTTGGTTTGAAAGTCAGTATGCATTATTCGTGGAGTAAAGCCATTGTTGTGGAAAATGAGTGTCTTTAATCTTGTGTTGTACCTTTTTTTGTGCATCGTATGAGAACAAGTAGCGCTGTGTGGCTTTGGGGCATGAGGGTTTTGCTCTCTATGGTTGAACACTGTTGACAAAGGCTATAGAATTCTCTAAATAGTAGTTCAATGTCTTTTTTCCTCAAGCATGTCGAGCACTCAGGGGAAGTAGGCCTTAGTGACAATGACACAATGTTCGTATAATTCATGGCTGATGTCCGAAGTTCGTAACAGGAAGTCCACTTGTTCCAGTAGGAAGTGGAAGAAGCCTTTTTCTCTTGAAGTGGAAGCAGTGATTGCAAAACTAGTTAATGGAATTTACTAGAGTATGCTACCATCAGGATAGACACACTTAAAATTCGGCTGCATTGACATTCAGTGATATGGAAGAAAGAAATTTGAGAATAAGGAATTGCAACTCTTCAAGGAGTATTGAAAATAATATAATATAAAATTGACTAAAAAAATGTTTATTTTAGTGTGGATGAAGTTGCAAAATTGCTATAAAATTATATAGTTTTTTGCATTGCTTGCTTGAATTATTGCATGAGAGGCCCTTTTTTAGGGGGCGCCATTAACGCAAAAAGTCTTTAGGTAGGAACTCAGCTAATTTTAACCAATGTAGGGATAACCGAGTGGTGGACATTCAGCCGCCATGCAGTTAGCACTCGAATGTGAGCTTTAAATGAACATTGATAAAATTAGATGTGGTAGGACATCTTAATATATATTTCGAGATGTTCAATGGTGGTGAATTCATAGATTCTTGCTTTCATTCTGGCATGTTCAGGAATCCATGGAGAAGATTTGGCTCACTTGAAATGACGTAGCAGAGTTTGCTGACAAAATGAGTACGCATTAATTGAAATTGTTTGCAAAAGCATGTACAAGGCACTGAACTGCTATTTTCAGTTTGGAATGACAGAAGTGCTAGTTCACTGACTGTTTCAGAAATTATTGTGCAGATGCAATGAGGAGCGTGAACAAAAGAGAGAACAAAAACAACGGACAAGAACAACGTCGAAGAAGGGTGAAAAGGATCCTCGCAGAAGCGCAAGGATAGCGTCTTTTACAAAGTTGTCATTGCAGCCGAGAGAATTATTAGGAAGTGCTTGTCTTTTATTTGACTCCGTTTTGAGCTCAGTTGAACCTGAAGGAAACACTGTAGACTTGAAGAACGAGGTCGAAGTGGATCAGAGCTCGAAAGTGGAAAACGTAAGTTTCAAGCGCACAAGTTATTTGTGGTCAAAGTATTGGTGCATGTTGTAGTTGTTGAGCATGAATTCGTGGAGTTTGATGTGGGTTTGATGTGAGTTTGAATTAAAATCAACCTTTTTATATTGTGGTAGGTAAAGCCGGTGAGGTTGGAAATGGATCTCCACGAAAACTTGGAATTGACTTACAGTACAGACTCTTCCTTGGAGAGTTTTGACGCAGTGCAAGTGGATATGGACTTATTCGGCAAGGAAGTCGTCCATGAAAGTGTTGTAGCAACGGAGATGCTGCCAAAGAATCTCGAAACCATGTCCAGTGCAGTTACTATGGACTGTGCTACCATGCATGCAGCCACAGCTTTTGGGGACCCAATTTCAAGAACTCATTATTCGAGCCTTGATGCAGTCAACAGCGTCTTTGATTGGTCCTTCCGCAGGTGTTCTATCCATGCCTCAAAACGGGTTCACACCCAATCAAGTACTGAGCATAGAAACCCCTCCGGCAGCAAAAACATGGAACGAATTGACTTACAACAAAGCTGAAGCGACACGGAAGAGGAAATCTCAAGTGACAAGGACCTCAGCAGGAGAAGGATCAGATTCGCAAGAAGATTTTCCCATACCACAGAATGAAAGTCCAAAACAGAGGTCAGGAAGGATACAACGGTTGAATAGATCTCGTGCAAATAGGGCCAAGGATTTGACAGATAATCGAAAGGCTTTAAAAAACTTCCTCATGTCATTCATGTGGATGGGATGGCCAAAGCCAGAGGAATTCACAGGCACCTTTGGCGTGCTGCAGTGCGTGGCCAGTGTGGACGTCTTGATCCTACTATAGATAACATAAATCATCATTCGAAGCAGGTCGTTGATAGTATTTGGCATGCACTAGAGAGGGAGTGGGAATTTGAGGGCTTTGCCCATCGAGCCAGGGAGATGTTCGAGAGGTCTGTAACGAAGTTCATGAGAAATCGAAAAATGCAACTAAAATACAAGTTCCAAAAAAACCCCGGAGGCTTTAAACCTCACGATGTCCGTCCGGCTCACTGGTTGAAGGTTGTGGACTTGCCGAATAAATCCGAGAAGCACAGTGTTGGCAGCGGGTGCAACCACAGTACAATGAAAGGGAAAGAGCAAGTGCCGGCAACTGAAAACAAAATAACCGAGTCATTATTCGCCCCATTGGTAGGTCTTTGTTTTTTTGAAGTGAAATAATAGAAGAGTATTTTTCTGCATTCGATAATTATTTAGGACTTGCTGCCTTTTCAACTATTTCAAGAGGGCAGCAGAAGTTATATTTGTGATGTTGATTGAGTTATGAAAAATTATAAGAGATGAAATGAGTCTAAATGAACCCTTGCCCATGATCCACGTGTATGTTAATTGAATCATCATCCATTAAAAAAACCAGCAGTCGTTCGTTCGATTTCATTTTTGATTTTGTGAAATGATATCAAAGAGGGCAACTGCTGAAGAATCAGAGGACATTAGTGTAATACATGCTTTTTTGATGGACTTTGACACTGTAGACGTTGATACTGTGCTGTTGATAATCTAACCTTGTGGCAGGGTATTGAACATGATAGTGAAAGTCGCTATGCAAATCCATTACCATTGAATGTTGACTCATTTCTGTTGCCAGATGACGATGTCGATGCCAAAATTTGCAGTTTACAAAAGGAATTGATGAGGTTGGAGAACTCTAGAAAGGTAAGGAAATGGATGATGAGTTTTGGACTTGTGCAAAGGCATTGTATAAGAAGAACACAGGCTATGTGATTTTAAGCAAATTTGTTCAGATCCTGCGAATGGTATTTATTGTTTGGTGTACTGACTACTTCATTAATGTAGGATCAGCTTTTGGTAATTTTTTTCCTGGTACAATTGGAGCAATCGGTGATCCGGACAATGTCCCATGCATGAGCAAGGTAGGGACTTTTAAGTATGAAGGCTTCTCTGATACATTAAGAAGTCCGTCTTTCTTCTAAGCAATGTTTCCATAAATGTGCAGGTTGCATGTCAGGTGCAGCATGATGCAAGCAATAGTGGACCCCAGACATTGGAGGACATTGATGTCGTTACTGCAGTGGGCACAGGTATGTATGTTGAAATAACGAGATGCTGAAGTGCTGTCAAGCACACAGCCATAGAAAACAAATATGTTGTCATTTGAGTTACCGTGAATACTCGTACTGCTTGTATGGGAACTCACCTTATTTTGATTTCATACAAAACCAAGACTGTTGTATGAGTACCGTATCTAGAGGTCACCTTCACCACATGTTTGCCGAATAATTAATTGAAGTCTAAAAAACACTTCAGCACTTTAAAATATAATTTCTTAAGAATTTGGCATTAAAATAAGTAATATTGTAATTTCCGGCACTCATCTTTCATAGGTTCAAAAGTCACTATTGTTGCGAGTGGAAGAAGGTGTTCAGACAATGTATTTATAAAAGTGAGGTGGTAGAGGTGGAACAACCCATGTGGGATATGTAAATTTGGATTAGAAGAAGCTCAACCGCTCATACCTAGTTAACTCAAATTAAAGCAAAAATTGTGCTCAATGTCAAAATTCAAACTTCATTTTGATATAGAAGAATAATTTTTTTAATAAAACTTTGAACTAAGAAAAGTTGGTAAATCAACCCTTATTTCATCTCCAAAAATCCATTTGATATTTCAAGACTCCAGTCAAAAGTTATGGACAAAATTCAGAGAGGGGGGTAGGAGAGAAATTTTCTTTGACATTTTCAAACATCTTCTCTGAATTTTGTCCATAACTTTTGACTGGAGTCTTGAAATATCAAATGGATTTTTGGAGATGAAATTAGGCTTAATTTCTCAACTTTTTTTAGCTCAAAGTTTAAGAAAAAAAGTTACTCTACTATGCCAAAACGAGGTCTAAAGTTCTACAGTAAACACAATTCCTGCGTTTTGACAATGAGCGTTCAAGCTCATCTTCAAATTGTCCAAATTCTTTGAGGATTCATGATGGACAATGAACTTCACTATAAAAGTGACCTCTCTACCCATCACTTAGTGGACATGTACTGGCATGTAGATGTCTTGGAATATTTTCTAGGATTTCGGCTTTCTTAACAATGAATTTTTCTTAAATTCGGCAAGGTAACTTGTTAATTTTCAAAATCATTTGGCTTAAAAAATTTTAATTATTTTCTGCCGAAGGTGACCTCTGGCTACGGTAGTATCAAAGCGTGCTATCATTCTCAATTTTAGATTGAATGTCCCTTCGTGTATATTGAATGGGTGCTCGTCTGCAAGTTCGCAATTTAGCTTTGAATCGGCCCCGTCAATATTGATGAATTCTCTGCATTTACTTATCTATCATGGAATTGATTTATAGTAAGTATACTAAGTCTTGTTCCAATTACGTAGGCCGAAGTGTTTGAAGAGAGATAGAGACCGAGCATATTTTGGTGTATAAGAAGAGAAATAGTAATTCAACGATGGAAGCAGCATTCCATGAGAACCTGAGACATTTGAACAAATAATTAGGAAGTAGGCATTACTAAGGACACACTCGTCTTGTCGACTGCTTTGGATTGTTAGTGCTGTGAAAATTTGTTTACTTCGGAGAGTGACCAGACTTTTTGCATGTTGGTAGTATTCAAAGACATGAAGGAAAATTTGAAGCCACGTAATGGTAATGGAGAGCACATGCTACAGGCAACGTCCACAACTATTCAAAAAAAAAAGGGTGCAGATGTGCAGGGGAAAGTGCTATGCGGAGCACAAGAGAAGAAGTCGTCCATATTCATGAAAGAGGTACAAGAGTTACAGAAATCAGGAGACGACATCAAAGAAATGGAGGTGAGAGTTCTTTCGATGTTGTTCATGAATTCTTTAAGATATGAATCGTCTTGGTGGAATGAACTCATAGGAAGCATCAGTGTGTAGAGGACACCCCAAAAAAACTCCTCTGTCTCAAAATAATTGTCCACTTTGAATGTCATTTTATTTTAAGGTTGTTTAGAGTAGGTGAAAACAAATCTTTGTTCTGGCTAATTGTATTTAGGTTTCCATGAACACATGCAATGTTTTTCATTGATTCTTGTGACATAAAATACTGTAAATTTGTTTTATTATGTTCTTTAAAATATGTTCAATGAAATTGGCTCAGAAAAATACCGGAAAAAATTGTAGACAACCACTTCGGAACAAAGGGAGTACTATAAATGTCAACATGTGCATTGGAAGTTCTAAATTGATGAGAGCAACTCATGAAGGTCACAACAGACATCCAATAATAACTTACAACTTATACAATAAAAGCACGTAGAGGTTTTGTGACTGAGTTTGTCTACATGCTTCCTGCAGTAGTGTCAATGACATGATTTGTGGTTTTAAGGAGATGTAACGTATTATTGACCTTTTATTGAAGCAAGTGAAATTTGATGGTCTACTTAAGGTTGTCGCTTTCCAAAGTCTGTTATATCATGTGTGCTACACTTTGAAATTAACGATATAATGTACGTACTAAAGTCGTAGGAGATGGACTGAATGTAAGTATTGCAAATGGATTGTGGTGACGTCGTGCGTCTGTTTGCATTCACTGGAGGGAGAAAGGAAGAGATTGGGAAGGCTATTGTAATGGGATTGGCAGGGTCTAAGTACGGCAAGAAAATTATTCCAAAAGGGTGGCGATGCATCAAAGTCACTTCATATACCGGAAGTGGAGGCTCAAAAGTTTGTCCATTCCCACCTCGATGGACAGAGCAATTGAAGAGTCAGACGGTCCAACAAGCAAATGGTCGAGGAATTCTATGGCCGGATATGCTTTTACACAACCTTCTGCAAGTCTAACAAATGGAAGAACCTCACTGGTCATCGTAGCTGCTGATGGAGTTGTACAAAGAACCCTGCGGCATAGAATGCTCAGAAATGGCCAGTGCTCATCAGAAGGACGACATTGTAGTATTGTACAGGTAGTACTTAAGTGTGTATGTTGAGAGTTTATTTTGTAGTTTTTATGTAATCACCATCTCTTCTGATGCGTGTAACATGGAGATAGTGATATACGTAGTATATATGTAGTGATGTATGTAGCGATATACATAACGATATACGTAGTAGTATACGTAATATATACGTAGTGGTATACGTAATATATACGTAGTGGTATACGTAATATATACGTAGTGGTATACGTAATATATACGTAGTGGTATACAAAGACATAGTGATATACAAAGTATAGGGAACAATGTACATAGAACAATGACAATAAAACAATATTTAAATAAAAAATGTTTATACCGTAATTATTTTTGCTTGAATGTGTATTTCGCTAGAAGCACACGTGTTTTATGTAAAGCTTTGCTTTGAAAATCAGACGTCCAGCCATTGGCTGCAGAGGTGGTTTCAGAAAACGCCAAGTGTCACCAGATGCAAAGAAGTTAAAATTAGATACACAATCCAGTAAGTTTCATGGATATAGACCAGTCAAACCACTTTCCTCATAGAAAAGTACTATAAGGCAAGTCCTAGACACCAGATTTTCAATAAAATTTTATTGAATGTCCAAGACCTTCCAGTAGTGGTAGTCACAGCTTGTTCACCGTGATGGTGAACAATGAACAATGAACAATGGAAAGTGCTTTGAGGGGCCAATGAGAAGTGACGAATATTGAACAAGCCGTGACCACCCTTTTTGTTCAAATGTTGAGAATGAACAATGGAGGATGGATAATGGCGAGATGGACGGATGTAATTGAAAGTTAAGAGAACAAAGGAATAATTTTAGCGGAACATTGATTGTTCACTCCCAACATCCACTTCCGGAGGTGGATGTTGGGAGTGAACAATCAATGTTCCGCTATGAATATTCCGTCGAAAGCAAGCCAACCCTACGCCGCCACCACTTCAATGTTCATTGTTCACCATCACCGTGAACAAGCTGTGACTACCACTAGTATGGATATTTGGACTGAAAATTGTGCTTAACGCCCCCCCCCCCCCCCCCCCCCCCCTTCCCTTGTAGTGTGTTGTAGTATGATATAAGTGTTTTGGGATATTTCCAAATGGTCTAGAAAGTTTCCATATGAATTATATCATACAACTCAAAATACAACAAAAGACAAACTTTCTAACTAATTAATTTTTGTAGTACTTTGTAGTTGATAGTAATTTTTAATATCTTTCTTCAATAGTAACAAAAGTTATATTTTATAGCAAATAGATGTATCATTTAGATCTTCTATTAGAGCATTTTAAATATAATCATGTAGAGAAGAGAAGGTGAAATTCTTATCAACTTCTAATAATTCCTTCAACTCAAAACTTATTGTTAGATCACAAACCAAAAAGCAAATAAAGAGACAGAGATTGCAACAACAAAAGGTGACACAACAATGGGATCTAATCATTATGGAGGTGGATATGGTGGAGGATGGGGCTATGGTGGTGGAGGTGGGGGTCACGGAGGTGGGGGATGGGGTCATGGAGGTGGCGGATGGGGCCATAGAGTTGGTGGTTGGGAACATCGTGATGGAAAAAAACCCTAAAATTTGAGTCAAACCAAAATAATATGGATTATGCATTAAATTCATATTATATATGAAGACACATCTTTTGTCAATATTTTTTTAAATAGTATTTTTTTTAATAAATTTATTAGAATTAATCTATTTATAGATATAGGATATAATTAATGAAGATATTAGATAAATAATTTGGTGATAGATAAAAATCATCATTTTATGTACATATGAAAGTTATGGGTGACAAGTTGTATTTAACAATTAAAAAAATACAAATATTTGAATTGACATCCAATGGGTGTTTGGTTGTAGCCAAAGTGTACAATCTTAGATTCAAAAGCTAGATATGAATATTTCCAAGAAAAGTGATTTCTATACATCAATCCATATTACTTTGGAAAATAAATTTTATACACAAATCACTCTTTGTATGTTTGTTAAATCACTACTTTTGTGATTTTACCATTGATAAAGGCTAAGGCCATATCCATTATATTGAGACTTTTGCAAATTTTGAGACAAAATGTTAGTTATTGGAAAATTCATTTAAAAAAATAATAATTGAAACCAAAAATAAATAATGCTAAATAGTGATTCTATAATGAAATTGTAAAAGTTGGTGTTGTTACCTGTTTATAAAAAAATACTAGTAAAGAGATAAAGCGGTTTAACCTCGAGTTGAGAATAAAAATGAGATTGCAAAAAGTCTCAATATAACGAATATGACCTTAAGGTTATAACACTTATAAAACTGATATGTTGACATGTAGCTAGACATTGTTATTGAGATAATTAGAATACCCTCTAGTGATTTAGTAAATATTTACTAAATGCATTTTAAAGTATCATTATCAAAATTTTAATGAAAATTTATATTGATTTGAACAAATTGTGTTTGAATCAAGTTAAATCATCACCTAACAAAGGTGATTTTTTCTAATACATATTAATGATGAATCTTGACATTTGATCTTCCTAGCAAATGTTCTTTTGAAAATATATATATATCCAAAGGTATATTCAAATTTTCTTTAAACTCCTAAAGGAGAGAAATTTTAGATGAAGCTTAATTTCTTCTATGGAGTCTAATTAGACAATTGGTTTCTATTTCCTTTTAAAAAATGTTTATTATAAGACTTTCAAATAGATTTGATAATAATTTCAGATGATGTTGCAATAATATTTAGAATAAAGAATAATATTTGAAAAGCAAAGATAGTAAACAAAATGATCTTACAACTCTCAAAGAACACAACATTATTAACTTGCATAGAAAGTCTTTCATTTGTTGCCCCAAAATCAAGAGCCCCCAATAACAATCAACCAATGAGGTTTGAACATTGACAAAATAGACATAGTGTACTTCCTACCCAACCAATGAGGCCTTGTGTATTTTAACTCAAATCTCCCCCTAGGTATTTAAGGGTGCATTATACCTCCACCTGGGGGAAGACACAACCTACCTCCTGCCCAACCAATGAGGCTTTGTAAAGCAAACATAGTGTACTTCTTTCCCAACTAATGAGGCTCTATGTATTTTAACTCAAATCTCCCTCCAAATATCTAAGGGCACATCATACCTCCACCTAGGAGGGAAGAGACAACTTATTAACAATCCTATGCAAAATTTGAACCAAATATAATAAAGTTATTCTTTTTTAAATGATAATAAATAGCAATGGCAAGTCTCCAAATATCAATGGTCTTTACTAATATATATTGCAATTGCATTAATAAAAGTGTTGCATGTCTATGAAACAAACAAATTCTTTAAAATAGAGATTATCATTCTAATGCACTCATTCATCCATCCATATCTTAACCCCTAAAGGACCAAGGTCATTTTTCTGCCAAAAAACACTCAAAAACTGCCATTTCTATAGCAAAGAGTAAAAAAAATTGAAAATTGTTTTTTTTTTCCACATCTAACTGTAGGATCTTATACCTAACTAGTATGAAAATGTGTGGAAAAAATTTCAGAATTTTCGACCACATAGATTGCAAGATATCTGCATTCAAAGTGAAAGAAACAAGTTTTTCAGCACATTGCAGGATTAGATTTTATGACTTTGAACATTTTTAACTTAAATGTTTTGCACTACAGAGTTTTCAGCTTTTAATCTTTATAGTGGAGAATTGAGTTGAGAGTCTAGGGGAAAAAAAAAATCCAAAAAAACTTAATTTTCATTATTAAAAAAATTGTTAAGTAGAAGTAGGTACAAGATAGAAATAAAATCTAAAATATTAATATCTTTTATATGGAATTAAAAAACACTAATCCCAATGGTGAGATTGTTCTAGCAAAAAAACTAAACCTTGTGGAACTTTTTTTTTTGAAAAATTATAAAAATTGCATTCAGAAATGAATCCTACAAGTTATTTTTTCAGGAAGATGCTCTAAGTGCCCGAAAAACAAGATTGTCCACAACTTTCTCATAACAAATCCAAATGAAAGGAATCAAAGCTTTTCAGATAGACAAAAATATAATCTATAAGAAAAAGAATTAGAAAAAAAAAAAAATAATGCAAATTTTTTTTTGCTGCCCCACGTCCCCTGTTTTGAGCTTATTTGGGCATAACTTTTTTTCCCAAGCACCGATTGAAAAAAAAATTATATTCCTGCAAAGCTCAGCAGTTTTTCTATCTCAAAAAAGTTTCAAAAAATCAAGAGAAAAATTCAGACAGTAAGTACCTACCCAAAATCCCATTTATCTCCCGAATGAACAATAGTCCTTTAGGGGTTAAACAAACATTAGTGTAACATTTGAAATTCTTTCATCCTCCTATCATTCATCTTCCAACTTGTGTACAGACAAGACTCAACCATTAGATAATTGGTATATTAAATCCTTACTTGACACAACTCTAGTATTTGTTTGAAAATCAAGAAGGCAATTCCCCTCCAAATTAACTCATTTCATTTAGAATAGCTACTAAAATAAATTAGGAGAGCATAAACATCTTTTAAAACAATTCAAACTGAACAAAGAGTTAGTAGATTCCAAAACATTTTCATTCAAAGAATTCTAGAAATTGGAGATTATAAGGCCAGCTTCATTGAGATTATGAAGTTTGTTTTCAGCAAGCTTCAGTTTCCATTCTGCTATGATGAGCAAAATCCAATATGCAACAAACATTGGATTTCAAATTCCCAATGCAATGCTTTGGTAAAGCATATTATCATAGTGTATCTGGAGTGCTTGGATTCCAGTTCCTCATGATGTAACGAAGCCATCACGCAGTTACACTCATACTTCATGCTCTACCAAAATTTGAGAGTTCTTTGCCTTCGAACAGAGTGCAAACACTTCATACTCTACCAAAATCTATGACTCATTTGCCGATGAAACATGTATAGGATACAACCATTGTTGTAAAGTTTCATCTTTCTACAAATTTTTGAATTATTTACGCAACAAAACGCTTGACTACTTACACAGAACTCAAGTGGGTGACCCGGGTAATGGTTGCAGGGTTCATTTTCCCACAGCCTTCCAAGATGATGGCCGTATCACTTTCACATCTCTCCTTGTTGTAGCTGCACCAGCTAGTTCCATTCAACTTATCACCAGCCTTGTGCCACGCTTTGGCACTCACAGCTTCAATGAAATCCTCAAAACTATTTCCCTCGAACGCATCCTTTCCTGTCAATTAACCTCATCATTCAGTATCTCAGACTCACTTACAAAGTGCGCAAAAGAAAGCATCATCACAGAACTTGAAACTTGGATCACCAACTCACAACAACCTCTCAATCCAATAATTTCAATTCCAAGAAAATATCCATGTGCAAATACAATTCTTGAGCTAAAGCCGCCAAATTTTGAATGGGAGACAGCTTGATTTCAGTCATTTTGTGACAAGAAGATAATAGGAAGAGTCATAGTATGATCAGAATCTGCACAACTTTCTTAGGGAGTGTGCCCAATGGAATAATAGAATGATACGCAGCTCATTACCTGCAGAGTGTTGGATATCCCCAAAGACGGCCATCACAGAGCAGCATTGCTCATCCAAGGCCTTAACACTCTTGGCCGCTCGGTCGAGGGCACGTCGTGTGTCGAGCGCAAGCAATGCACTGATCTGAACAGTGTTCAAACAGTCCTCGCCTTTGTATACCTGCAAACGGATCAATCACAACCCTAAGAAAACAAAGATAAAGGAAACCCTAGTTGCATAACCCTAATTTCGATGTGTCGAGGGAACCACACTAAACTGTCAAACCTAACTAAAGTGCAACACTGCAAAATCTCTCGCAATTCAAAAACATATTGAGATTGAGAATGTAAGCAACCTCCACATCAAAACTCACGTCACCTTCGGAACTTCTACCAGTGAAACTTTGATCCCTTATAACTTTGGCATATGACACCCAAATAATGCTTCCATTCTTGTGGTGGAACCCTCTTTGATTTGCTAATAACAAGAATATTTAAAACCCGACAATTCCATTAATAAAAATTACACTCAACAATAAAAATGTCGCAAATTAGGTTAATAACTTCAAACTCTTAAAATTTCCGCGTATGATATCCAAATCATGCGTTCTTACGTGTGTTGGAACCTTTCTAACAAATATTCGGAAAAACCTGAGTATTCCAATAAAATTGCGCTGCAAAGGTGTGGTCACCTTCTCGTAATCCGCGAGCACGGTGCTGAGTTCGGAGCGGCGAGTCTCAATATCGTCGTCCAGGTTATACCTCACGCCCACCGCTCGATCGCCGTTACACAAATCATAAGCGCACTCACGGCGCGCGTCGTGCTCCAGCAACAGCGACTCCGTCTTGGGAATGCACCACGCGCGAATGGCGAACGACAGCACTCGCCTCGCTCGGCCTGCCGTGACTGGACTCGTGGCCATCAACGCCAACACCAGCACCGCCACAACAATCACTCCAGATCTCGCCATCTTACGCTCAAATTCTCCGCATTCACATCCAGAAAACAAGCAAATTGAGCTGCAATGCAAATCCTATCCCAAATTCTCTGCATTCAGTTTTAAGGAAACAGCAAAAATTGGGTTATCAATTCTAGCCGACCTCTAGTCTAAGACCGATTGGTACCAATCTTGCACTCGTCTTCCAAGACTGAATTTCTAAAATTCTGTGCATGCAAATCATGAAGGGAACGTGTGTAACGGATGGAGGAAAAGCGGGAAAGTCGGCATTTAAAGGAATTTGGGCGGGAATGCATGGTGATGACTAGGCAGTGCGGGAGGTTGCCACACGTGGCGAGAGAGAAGGGGCTGTTTGGTCCAGTTAGCAAACTGTGGAGGTTGGTTACTTGTCCATCTGTCCAGGGGGGGCAGTTGGGGCCATGCAAAGGACTGGAGCAAGTCGGTCGGTGGTCCCCAATGAGAGTTTTATCATTGGTTCAAGTTGATAAATACATTGCCAAAATTGTGCTAAAAATTCAAAGTTTTAACCTTCAACCCTTAACCCTTAAACGTCGAGGCGGACATTTTGCGGCTGATGAATTACAAGAGAATCTCTTGTGTAGGACAAAAGTGCAACTATTCATCCTCCAAATTTTGTGGGAAAAGAGAAGATCATCTACAATAGTTTGACTTCCAATGAGTGTTTTTGCATTATTTTTATCCAACAATTCACATGGTGTCAAAACAAATGATTTTCATGGTTATGAGCCTGTCGTATAAGGATTAACCGACGCGGCGGTCATCTTTTGGTTGATGAATGACACTAGAATACTCATTGAGAAAGTACCCCACATTGCTTCACTATTGTTGCAATATTGTTTCAATGGGTTAACAATATAGTATTGAAAGTATATTGTTGCAGTACTTGAAAAAATATATTTTTAATAAAAAAATGCAATACTCCCATTGAAACTATATTGTTTAATTATTACTTGCAATACTACAACAATATACTTTTAATACTATATTGTTAATCCATTGAAACAATATTGCAACAAAATTGAAGCAATGCAGGGTACTTTCCCTATAGTAGTTTGGCGAGTTGAAAAAGGTTGTTTTTCATCAAATTTCTTTTTTGAGGGGTGGGGGGCGCACTTAAAGTCCATAACATCCAATAGCCTTCAGAAAGACTGCCTTTCCTTCTTTAGAGGCCTCATCTATGACCTTAAATTCATCCTTGACATTGGGTGGGTACTAGAGAAGGTTGAAGGTAGGAGTCAACCACTTTTCAATGCCTACCAAAGTCCTCCACCATCAATCCCCCCTCTACTAGTCCCTACTAGCGTTCACAAAAAATGGCTAAAATTGGTTCCATTGCTACTTAAAATTTTGAGTAGCTAATATGTATATTAGAGAAAATCTTTAAAAAAATTAGATTTTAGCCAAGATTGCAACAAGCAATAGAATTTGATAGTCAATATATAACTTCATCTACATTGAAATTAGCATCTATTTAGTCAGGTTTGTGTTGTAGTACTTCCAATAATCCTTTACAACTTGTAAAATCCTTTCTTTTCTATTTTTTTAAATACTACTCACTCTCAAGGTAGCCAAATTTGATGCCTGTTTGTCTTGAAGGTGGCATATTGCACTAAATTCCATAAACTAGTTCTGGGATCACTAGTCCCCGCAAGTTGATTTCAATTCAGGTAATCATTGTTAGTGACGGAATGAATTATTTTTCTTTTAATATTTCCGCTGAAACAAATGAAAAATCAATTAAGAAAATATGCTCTTAAAGTAACCATTTAAGGGCTGCTCCGCCATTTTCACAGACTTCCATGGACAAAAATATTTTTAGACCATTTTTCAAAGAAAGAAAAATAGATGTGGAATGTAACACAAGTGGTTTCTTATTTTTCCAAGCATTTTTGAATCACTTATAAAAGTTTCAAAGATTCGGGGTATAGGCACCTATTTGTGACCGTAGGTCTTCTGAAATCCGTCCTCTTGCAACTTGCAGAGAGATGTGAGGAAATCAAAGATAACGATTGGTTCTTGGATTGGCTCTTGCAATAGGAAAATAATTTTTCTTTGATGCATTCGATTGCTATAGTGGTCCATTCAAGGATCATCCCGCATCTCCATTCTCCACCTAAAAATAGGGGCGGTTGGAAGAAGATGGGTGCTTTCAAAATATACTACCTTACTACCTCTTTACATGCTCGCCCAATGGGGCAAGTTTATAACTAATTCAAGCAAACAAACAAAAAATAGCTCCACCGATTCTCTTGTCGGGGTGGGCAAGGGAGAAAGGAGGAGTTGAAATTTCACCGATATCACTAGACCTCCTCATTGATGGAGACTATTGAATCTAAAATACGTGTGATATTTTTTTTTATTGTTTCCCTCTCCACCCACCAGGTCCACCATGAAAGTATAATGCCTATTATTTTTTCCTGTAGCACTCATTGGCCAATTCCCCTGATGCCAGATGCACGTAAGGAGGCCCTTAAGGTAGAAGTACCTAAATGTGACACTTATTGTAGATTGACAAATCTTGAGGGTAGCTACAAAATAAAATGATGTGTGTTTGTTAGGAAATGGTCCAGGAAACCAACAAAATTGGTTTTGTATTTTTTCGAGCTTGTATGAATATAATATGAATTTTTGGAAACAACTACGTAGATGCACCTACTGTGGACACTAGACTAAGACCAAAGTTGGCACGAAAACACCCAAAAGCAACACACTCAAACCTTGGATCCCGAGTAGGTGATTGGCCGCTTCTTGAAAGATTGACAACTTCTTGGAACCTCACCTGGCTATTTTAGAACGATGCATGTCTTCTTTGGGTTCATTTGCGCTTGAATTTAGGTCCTTTTCTAGGTGTCCGCAAACAGCTGGTGTCACATTAAGGTACCTCTACCTTAGTTGCTGACTCTGGGTCTGCTTTCTGTTTTGCTTCCACTGTCCAGCTGTCATGGCTTGGCCGTTGCCCTCTTGTTTTTTTTTCCATGCAATTCATGCAATGGCTCTCCCATTTTATTTTATTTTTAAATTTTAAATCATCCAAATGGACACTTACTAATGCGGCTATATAGGTGCTGCATTCCTCCTTCGGGGCCTCCGAGATTCCTTCGCGCAGCCAGGTTCACTGCATCGCTCGTGCACTTTCCTTTCCGGGGGACCACGTGCCACAGTTTTCCATCTCTCCCATTGGCATTTTTTCCCCGTGTCTCATCATTCTGCCTCCGCAACTCTCCTCATGCGGCGAGTCATTTTTAGATCCTCATCATCGTGTGTGCAGTTGTAAACTCTCCAAATTGATTTCCACTTGCAGGTCTTTCATTTCCCTCAAAGAATCCTTTCTACGAGTGAGTTACAAGCCTGTCAATTTCGTCACTGGCGAGTACATTTTGTAGCAGCACCCTCTGCTTTTGATCCAGTTTATGATTTTAGTAGTTTAGTGACCATTTCGTTGCAGAAACCATTGTTTAAAACACCACGTTAATTGAGTCACACAAACGGAAGTTGTTGGTGAGAGTGGATTTAGGGTATGTCTGTGCGATCGAGTAGGGTTTGTGAGACTCTTTTACATAATTGGAACAAGTATTGGTGTTTGGGGAGATTCTGGATGGAAGAGTTGGGAATGTATGCTTGGGTTTGGGGTGGATCTTTTTTTTTAGGGTTTGCGTGAGTTTTTTCGATCTGTTGAGGATGTTGAGTTGAGGATGTTGAGTTGCAGGGGCAGGTCAAGAATGGGTCGCCTGACGTTAATTGCGTTGCTGGAGAATTCGGCAGCGGAGCATGGATCGCAACCGGCTCTCATTTCTTCCGGAGGGCCACAGTTGACTTATGAGGAGCTTCATGAGGCGATTGAGAGGACTGCTGCTCAGCTCCGTCGTATTGGTGTGAAGCCCGGGAAACTTGTGTCGCTTGCCTTTCCGAATACTCTTGAGGTATGCCGATCGCTCTGAAATCTGGGACGCAGTGATTATGATTGCTTTTCTCAAACTTATTAGAAGCTGTGTCAGAGTGCAAGACTTGTGCTCTGAAGACCAGCTCAGACATGTCAAGGAACTGGGTGTTTGCGCGGTTCTTGTAAAACTCTTTTAGATTTATTTCGTATTCTTGAATTTGAAATCGAATGAATTTGTAGTCTAGACCAAGTTCTGTGAACTGGCAGTCAAGTCTCCAGACGCTAACTGGAGAATCAAACCAAAAACATAATGACGGCCAATTTATATTATAGGGCCCAGTTGTCAATTGGCCTGATTTCAAAAGCACCGAATATGAGTGCTTCAATTTGGTCATCAATAAATTGGGTCGTCAATCAGAACCGAAGGCTTTATATCGAAAGTTGACCCAATTTTCTTTTACATCACATGGTCACTTGTGTGGTGATGTTTGGTGCCAAAAAATTGGACCCAAGTGCTAAATATTGGGTGACCATATATTCTTGACCCAATTTTTCCCCTTAGGCTTGATTTGAGTCCCAATGTCTGTAAATTGGGTCAACTTGGAATTGGGCCTGGGCCTTAATATAAAGTTGCCCTCAGACCTTGCAAGCAAAGCTGTCGTCTCCCTTGCTTTTGTAAGTACAATTTACCCACGGCTGGCTGCCAGTCTGGTTTGAGACTTTGTAGGCCCTGGCGTGAAGGAGATGATTTGGGTAAAGCAATTTCAAGAGGCTCAGAATACTGGGCTCAAAATTCTGCCAGTTTCTGAATAGAAAGTGGGAGAAGAGTTTTGCAGTTGAAGTAGAGAAATCTGACGTCCCTTATACGTGAGTTCTTACAGGGACTCTAAGAGTTTGCGAATTTAGTCGCACATTTCCAAATCTGCCTCCACAGCCTTGTGAGGTTTCGAACCATAGAATCTAATCCTCTCATAGAGATTTTAAACCTTGTGTCCCAATCTGCCTCCATTCTGAGAGCACAAGTCTTGGATTTTGACAGTAGGGAGTTCCAGACCCCTTGCGATTTCTTCTCTTTAATATGCAGATTTGTTACCATATTTGACGCAACATGATTCGTTTTCCTCCAAAGTAGCATCCCCTTTTTGTATAGTTCTGGAATGTATTTCTAGAATTGCCTTCCTTCTTAGAGCGCAAGTATTGAATTGATATCCCCTAGTAGGCTCTGTCAAAGCTCAGGATTTTTGCTCCAAAATTTGAGTGTTCGTTACCAAATTTGGCATAATGCGATTCTTCTTTCTTCTCCAAAACACTAGCCCCGTCGTAGAGTTTTGTTATTGCGATTTGGAAGTGCCGTCTTCTTTGGGTCAGCTCTGACACCTCGTAGTTTGTTCTCAAAGTAGCAATATTGGTGGAATTGGCCTAATCAGGTCACAAATTTTGCTACATTTCTTGGGGACGAGCTCTTATGTACTTTCATGAGGAACATGTGCAGTTCGTGGTTGTCTTTATCGCTGTGGCAAGAGTACGAGCCATCGCTGCTCCCCTGAATGCTGCCTACACAGAAGACGAGTTCAAGTTCTTCCTGGAAGATGCCGACTCGACCCTTCTGCTCGTTCCTGGCGCCGGAGGAAACAAAGCGGCCGAAGCGGCTGCCACCACCCTCAAGTTACCCATTGCAGGAGTGCACTGGGAAAAGGGCAGCTCCGGCAGTGGCGAAATCGCCCTCACGCCCAAGGCACAACTTGAGCTAGGCCCTGAACCTCAGGTGACAAAATGCCAGCCACTGCCCCTTGTCACATGTTCTTTAGAAAATTCCGTTCCCCACATATGTTCCAGAAAATCTACCCAGTTTATATCCTTCCAATTGGAAATGCCATTTTGAAACCGTTTTGGTAGATTTTCTAGGGCACATGTGAGGGTGGGGTTGCTCTGTTATGTACATCCCAAAATCGTCTTTGACTTAAAAGCCTGACCTTTTAGTGTAAACAATAGGTTCACCTATCAAGTGGAGGTTTTTGAACTTCTGTCAATAAAACTTTGAACCTTCAGAACTTTTTTTCAGAACTTTTGTATTCAGTATCAAAATGACACATTCTTGGGTGCGTTGAACCCTTTCTCCGATTGCCGACGAGAGCACGCAGAGGGTTCACCATAGCTGTTTGCAGCAGCAAAAGCGGCGATGTCGGGTGTGTTTTGAAGGTGCTCTTTTGCATTGGTTTTCTGCCCATTTGAACTGTGTTTCTGTTTGTGTAGGACGGAGCCGGCCCGAAACCAGAGGAGGGAGACGAAGCGCTCTTCCTGCACACCTCCGGCACCACCAGCCGCCCCAAGGGCGTCCCCCTCACACAGAAGAACCTGGCTTCATCCATCAAGAACATCATTGCCACATACGAGCTCACCCCGTCCGACCGAACCCTGATTGTGATGCCCTTGTTCCACGTTCACGGGTTGATGGCCGCTCTGCTTTCCACGCTCGTCTCCGGAGGGGCCGCCGTTCTCCCCGCGGCCGGCCGGTTCTCGGCCTCCCATTTCTGGGCTGACATCCGAGACAACAAAGTCACCTGGTACACCGCCGTGCCCACCATCCACCAGATCCTACTCAAAGTGCATAAGAGTAAGCCTGAGAGCTACCCCCACCTGCGCTTCATCCGAAGCTGCAGCTCAAGCTTGTCTCCTCCGGTGTTAGAAGACCTGGAGAGCGCGTTCCATGCGCCTGTGCTGGAAGCGTATGCCATGACGGAAGCCAGTCACCAGATGACATCCAACCCTCTGCCCCAGCATGGTGAGCACAAGCCTGGAAGCGTAGGCAAAGCCACTGGGATTGAGCTTGCTATTTTGGATGATGATGGTGTCATTCTGAAGCCGGATGAGATTGGAGAGATCTGCATCAAAGGGCCTAATGTTACGTCGGGGTATAGAAACAATCCTGATGCGAATAAGGCTGCTTTTGCGTTTAACTGGTTCCACACTGGTGACCGGGGTAAACTGGACGCGGAGGGGTACCTCATCTTGACTGGACGAATCAAGGAACTGATTAACCGTGGAGGTGAGTATGCAGGAACCACAGCATCGTGTTCCGTTTTTAATTTTTAAGGTTGTATGACTTGTCAGTATGGATTCCAAATCTGCTCCTGTGTGATTTTGAGTAGTATCGCATCTCAATGCTTTCAAATTGCATTGCACAAATCGCCTCTATTCTCATAGCGCAACTCTTGAACTCTGACAGCCCCCAGTATGCAGTAGCTATTATTCTAAAAGTTGGAATGACAGTTTGAGACTCATCTTATTTATTTTTTTAAATTTGAGACGAAGGGAGAATTTTTATGTGATCTGGGCTTCCAATGTTGATAGATCGTAAATGCTTACTTTACCTATTTCAATCCATGAGATGAACTCTTGAGTTTTGTATTCTCAGGAGAGAAAATTTCACCTCTGGAAATCGATGCTGTTCTGCTTTCCCACCCAGCAGTCTCTGAAGCAGTTGCCTTCGCTGCTCCTGACGAGCATTTCGGTGAAGAGGTATTTTTCTCTCTCTCCCCCAAGTCCCGAATGAACGGATTTCTTTTTTTTGCAACTACTTCACTGCTTTGTCTATGGAACAATTCTCTTAGGGGGAGTGCCCTGAAAGTTCTGACCAATGTGTTCCTTCCTTGCTTTAGGTCAATGCTGGCATTGTGTTGAACAAGGGAGAAAAAGTCACTGAGAAAGACATAGTGGAGCATTGCAAGAAGAACTTGGCAGCGTTCAAGATCCCCAAACGGATTTTCTTTGCTAACGAATTGCCGCGCACAGCGACAGGGAAGATTCAGAGGCGGATAGTTGCCGAACACTTTCTCAAGCCGGCAGCGTAGAGATTGAACTTTCTCAGTTGTCTGGAGTTCTAAATTTCTTGAGTTGGTAGTGAGAGACCTTACCTTACCTTGTGATGAGGCAATAAATTCCAACAATATCCTCCCTTGGTATGTATAGCTTAGCTCCATGTGAAACCTGCCATGACAATGCTTCCTTCTTCAGATTTGAGTACCATGGGACATTTGACAAAACTTGGAATACACCCCATGGAGTCATCTTTGATGAACCCAGAACATCAATAAAAATAAAAAAAAGCTTTTGAATCTCTGTTCGGGTTTAGGTTGAGAATTGAGTGAGTTGGGGATCTAGAAATAGTACTTAACCCTTAAATGCTCAGCACTTGGCATACAGTTTTCGAATTACGGAGTACAATACCATATGCCTAGCAATAAAGAGAATGAATTGAAAGCCTAACAATGCACAAATTTCCATGCATTGACTATCGCTTGATTTATGTAATTTTGTGCTGTTATCCCACATCCCAAGACTGATCAGATTTAATGAAGGTTCAAATGAGTATGTGAAGGAATGAGCCATCCATTCAAAATTGGCCAACTCAAACCATAGTACAGAAACTACATTAATCTTACTACACAATTAATGAACAACCAAAAAGATGAACAATGAATTTCATTAAGACCAAAATACTGTATGATACTATATGGTATCATAAATCGTAGGCCATATTAGGCTGTTCTGAGCGTTTAAGGGTTAAACAACTTATGTAATTAGTATACTGTACTATACAATACTGAGTTCTCTGCACTGGTCCGATGCAATACGTGAGCCAATTTCATTGACCATATTACTTCACTAGAGTCCACCTAAGTTGGTGTAGCCAGAGTTGGACATTTCCTTTTAAAAGGACAATTTCATTCCTCGCAAGGCAACCCAAAGAGTCTTGCATTAAATTTTAGGACATGGGCATGAATAATTGAGTAGGTCAACAATTAAATAAATGAGAACAACCAACCTAGTAAGGCAAAGAAAAAAGGGGAGTTTATGTCCATGTACTATCCACTACTACTCTCTCTACACAAGCAATGTCTTTGGACTTCACATGATCCAACCTCTAGATCCAACAATCTCCCTTGTGCAAATCAAGAAATTGTAGCTATATTGTACCAATACAACGTAAGGTAGGGTGCTCTATAAGCGACCACTAACATAGAGGTAAATTTTTCTTTTTGCAATGTATCAATAGTGTACATTTCAGGAAGTGGTTGCTTTTAATGACCACTGCATTTCAACTTTGAAAATTTGCAACTAATTCCACAAAGGTCCAAAAAAATATGAAATGACTTGGGTAGAGGCCAATTCCATTTTTCATTTCCTACAAAAATTTATTAAAAATTATTTCAAAGAATTTAGCTTCTCCAATATGAAATTAGCTCTTACAAGGTTACTTTAAGAGCAGGACTACCTTGTGCGATCTTTTCACAAGTACAAACACAAGAAGTCCACCCAATCAAAAAATACTAATTAAAGTAATTACACCTAATTTCAACCGCTTTTTAAAACCAATCAATCTAAATTTTTGCCTAAAGTGTACTCCCACTATTCATAAAAGTCTATGGTTGGTTTTAGAAATGCCTAATTTTAGCACTTTAAAAATTTATAATTTATTCATATAGTGTCTAAAAAATGCATTCTCAAAGAATCTAGAATCTCTTTTTGACTACCAACAAGATCCCACAAAAAAAATTCAATATAATAATATGCATTTTGTTGAATTGTTTATTTGTGCAATTTTAGATGCATTACTTTTCTGAATTGACAATTTTGATTATTCAAACGCAAAAATGTTCAAGAGGGCTGGAAAGGTTCTTTAAGGATTAACAAATAACAACCATGAACCATGGGATTGTTCTTGACTTAATCCTTTATGGACAAAAACCATTGCCAACTTATCAAACATCATATGTGAGCTAAATGGGGTTGACTAGATTGTGTTCAAATATCAATTTTATATTTCTATTACTTGAAACTATAAATTGTATACTAGTGTGAGAAGTTTCAATTTGTTTATGAAAATTTGTAATTGTTATCATTTTTGTTGCAAAAACTGAAAATAAATATGTAGAAATAGAAAAAAGAATCCAAATTACTTTTTTTAATTCAAGAGGTACAAATAGCAATGAATATTAGTGTGAAAATTCTCAATTGGTCGCTTTATTTTTTACACCCAAAATAACCATAGCAAAGATCTTGAAGTCAAATTTGGCTATCAAACTAAATTTAACCTTTTGTATAAAATTTTGATTTTTCTTAAGTAGAAAAAAATATTTTCTATTCAAGTAATTATTTTCAAAAGAATTGGTGGAAAATCAAATTATTATGATGTTTTTAAGTTAAATTTGGAAATAAAATTATATCAATTACAATATATAGTAGAATAATCTGAATTTTTTTACCATAAATGAAGGTTAGAATGAAAATTTTATTTTTTAAATTGAAATTAAAACTTCATATATATATATATATATATATATGAAAAACACAACATATTGTCTTCTTTGGATTTGCAATAATTCTTTCAATTTTTGTGTTTTCTCAAAAGTTCAAGATGAATTAGATAGAGATCTTCTCAAGCTTAATTTTCTTAGTTTTAAATCAAGCACCAAAAATGATTATATTGAATGTTACAACCAAGGTTGACCGCAGCCCATCCACGTTTGGGATGCATGAACCTTGAAGGCCAATTGGTCATGATCTACACATCCCAAAATTATTATGGTCAGTTTCATTAACTCAAGTCAGAGAAGCTGACATTTACAAACAGTGTGCTTGAGCAGCACAGTACCTGACAAATCAGACGACTATGTTCCTGGGCCATATAGTAATGTTATAAGTACTGTATTGATTGTTGGACTCAACACTTGACCTTTAAATGCTCAAGGTCTTTTTTGAGCTTTTAGAAATTTGTTCTAAACTGAACAAAAAGTCAACATTGTGATAAATTGTATGAATTTTTTTTGAATTGTAACCAAAAAAATTCAAACTAGACGTGTTAGAGATTACATAAGAAAAGAAAATACAACAATTTCACTTATGGATTCAAAGATTATAATGTTTGATCATGAAGCTAGGTGTTAAAACTGTGAAAGTAATTTGAAGTCTTTCAATTCTATCTTCACATGTCAAATCTAAAAAGTTGGTCACCAAAAAACTATGAGAATAAAGGACCTAACATGCATAAACCCAATTAATTTATAGCTTCTCAAAACCTATTCTATAATTTCTTAAAATGAATTTCTAATGTGATTTTTTCTCCAAGATTTGTAGTGTATTTGAGGCTCATTTCTAAGAACCCTCATCACTACGGAATATAAAGATTGCAATGGACACCCTTGCACAAAATCTTGAATAGAAAAATCATAGTCAGTCATTTTCAAAATCGGGTTTTTGATGCTAAAACTAGACTTCAAAAAGATTTTGTCAAAAATATAAACTACTAAAAATAGCAACTTGGTTAGGTTTTATTTAACTTCAAATAATTGGCAACACGGGAATGTGGTGCCTTGGGCATTTAGGGGTTAAAACAATAGAAATAAAATCAAAAGGCAAGTGAAGAGAATTTGAAATTTTGCCTTGTGAACTTGAAGATTATGAAGAGTCGCGCACTGTAGAATCAAGCTTCAACTGGCTGATGTTATTCTGCGATCGTCTCCCCGAGTCCTCGCACTTGATTGCTTGGTAAAGTCTAAACAAACCTACGCCACCTATGTCCTGAATACTCCGTTGACTCTGTTTAGTATTAAAAATTCAGAATTAAAAATTGCTAAAGAGCACGTCTCTGCTGGTACATCTTTTTGACTCCTCTTCTCTTAAGAGTTCGGAAAGTGCTTTTCAAGTATGGAGAGGATTACGTCTTGTAAGTCAAAGGCAATTTCAGAAGAGCTTGCACAACATTTGTGGAAATTGTAGGTTGTAACCTGATAAATCCTAAGCAGAATTGTGTGATGCCCTATGCCTCTCCAGCTTTCTATCAGTGAGACATAGATTAGCTCATTGGCATATGACGATCTTGAATTCACCACTTCCTTGTTACGTCCACAGCATTCAATTGCGGTTCTGACTTCTTTCAGTTGAGGTGTGATCTTCTCTCTTCCTCTGGATATGTGCAATTTTATGAGTGCATCAGTTACTGGTGCGAATAGCCTAAGTTGGGTCAGTCTTTGAAGCAATAATTTGAAGTAAAGGATATGGATGTAGAGAGAGTTTCACTTCTTACATTCTGAATTTCAGGCAAAAGTTTTAGTGAAGGCAGAGGACCTCCATATTCAAGAAGCTTATGAGTCGAGTCTCTCGTAAGATGAGTTTCAGATAACAGTCTTCTTGAGTCTCACCTGAAAATTAACCACGGGCTTCTTGTGTATCCTCAGGGCGTCCTACATGGAATAGCTCAGCAAAATAAGAAGATGAAAGTGCACAGGTACGCTGCATAAGGAAGGACGACGTTGAGAATTGCCACGGGCATATAAGAAATCCCTTTTGCTAGATTACGTACCTAGGCAAACAGAGATGATCATGTCGGGGTGGAAGGTGAGTTACAGACCAGAGGTTTCAAAATGGCTGTGTACTTGCGCTGTGCTTCTCATGGTTCAGCATATGGTCATTCAAACCGCGGTTGCTCAGCAAGATTACAACAATGTCAGCGGGTACGACTGCGAGCGCGGAGAGTCTGCCGCCTGCGATGTGTACGTGATGTATAGGAGTGGGAGCAGCAAAGAGACAGTCAAAAGCGTGGCAACCCTTTTCAATGTCAGTGCTAGAGCTGTGGCGAACGTCAGTGCGAGAAATTTGACGACGTCGAACAATCTCGAATGGGGGGAAGCTCTTTACATTCCTCTGCGATGCAAGTGCACGAATGGCACATATCAAGCGCTGGTGAAGTACACAATCCTCCCGGGCGACACGTTTTGGATAGCTGCGAATTTCACCTTCCATGGTTTGAGCACTTGGCAGGCTATCGCAGCCGCAAATCCGACTACGGAGCCTACAAAACTTGCGATCGGACAAAAGATAGATGTCCCTCTGCGATGTGCGTGCCCTTCATCTCAACAACTGAAGATCAGGACTGAGTATCTGCTCTCTTACTCGATCTTCCCGACTGAAACCCTGACAGCCATTAGCAGCTATTTCGGCGTTTCAATTCCTGACTTGATTTCCGCAAATCGTTTGTCTGGTGTGACACAACTTTTGGAAGCGTTCTCAACATTGTTGGTACCTCTTTCCAAGCTCACTCCCTTAAACTCCATCACTTTCATCGTTCCCCAACCCACGCCCGGCATTGCACCATCGCTGGCTGCGGGCAACGGTTCTTCATATTCTCCCGACGTGACAAACGTGGAGATTATTTACAAGAACCGAAGCAACACATCATTGTATGTAGGCGTTGCAGTCGGAGCCCTCGGATTGATTCTGGCAGCAATTTTTGCTGCTCTTCTGACGACCACCAAAGCTTCCCGTCACCGAGAAAAAGGAAGTGGAAGTCGACGGATGCTCAAATTGCATCCAAGTAATACCTCTAGTCGAAGCGACTTGCTTGATGGTGTGTCAAGCATCGCGGACAGTGAAAAGCCCATCATTTTCACGTACGAGGAGTTGCGGGCAGCCACAAACGACTTCAGTCCTGCTCACCTACTCCAAGGCTCCGTGTTCAGTGGCAAGTTGAACGGAGAAGTTGTGGCAATCAAAAAGATGAAAGGAAACATGGCGCATGAAATCAAGATTTTCTCTCAAATACATCATCAGAATGTGGTAAGTTAATTCGACATGCATACCTTTCTGTCCCTTAGAACATGCATCGGAGAAATCCCAGTTCCGCTTGCCTCTGGCTCGGTTCCAGGAAAATGCACTATCCGGGTTCTAATTCAGTAGCAACTTGAACGTTTTTCAATCTTTGTATGTGTATTAGAGAACCGATTACCGGTATTTAAAAAAAGAACCAAAAAAATGCAGTGTAAGGCAATCAAAGAAGCACTTGCAAAATTGTGAGAATGAGAATTTTCCGCTTTCCTACAACTCTGAGTCAAATATTTTTAACTCCTCGACCTGTGTGCACATTCAGGTAAGATTAATCGGAGTCTGCGTGCACGACATCGAGCACCTGTGTTTGGTATTCGAGTACGCCAACAACGGATCACTCAGCGACTGTCTACACAACCAAGTGGCACATCCATCGTCCACCTACTCAAGGACCACCGGCTTGTTACCTTGGACAACGCGAATCCAAATCGCCTTAGACATAGCATCAGGCCTGGAGTACATCCACAACTACACCAACCCTAGCTTCGTGCACAAAGACGTGAAGACTAGCAACATCCTCCTGGACGCGGACTGGCATGCCAAGGTGGCCAACTTCGGAATGGCGAAATCCACGACCATCTTCCCCTCCGGTCCCCTGCTCACCAGCAACATCGTCGGCACGCAAGGCTACATGGCGCCCGAGTATCTCGAGCACGGATTGGTGACAACCAAAGCGGACGTGTTCTCCTTCGGAGTGGTGCTGCTTGAGCTTCTCACGGGCGAAGAGGCCATACTTCCAAAGCAACACTTCACAGGATGCCAGACATTAACAAGCGCTGTCGTTACGATCTTCAAGGATAAAGAATTGGAGCACAATCAGAAGCGCGAGCTCCAGACCTGGATGGATCCGCGCCTCCAAGAAGCATACCCTCTCGACGCAGCTTTCGATGTGGCGCTCGTGGCCAATGCCTGCGTTGCCAAGGATCTCAGCTTGCGGCCGTCCATGAAAGAAATCACGTTCTTGCTTTCCAAAGTCCTGGCAGAAACCATGGAGTGGGAGGCCCGCACCGTTCGGAAGCATCGCATGCCGGGCTTTAACTCCGCAGCTCGGTGACAGAGTTCGCCTTTTTCAGGAAGTCAACTTCTTCGACGAAATCCTGGAAACCTTACACGGAAGGAATACTAGTCTTTTAGCGCACCTCATACTATTTCCTTCCACCTAATATTCTCAGAACCTATCAAATACAGAGCCGCAGAATGCAACATTTGCTTTGTTGTCGTAAATGTCGTGTCAGCTTTGTTTTTGGAGATTTGTTCTCTCACCTCCATTTATATCATTGCAATCAACACTGTCCGCCTCTAATTGTCTCTTGTAATGTTTCAAGCGGTCTCTCAAATTTGTTCACTATCGTTTTCAAAAGGATGATAGACATTAGCAAGCGCTGTCGTTACGATTTTCAAGGAGAAAGAATTGGAGCACAATCAGCACCGCGGGCTTCAAGAAGCTTACCCTCGCGACGTTTCAAGGTTTTGATGAGGTGCTCTTGGCCAAGAACTGCGTGGCTACCACAAACAACTTTCGGCCGGCCGTAGAGGAAATCATACTCTCGCTTTCGAACATCCTCGGGGCGAGCACGGTGTGCTAGACCAGCACCTTTCGGAACAATCACACGCCGGGCGTTTCTTCTGCAGCTCGCCAGCTCGGTGACAGTGTTCAGGCTTCGTCAGGATTCACATCTTCTTCGTCAAACCTCAGCAAATACGAATTTGCTAGTTCCTTGTTCTTGTGGCGCACCACATTCAATAAGCAAATCTTTTCACTTTCCATTTCCAGTCAAGTGCGAGGTAACATGCCCTCTCCTTTTGTAAGGTAGGAGGTCCATAAATCGCCCCTATAAGAGAGACGGAGCTTCTTGAAATATTTTTCAGTAAAATTTTCCTTGAAAGTGAAACGGAATTGGCATCTAATCCAAGTCATTTCATATTTTTTGGAGCTTTGTAGAATTAGTTATGAAATTTTGAAGTTGAAATGGCATAGGGTTCTAAAATCGTCCACCTCCTCAAATGTACATTGTTTGTACATTGTTGAAGGCTTTGAAAAAGACACATGAACATATAGTGTACATTTGAAGAGGTGGGCAATTTTAGAGCATGTACGCTTTTAGAACCTCTGACCTTAGGCCGGGGTGAATCAACCTCCAACTCACTTGTCCTTATGGGAAAATGCTGAAATTTTTTATTTGCCACACATGATAAAATTTGCAAATTTTGAATTCCTATTTGCAATTAGAGGCCCCAAATTAGCTTTTAGAAGTATAGAAGATAAATTAATCAAGCACAAAATAGAGGGGCTGTTTTTTTACATGCACCCCTAGAATGACTTCTGCAGGACAAGCGAGGGGGGCAGTTCCCCCTGGACTCCTTGGTACAAGTAGTGACAAAGTAGATGTCGTGGCAAGTTAGTTTAAAGATAGTGATATTAAAGATCTTTTCCTTTTCTTTTCAATATTGGTGTCAAAAACTTGTGATTCCTACATTGACATTTTGGAGGAATTTTATCCAAATTAGTTACCACATGCCCTCAAAGTAGAATCTTGTAACCATTTTCTACTAAAATTTGAACTTTGGCCCCAGTTAACCTGGTTCTAATGAATGTTTTGTTGCTTGAAATGAGGTTTTTTTTAGCATTGACAAAGATATTTTCTAAACCCCTAAAGGACCAAGCTGCTTTTTTTGGAAACATATAAAATTTGGGCAGGTACATGTGATTAGAGGTTTCTAATCACATATAGGCTATACTTTTGGCCCAAATTTAGTAAAAGGTGTGGACGAGGAATATCTTTCATATGCACTAAATTTCAGGACATTTGAAAATATGAGTCAAACATTATGGCCTAATATGTAGTTTGTTTCTCAACTCAGGCAGTCCGGGCAGATTTAAAAAGTCAATTTTTCAAAAATAAAAATTTGAAATTGTTTTTTAGACTTATATATACATAGAAAGCTTTTAATCATTCCATTTTGATCAATGAATTCAAAGTTATGAGGTGTTTTAGTTTGCGGGCAGTTATGGATTCTCTACTCTAAAATAAACTTTGAAGTCCTTTACTTTATTCATTTTTTAATATTTTTGAAAAAAATAAAAACAAAGGATGTAGATTGTTTATTACAACGTTGCAACCACTGGGATTGGCATTTGTCAATTCTATAAATAAATTGTTAACAATTTTGTATTTTGAATCATTCTCTACATCTTTTTACTTATTATTTTTTTCCTATATGTTGTACAACTCCAAATAATCTGATAATTTTCAAGCATGTAGACAACTTGCCTTGAAGAATGAATCCAAAGAAGCACCACTATTTTAGACATTTTTCATACAAATGTGACCTTGTGAAGTGCAACTACTTGGTTTTTGGTAGGGACCAAAAAAAGGACTTTTTTCACTTCAAACGCTAATATCTTGCATTCTATATGATGGAAATTTTTGAAATTTTTACCACATTTTTCCAATCTAGTATACTACAAGATCCTAAGATTACATATACCCCAAATTGATATTTTTCAAAAATTTGATACTTGTGCTAAAAATAGCAGTTTTTGAGCGTTTTTTGAGCATTTTTGGTGATAACATAGTCAGAGAACTTTAGGGGTTAATCTTCAAAAAAAATTGATCCAACTAATTAAAATTATATATATAATGTTTGAAATTTTTGAGAAGTATTCTTGCAATATGTTTTTTCATTTGGGCACTTTGCACTCATTAATTTATAATTCCAAAATCTTAGAATATGCAAAGACCATGGCATAAGCAAGCATTACAACTAACCGCCACTCTATGGCACAATGTGGAAATGAGGAGAGAAACCACCCTTCTTCACAATTATTCCTCTAAACCTTGAGAGCAACTCTTCCCTTCTAGAGATGAAAAGGCATCAAAACTACTCTAGTATATAGAATCGTATATACTTTTATAGGAAATAATTGACATCTTATACTAGGATCCAATCCAAAAAATGTGGTGGCCCAAAATGACATACATTGAGATTCATGAAGTGGTCTTTGACCTCACTATGGAAAGGGTTCAAGTGAGACCAATTCAATTTATGAATATGAATTTGAGTTAGAAAATCATAGGCAATGATTCATACTTTGTTGATTAATATGCTTTAATAAATTATATTTAGACAACTTACAAAGGGGACCCAGAGGATGACATGTCAAGCCTTGCAAGTGACTAAAGGGAAGAAGAAAAAAAAAGTATCAAAGAATATTTGTGCCCTAGTAGGGACAAAGTAGGTGTTGTATTATATGTGTTCAAAAGTTGATGAAAATGTACACCATGTAAATTTCAAAAATGTGAAGATCCAAGTTGAGTGTCGATAGCAATAGCTCCTCAAAGTTGGTAATGGAGTTGATAACAACTTAACTTTTTAAAGTCTCTAGGGAACCATATGTGTATTATACTGAATATTGTCCCATAAAATTTATGCTACTCATTGAAATGCAATTATAAACTCATATGCTTTGTATTTTATGGTATAAAGACTAACCTAAAAATATAAAAGTTAAATACAATAAGAGAAAACTATACAATTCAAATATTCAAGTGAAAATATGTGGCTCAAATAGGTGTTTTGACGTTTCCGAGTTAAAAAATTTGACTCTGTCAAACCCCTCATTGCATGTGCAAATTTTTCTTGCAATAAAATTAATCACAAAGTGTATGCAGTGCGGGACCACAAGCCGGAGTTTTGGAAAACATGGGATGAAATTCCTTGGAGCACCAAAAATGAGGTCCAATGCAATTGGGTACCATGTTTCTTTTGTACTATTCTTACTTAAATCTTCCTTTGACACCCGTTTATAAACACAAGAGGAACTTTACTATTAACTCTACTAACTACAAAAAAATTCCCTCTATTTTGTAAGTGATTTATTTTGCATTTCTTAACCTATCCTTCCCAATTCAAGACTTCAAAGTCCAAATCTGAATTCAAATGTTTCCAAGTTTTATCATCAGTGATAAGCAATAAGTTACACAAGTGTGGAAAAAAGCAGCAATGGGAGCGCCAATAACTACGGAAAAGGGTAGTACGGAGTAACTAGTAAGAACATACAAAGTAACCATACAATTTGAAATTTCCATCTATTGATTGAGAGCATCCTTACCAGGCACTTCTCTATCCCTATCCCTATCCCTATCCCAATTCTTCATTAAAAAAGATAGGGATAGGAAAGCCCCTCCCCACCAATGCTTCCCTAAATTTGAACAATTTACCGCAAAGGAAGCTTCGCATGGATAGTTACTGCAAATCAAGTCAAATACAATTAGAAAATTTGGAATAAACATGCACTTTTTAGTAAAACTAAGGATACACGTTACCGAAAACGAATTCTCTATCCATCATGCTGCATAGGAAACTCACATCCCTCCTCCCTAAATATATACGGGTAGGGAACCCTGGTGGGGGAGTTTCTTCCCTATCCGGATGAAACTCATCCGGATAGGGATACGGAAGCCCCCTGGTGTGGATGCTCACTGCGAGACTGCGCAACACGGACCGACCATCGGTTTAAGTTGTTTCCGTAGCACATGCACAGTAGTCACCTTAAGAAAACACCCGCAATCACTCTCGCACTCACTTAATCCGACAGGTAATCCCAGAAGCACAGATATTCGTATCAAAACTTGGAATATCGACGCACGTTGCGCACTGCAAGGCGGGAGCGCCAGCAACGTCAAAGGCGCATGCACGGGGTGAAGATTCCGTCGTCGCTGGACTAATAAAAGTGTAGACTGATTGAAACTCACCTTGAAGCAAGAAAGAGGGGATGCCACAATGCCTCGTTTCGTTTTGGTTCTTGAGGTTGTGCGTCTCCATATCTCTAGCCGTAGATTTTCACTTTTCATTAAACTTCTTCTTGCTGATTTCTGCTACGGCTGTCGGTCGTTCGATTGGCGCCTTTGATGGATATGTTTGGTGACAAGAGCGCGAGCTTGTGGAACGGAGGAGACAACCAGGAAGCGCATGGAGAAAACTCTCAGTAGAAGAAAGGTTGTTTCTCATTGATTTCCAGATCGAAGAGATTCGTTTTCGTGAAACGCAGTGGAGTCGTTACTTTAGGCGGGAAGCGGAAAGGCGACAGGCGGGAGCGACAGGAGCGCAAAAGTCGGATGCAAGGGATGACGATTCCGTCGTTGCTAGATTGAAGTTACCCCGAAACTTGTAAGAGGAGAAGCCGAGGGCGTCGTTTTACGCTTGCGACTCCATTTCTCTAGTAGATTTTCGTTGCTGGTTGGACTTCTTTTGATGCTTTTTGCTACGGTTGTCAGTGGTTTGATTGACGCCACGCGCGTGGGATTGCGGAACGAAGGAGACAATCAAGAAGCGCATGAAGGAAGCTCTCAGTAGGAAGGTCATTTCTCATTGTTTTCCAGAAACGATTAGTTTCGGTGGCGTTGAGTGAAGTCGATGCTTCATTTCCTTGGGGTAAGTTTTGGATTTTCTTTTGCACCTCAGAGGCTATCTATTATTCGTTAAAGTGAATGTAGATTAATTTCGATTTTCTTATCTTGTTTATTTTGTTTGATGAAATTTTGTTTGAAGAAACGAAATCGAAGTATGCTCTTGTGTTAATTGTCCGTGATTTGGAAAGTTGCTACTTACTTCTAGCCAGGTTATTTTCAGTCTTTAGAGTTTCTCTTTAGGTACTTGAACGATTAGATTGATGTGATTATCTCTTTTATCTTCTTCGTAAATTTAGGTCCGCTTGAACTTAGTCGCGGCTGGAACGAGAGCTTGATATTCTTAGGAGGCAGGTCTCTAGAAGAATGTTGCTATGATTGAATGGTGCATCTTGTGCCTTAACTCTTTCTCCGTGGCTGATCTGAAAGTTCTATAGGGATTTCTGTTGCAGCTGAGAGTCTATCTATTATTCGTGGAAGTGAATGTAGAGGCGATTCTAACAACATGAACTAACGATTCTGGTTCGGTAAGCTTGACATCCATATCCTTGCACTGGGAGTTTGACTTTATCTGTTGCCCTGCACTGCTGTGACTACGTTGTTACGCTCTCAGCTTAGCGAGAAGGCTATCGTTAAATGATACACTGTAAGTGCTTAAGGCTCCTCGGAGTGCGTTATATTCCATCGTTGCTTCTGTGCAGAAAGTTCATCAACAGTTTTTACAACCATGTTTCTCAGAGGACAGCACAAACTCCTTCCTGTGTCCATAGCCATCTTCATCACTTTCATCTCCTGGATCATCATCTGGAACTTAACTACGGGTAGTTTCTACATCTTCAATTCCAGAGCCTTCGATTCCTTGTGTACCTCTTTCAGAGCATGCCCTTCATGCAATAGCATCAGACAATACTCCAATGCTCAAGAATACCGACTCCCAGTATTTGAGACAGACAAAGAGCTTCTCAGAAACGCATTTCACCAAGCAATCGAAGGTCCGGGCCCGGGACCTCCCCGAATTGCTTTCCTCTTCCATGTGAAGGGCGCTATTCCACTAGAGCCAGTGTGGAGACGGTTTCTCCAAGGGCACGAAGAGCGATGGAGTCTCTATGTCCATGCAAGCAACCAGAGCTACAAGTTTCCACCGGGATCACTCTTTGAGGGCACGGAAATTCCGTCCAAGCCGGTGCAGCGAATCTCCATAAGCTTGGTGGATGCCATCCGAAGATTACTCGCCTACGCCCTCACTGACCCTCGCTACAACAACGCCTGGTTTGTGAATGTCTGCGAGTCTTCCATCCCCATTCGTGGCTTCCCTGCTGTGCACGAATACCTACTAGGGAGTCGACACAGCTTCGTGGAGTCGTTTCTGCCCGACGCGAAGTACCAGCAGTGGGAAACGATGCCTGAGTTCCCGATTCTCGAGTTGCGCAAGGGAGAGACATGGATGCAGATGAATCGCAAGCATGCTATCATCGTTGTTTCTGACAAGGTGATCTATGCCAAGTTCGCTGCGTCTTGCAGCCTGTGGTGTGCTCCAGACGAGGAGTATTTTCAAACGTTACTCCATCTTGAAGACCCCCGTGGGATTGCCAATCGCACCACCATGTTTGCAGATTGGAAAGAGCCTCGGCCGATTCCTGGCTCCCCTCGAACTTTCTTACCGGGCGATGTGAGTGAAGGATTGTTCCGAGAAATCCAGGCGAAGATCCAAGAAACCGATGGTCTAAAACAGGATTCCTCGCTCGACAGGTCCGAGTCCAGTATGATGCCCATCTGCGACTACAATGGCAACCCTAACGCCGAGTGCTTTCTGTTTGCTCGCAAATTTGATGCTCTTTCAGCTTCTGCAATTTTGGATGTGATCACTTCCCTCCCTGGCTTCTGATGTGCTCTCCTCCGCACTGCCGCTTTAATACGACCCAAAACGCATGCTTCATACCATAATTTTTCAGAGCTCTCCAAATGTTTGTTAACGAGGCCTCAGGCAACAATTTCTTTTGATTCATAAGTGCACTGCAGGCTTTAGTAGCAAAACCGAATCCGAATTAGGAGTCGGCTTCTTGTCCTATCTTCCTTGGGGGGCTGCTGTGTGTTCATGCAACTTCTTAGTCAGGTGCTCAATCATCCAGAGGCTTCACATGATTTCTAATCATCTTCTGCACCATCAGTCGCCAGCTTCTCTTGTGCTTACTTCCATTAGTACTGAGAGAGGTAATTACCATGAAATCAAACATGTACTTTGTATATAATACCTGCAATTGCCCATTGATTATAATGGTGATTTCTTCTGATGTGACTGGGCAACTGGTTCTCCTGGGCAGCTGCACCGCCTGCTGTATTTGAGGTACTTCACGTTACGGTAGAAGGTCAACAAAGCGCCCATTTAACCCGGAAAGTTCCAAGGCCTTTTTTTCATAAAGAAACACTCAAAATTGGCATTGTTCTTTTTTCATATATATAAATATAGGATCTTGCACTAGAAAAGTACAAGAATGTATTGAAGAAATCTCAAAAGTTTTGACAATATCTATGGTAGAACCACCCATTGTCGACGAGGGACCCATCCCCAATCTGTAGGGTGCACTATTTCCAACCAAGGTTGCAATAAATTTTCAACCAAAGCTTTCATTGTGTTTTTTCTCCTTTTCAAAGTTAAGACTAATCGAGTCATGGCACATGTCCCAAAGCAGTGATCAAAAAATAGTTCTTGAATGATTGACATTGGAAGACTCTACATGTCAGCTATAGGTTTGGACCAGTTGCCAACTTCCGAAATTCATAATAATTTCAAATCAAGGCATAAAATTACAAAAAAAATGCAATCCCCTTGATTTCTATCTTCCTACATGGCAAAAAATTTACATGCCTTGTATTGCTCCAAAACATGCACAGATAGCTTAAGCGGTCAACGATGGGTGGTTCTACTATATTGTAAGATCATATTTGGATCTGAAGTAAAATAAACATGTTTTAGAAGGACAATGGTAAACTAGTTTATAAGACTTTGATTTCCACGTTTCAGATTTTGAATTAAAAATTTGGTATGTTGAAGAATTGAATTGAGAATCTAGGAAATAAAAAATAATAAAATAAACTTTCATTCTTAAAAAGTTGTTTTAGCTCTATGTGCATGATTGAAGGAAATAATTAATAACTCTGAGATGGAATTGAAACACATTAATTACAATGATGAGATCATTCTAGCAAGTGAACTTAACTTTGTGGAACTTCATTTGTTTTAAATTGTAAAAATTGAGGATCAAGAATGAATCTTAGAAGTTATTTTTTCAAAAAGATGCTTTGATTGCCTAAAGATTAAGATTGTCCATAATTTTCTCATCACAAGCCCAAATAGAATGAACCAAATCTATAAAAAACAAAATTTTGAAAATTTTATTTTGACTTTTTGTGATGCTTTGGTGTTGCCCTATGAACTCTATTTTAGCTTAGAGTGGTATAGTTTTTGTTCTTGGGCAACGATTGAAATAAAAATTATATTCCTTGAAGGATAATGTATTTTTCTATCTTCAAAAAATATTTCAAAAATCACAACAAAAATTGATACCATTGGAATCTATCCAAAATCCATTTTGTCCCCTATAGGAACAATGAGACTTTAGAGGTTAAGAGCTGGTTAAAGTTCTTGAAAGACAATTTTTTCTTGGAAGACAAATGGAATTGGTGTCTAATCCAATTCATTTCACATTTTTTGGAGCTTTATAAAATTAGTTATGAATTTTTGAAGTTGAAATGCAGTGGTCACTAAAAGCCTCCAACTCTTGAAATGTACAATATTTGAAGACAAATGGAATTGGCGTCTAATCCAATTCATTTCACATTTTTTGGAGCTTTATAAAATTAGTTATGAATTTTTGAAGTTGAAATGCAATGGTCACTAAAAGCCTCCAACTCTTGAAATGTACAATATTTGTATATTGTTGGTGCAATGAGAAAACAAAATGTAACTCTACATTATGGTAGACCACCCATTCTCAACCAGGAATCCATACCCAGCCTATAGGGTACATCTATTTCCAATCAAGCCTAGAATAGATTTTCGACCAAAACTTAGAATGTTTTTTTTAATCTCCTTTTCAAGATTAAAACTAATAAGATTATGACACATGTCCCAAAGTAGTGAGCAAGAAAGTAGGAAATAGTGAGCATGAAAGTAGTTTTTGAATGATCAAAATTAAAAGAATCTACACAATGGGAATGGGCCTAGGCCAACATTTGTCTTCCAAAAGTCACAGTAATTTTAATTCAAGGCATCAAATTACCCAAAAAATTGCAATCTCCGTGATTTATATCTTCCTACATAGTAGAAAGTTTACATTGCCTTATACTACTTTAGAACATGTGCAAAATAACTTAAGTGGTCAACTATGAGTGGTTCTATTATAGAGGATGCTTTTTGAGCCCAAGTGCTTAGACCTCCCACCTCAATGGTTGTTATTATACAATAAAGTAGAGCATGAAGGGAGGTCAAGAACTAGAAGAAACATGTTGGTGTTGAATAAGGACATGTAACTATATCTAATTTCATCCCCTTTCTACATCTGACCCCTACATATTCTTGCCTAAAATGTACTCCCATTATTTATAGGAGTTTAGGATCATTACCAAGTTTAGAACCTGTGGTTTGTCAACAATTATCATGTGGTTATCGTTGTTTCATGGGTCTACAGGTTAATATACAATTTATCGCATCGTTACAATGCATTACTTTCAAAAGTAATGCATTGTAACGATGCGATAAATTGTATATTAACTTGTAGACCCATGAAACAACGATAACCACATGATAATTGTTGACAAACCACAGGTTCTAAACTTTGTGATGATGAATTTTCAAAATACCTATTTTTTGCACTTTGAATATTCATAGTTTATTCATAGGATGTCCAAAAAGTACATTCTAAGAAAATCTAGAATCTCCTTTGGATTACCAACGAGACTCCACAAAAAAGTTTTTTAATATAATATTGGGAACCACGTTTAATTTGGGTCAATTTTAGGTGTAGTCACGTCACTGGCTAGGGTTGATATTGTTCATGTTTCAGAGTAATTGTGGATTTGACATTTATCAAGCCTTTGGACCAACTTATTACTGTACTTAACCCTTTAACGCTTGGTCGACCTTATTTTGGTCGATTTTGACTCTTTTCAGTTTGTAGAGAGAGCATGTCAAGAAATTTGATGACATGGCAAAGGAAACGGATCTAGGGAATTAGAAGGTGAAGAGTTTAGGACAATAATCAAGCCAATCTGAGGTGGCATGCAGCTAGAGGGTTGGAAAAACTAAAAAAGTACTCGCTGAAAATACACTGATAAATGCAAAAAAATGATCATAACAACTAATAGTGATCATGATTCATGATGCATAACACTAAACCTTGCAAGATGCTTCCATCTATACGGTCAGATCTGTGATAGACGTCTATTTTCAGTAACCCTAAAATTTCCCCAAAATGAAAATACAAAGGAATGCCCAACTCTAGAATCGACCAGGATCGTTAAAGGGTTAAGGTATTTATAAGGTGACTTGTTATTGCAAGATGGTATTGTTCAGTGTTCACTTACTTACACTTGGGAGGTGGATCTTTGTTACTGGCCAGCTGTCACTCTGACATTGGATGTGTACATATGCTGGGTTTGAAAGATGATACTACCATGAATGCCCATTCACATATCTTTATTACATTAGACAGATGGCATCACAGGCTCTGGTGTAGGCTGCATCACCCAAATGTTAAGCACTCTGGAGCCCCTTTCTATAGTAAATCGAACTATATTATGCGGCGTAATGCTTCCTTAACAGTGCCAGGTGCTGTAATCAGTTCCTGGCACGATAAATTTTTTTAGGGGCAGCTGCGTAGTTTTAATTGTACAGTATTGTAACACTACAATTAAAAATAAAAAAATTGAATGATCATGTGTTGGCCGTTAAACGTTGTGCAAACTCACACATGCAAACCCCAAAATCATATACCGAACTTGGACGAGGTTTGGCTACAGATTGCTCAAGGATAGTAAAAAAAGTCAATTCTTGTTGCATGCGGTATAAACCAAGTTCGAAACAAAGCCAGCTTTAAAAACTTAACCAAAAAAACCTTGTAGGACAAAACTTGGCTAAGAAAAGCTTGACTAACATGCAAACATTCCAAAGGAAAATCTAACACTACCTTGACAAAAATGGGACATGCCCCAAGTTCTTTAGAAACTCTGCAGCTGCAAACTGTGAATCTACTCCATTGATTACCAAATTGATAATCTGACAATTACTATTCTCCTTAAAGACATGCCCTGGCTTCCCTTCATCAACAGGTACAATTCGCTTCTTGTTGTTAACAGGCTCGCTAGACCCAACCACGACCCCAGATGGCTCCGACCCCCCCACGGTACCGTGCAAAACAGAAACGGCAGCATCATCGCCAACTTCCAAAACCTGCATGCATCCAAAAACAAGTTATTCAAGCATAAGTTCAGAAATAGACACAAACAACGTACTCAACCTTCACAAATCAATGACTAAGCATCACGGACACAGAAACTCACCTAAAAAACTGACATAGAATCTCAACACCAAAACACACAGGTAGCATAAAGACTCACAATTTGCCAAATCAATTCACAAAATCAGGCAGATAATTTCGATAGGACGATTTAAGTTAGCAATACAAAACAGGTACAAAAATAAAGCAGTATACTGATTCATACACAATGCACTCAACCTTCAAAATCTGTATGACTAGCATCACGGAAACTTAGTATGGCTGAGCATTACGGACATAGAAACTCACCAAAAAACTGACAGAATCTCAACACCAAACACACAGGCTACCAAAGGACTCACAATTTGCCACACCTCTCACAGATTTAAGCAAATTCACAACGTGCCAAAACGAAATCAAGCAAATTCACAACATGCCAAAAACGAAATCAGGCACAAAATTAAGTAGCACAAATCAAGTTAGTAGCACGAATCAAGTTAACAGTACAAAACAACATGAAAACAAGCTTGTACAGTAACGAACTAAGTCCCTAACAGGCCTAGTAGTTGACCTCAAACATGGAAAATCCAGCAAAGGCCAAAAATAATTACGGCTTGAACTAACAAACCTTCGCGTCAGCCCTGCGAAGAACCTCATCAGCATACACATCTTGAAAAGAAGTTCCCTGTCCAGAAATGACACGTTGCAGTACTTTGCTGGACAGGTCAACTTCTTCTCTACTATACTTCGCGTAGGATTTAGAGTCTCGGTGTCCAGTCACAGTCATTCCCTTTTCTCTCGGAACCCGGGCTTCTTCCATCCACGTGATGCCAGTAGCCCTGCCGCTTTTATTAGTTATCTTCCTCGAATTCAAGGCAGGCACGGCTGTGGCTAGTGTCCGGGTTATATCACTCAACGTATTTCTACCCACAGCACCGCGTGAAAACCAAACAGGATCAGAAGACCTCAACCGTGATTTCGGTGTCAGAAATAATGGATGAACAGTATCGATAGGGTTATACAAAGGCCAATGAGCAACGAGGGAGGTGTAAGTTGAAACGACATCAACATCGTAGCAGTTGATAGGTTTTCTTAAACTCTCTGAACTGCATCGGCGAACATCAACTTTCCAGTTTTTGCTGAGTCCAGGCGAGAATCTGAGACAAAAAGTAATCACTTACTAAATCGATGTAACCATTTCAAGTAGCTACACTAAAAATTCACTTTCATGAATTCGGAACGACGATTCAACAAAAAAACGGACACGTTATCCTAACATTTGCTGCTAATACTTCAGCTTAAAGCCTTGAAGCATACACGATAAATGTTGCATGCCTAACTACTAAACTCTAAGCAAACGCTGACCACACTATTGTGCCCTAGTTCTAATTTAATCATCTAGAAAAATTCTCAGAGACGTTCATCGAATCCACTTGCAGCCGACCTACCTCATGCCCAGGAACGCAAGAATAACAACTTTAAGCTCATTATCAATTATGTTAGCAATGCCTAGTAACTTCAACTAATTATCTACTATCTACAACGGAATCAATAGGACAACAACTCTAGACTAGATCGCTCCTGGTAAACCTCACTCTAGATTTACTCTAAATCAGGTGATGCAATCGATTAACTCTAAATCGCAAGATTAGCATTTATCATGTCTAATAAAAAACGTTAGTAGCTGATCAAAATTGTTAGCAGCTAATTAAAGTGGAGGAAAGAGAACAAACCTTAAGAATTGATCTCCGACTTGGTCCGTGCAGATCTCGAATAAGTTGTTTTCACATTCACGTAACTCCCTTCCGCCTCTCACGAAGAAATTTCGAGTGCAAAAATAAGCAAATCTTCGGTTCAAGCCAGCGGGGTGCTTCACAGATGCCTCTCCAGAGTCAAGCATTAGTTTCTCTTCAGAAAAAGACAAGACATCACTCTTCATAGTCTCCTTACCTAATCCCGCACGCACAGCTCGAATAACTGCCTCGTCCGCTGCTAACTTCACTCGATGAAACCTGGGATCGGTGAGTATATTGAAAGGCAGTGCCGACTTCGATGAGGTTTGTACATAGCGCTCTTCTTCACGAGCTCGAATGATCCTGCAAATTGCTCGCAACATGCTCGCAATTCTACGAGCACATTCCATACAGCACATTAGAATCATTTCTACACTAAACAAGTCACAATATGTAAACAAAATGCAAATAAGCCTTAAGAATAGAGAAAGACGTTAACTAACTAGTATAGACCTTACGCTAGACATACACTACACAAACCTTACAATATAGGGAACCTACAACTAGACAGACCTTAATAGTGCACAAGTTCTAAGCACATGTTACTGCACATGAAGTGCACATATTACTACACATGAAGTGCACATATTACTGCACATGTTATTACACATATTTCAGCCTGTAAGACGTCTAATTCAAGAAATTTCAGAATCTGATTTTGGAAACTTACGTGCCGGGAGGATATAGATCGCCATTTCGCTTCGCCACTTGCAGCATGAAGAGCTGCAACATATCTACTAAAGGTACAACATCACCTAACTCAGACAAATCTGCAATGCTTTGCTCGGTAGGGTAGCCTTTGAAGCGCCGGAAGTCGTCAAACGCTTTACGTGCCCAGTTTTCAGAGTGGCAACTGCGTCGACGACCTCCCTTCATGATGTTATCAAGTTCCGATTCGTCAACATCCCGAAAGCGATTAGAGAAGGCCAGAACAGGATCGTCACCAACAACATCAGCATTGTTCTCATTATTTGATTCGCTGGAGTCTTCAGCTATGATATATGGACCAGTATCCACAATGTCACCAAGGGCAGCAAAGACATCATCATCATCGACTGAGTATGCATCAGTATAATCCGGACTCAGACCTACAGACATTGTGTGGTCAAACAAGGCTACATCACGAGTGACATTGGTGAGCTTCATCTTGTGTTTTGTAGTATCATCATTGGCTAGAATCGTAGCCTCAGGACTCGATCCCTCAAGGTTGGAATGTCCAAATGAAACCTCTGCATCAGAATGTCCACCTCAACGGTACTATCAGCGAGAGGTAACAGAGTCAATGAATCTCTAGAAGTGACTCCTAAAACATCAGCCAATGCCTTAACATCAAGAAGCAGCGGACCAGCTACCGCATCTGTAAAAACAGAATCAATAGCGGGAGCCTGCACGTTCTTACAATCAAGAGGCAGTGTAGCCACGTTGGTGCAAGACAACGTAGGCTCACTAGAGAAAGGGAGAGTAATCTCAGCTTTTGCTCCAACTGAGGTGCTCACTCGGAGAAAAGGACGCAAATCAAACGGATCATGTGGAACTTGTCGATCAAGACACTCAACCTCTCGACTGGCACTACGACGCCTTTTACTACTCTCCATGATAAAAAAAAAAAAGGTAAGAGTCTGCTCCATTTGTTTGTCGCGTTGCGTCATTTCAACGATTCACCTGCGCTCAAGAAAGAAACAAATCAAGAAACATTCAGAGATAGATACAAACTTACAAAAACCCTAATTGCACAACATTAGCAATGGAAAAAAAAACATAGCATTACCAGAAGTTGTTGCAGCGCCATTGATACAACATGAAACGCCATTGCGGTGCATAGAGACATAGCATTTCAGAAGTTAGTACCGAAATCGCAGAATAACAGAAGACAAACAGACCTCAAGAAATGCAAGCAGGCCTTCAAGATGAAACATGCATTAACAAGGGTTAGCAGCTTGAACGTACCGCAAAGGAGAAGGCGCGGAGCACGAACATGGAGTGCACAATGTAGGAGGCGGGGAGTGTAAGGAGCGGGAGCGACAGCAGAAGTGAGAAGGACCGCAAGGAGCGCAAGCAAAAGCGAGAAGGACTGCGGCGGGAAGAAACGATAAAGACTGCGACCGTTGAAGCTTATGGAGGTAAGCCTCAACGTTAAAATTTGAACGACGGAGAGCGCGAAAAGAGAAACCCTTAAATTCAAACGGGCAGAGTGAGGTTTGTTCGGGCAGGGCCGGGCTGCCCGACTGCTTAACGCAGCGGGAGGCATCGCCAATCGGGCATTTCAGCTTGTAACGGCACCTGCCCTCGACCTCGGGCTCCCGCCCTCGGCCTCGAGCAGGTGCCGTTACAGGCTGAAATGCCCTCTTGTCGATGCCTCCCACTATACAAAATCCAAACAAGCCCCTGGATGTATGTTAGAATCAAAATGAAACATAAAACAAGAAATTGATTTGTTCAAAGAACTTCCTTTTAAGGAGAAATGTGTGATGGGTACTCCCAAATCACACCCTGCCTAAAACCGCCATTGGCACTTTGTTTGTGTACATCTCCAAAATCAATATGTACATATGTAGAAGAAACGATTTCAAAACATTAACTCAATTTTTTTTTATCTTTTGTAACTTTTGCATATAGTATCCAAATGTTTTTTTTTTGTTGCGGTAGAACCTCCTTTCATTTGCCAACAAGGAAAATATGAAAATCGAACTAGTTTATTAAAAATTACTAGGCCCATTAGAGTTATTCATAAAGTCATCCCTAGTTTGATACCCAGTTTTAAACAAGCTCTTATACAAATTGGTGAAAGGAGGTAAAGCAACCCATATGGGATATGTAAATGGTTGGAGTTGTAAGTAACTTGTAAGAGCTTGGAGGAGCTCAATCTTAAAATAAACCCATATCCTTTGAGAGTTCATAAAGAACAGTGGATTTCATTATAAAAACAACCTCTCCACCCTCCATTCTCACAAATTGTCAATGTACAATTTCTGTGACAGGTAAACTCAGGTCCAAACTTTTTTAGGCACCATTTCGATGCGAAAGAAAGTTTGGTCCCAAGTTTTGTTTTGCTAGTGTTGATTGCGCGAGCTTTTTACTTTTTCACCTGCTTTTTTATATAAAGCAGGGATTCAAACCCCAGTTTTACCTCTAAACTCGGGTTTACTTTACGAATAACTCTAATAACTAAAAAAATTGTTGGTTTGGAGGTATCCATCTACCTTAATTTGGCATGAGTACCAATGTTTGTTGACTGGAGTGAACCACCCCCTCGCTTGTCCCTCCAAAGTCATCTCTCCAAAGTCATGAGGTGTGCATATAAAAAAAAGACCCACTATTTTATAATTGCTTTACCCTTGAAGGGCCTAAAAGCCGTTTGCAGTTGTATAATATATTATGAACTAAATGGGATTTGATTAGAAAAACATTGACCATACTAGATACGGGTCATATAGAAGGATCCCAAGAGACTTTCAAGGGTTCTTTTATCTCCTACACCTCCCCTAACTAGTTTGAAACCTTTGGTTGCAAATATGCATTCAAAATTTACAAACTTTATCATGTGGGGCAAATTAAAAAAATTCAGCATTTTCCCTCAGAGACAAGCATGGGGAATGGTTCAGCCCGGCCAATTTGTTCATGTCATTGTCCCTGCCAATGTACGAAGCTATGAGTACTATATTTAAGTTATGTTTGCACTTGGTGTTAAAGGTGTTGTTATTGAGGCTCTTAGGAATGAATTTAGACCTTCTTTTGGACCAGATTCACATTCCAAACAACACCTCTAACACCAAGTGCAAACATACCTTTAGGAAGTGTAATATTAAGCTATGTATTGATGGATTTGCAAATTCTCAATCATAAATATCATACTGAAGCATACCGCGGATGATAAGCTTATGGTAGGTTTCCACTTGGATGTATGGAATAACGTTGTGTAAAGTGTAAGAGCTGAGAGCAAAAATCTGGAGAACCTTTTCACACGGAAACTGGTTAATGGCGAACTGACAATGCCAGTACGTACTGAAGAAGCGACTGGGACATTCCCACTTGGACTCCTATATGTCATAGTTGCATAGACAGAAGTAGTAGCCATTCCCACCTGGTGTGTCAGTCCTATGACAAGTAGAGGTGGGTCCGGCTAAAGTCACATCGAGGAAGACGATGGAGGCGACGTTTTGAGAAAGCGTAACGATCCCGACTGTGAGATTGTGCGATGTATGCTGCTGTCGACGGTGATTCCGTATGTCTTTGAGGTCAGTGATTGTGTAGTACGCACTCCGTCTGTGGTTTGGAAAAGCCCCAGAATACTATATGCTGTTTCTCAAATTTTGATTTCTTGTCTTTTTTCGTCAGAGCTTTTGGAGGCATGAAATGTAGCTTCTTTTCTGCAGTTGTTTCGATTACATTGCCAAGGAGCGTGTGTCATCATAGTCATCGTTGATGAAGTAAAAAGTGAAGCAGAGGCGCTTGTTCAACGATGATTGGAACAATTGCGGTACATTGGGAATAACGGCCTTCGATTGATGCTCATGTCTTGCGGAGGAGGACGATAGAGTTTGACGTCGTCTCGACTGTGCACTGCCCATTGTATAGACGGCCGCTGTAAGTTGGTTCTTCTGTAAGAGAGCGTAGTCAGAATGATTGAGGCCTACTTTCCTCACTGCCCTCTCTGTCTTTTGATTGTTCTTTACCATTTTTGGCAGTGACACTTTAAGAGGGATTCGTAATTTGAAGTGTGGTTCTCTGCATTTGCGCTTAAGGTTTACTGACCAGGGTTTCGCCTTTTGCAGTGAATACGATACCGCTTCATTTGAACACAGACATGGACTCTTTCAGTGACTTCTATAATGTTGCTTCATTCGCATCTTGGATCCTGGCCCTACTTCTTGACGCGAACTAGACTTTGATGTTGTCGTCATCCCAGATAGAGGAAGATGACAGCGCCGACATCGTTGCAAGTGTGCTGACTGAATTCCCAGTTCTTGATACGTTTGCCCTGTTCAACAGCTCGCTGCAGTAGTACCGCTTGTGTTGCTCTTCAGTTGGTTTCAATGACGAATTGAGTTACTGGGTTCGGCCCCGTTCTACAACTTGGTTTTCCCGATTTCTAGTGGATCAATACGATAGTTCACGTTGGCTTGCAATGTTTAGAATGACAAAAACATCTGTGTTTGCATTGGCCAACATTATAAAACCACAAGTGCAAAAAAACCCCACCAAATACCGTTTGGCTGTGCCCGTTGTAGTTCGCTTGGCTTGCACTCTCTTCAAACTAACTCATAGTGCAAATCTCACAATCTGCTCTGAGATGTTTGCCATATGTCGTAGCACCGTTTGCAAAGTTATTGGAGAGGTGGTTTTTGCTATCAACGACACTCTCAGGCACGAAATTTCCTAGCCGACAAGACAACAACTGCAGGAGACGCAGTCAAAATTCAGTGACATTTGTTTCTTACCTGGAGTAGTCGGAGCCATTGACGACATGCAGGTGCCAATTTCAAAACCTGCTGATTCATCAGTAGACTATTTCTACTTCAAGAGCGGAGCTTACAGTATGAACTGCCAAGCTGTAGTTGACAGCGACAAACGATATTTAGATCTGTATGTGGGAATGCCCGGATCGACGAATGACAGCCGCATGCTCCGTCGATCCTCCTTGCATTACTTGGCTACACATGGACAACTCATGGACGCCACATTCTCCGTTGATGGACACTCTCCGTACTTGATAAGCGACCTGGGGTACCCTTTACAGCCGTGGCTAATGGTTCCTCACAAAGGTGGTGTTCACTTGTCAATCTCTGAGCGTCTATTCAATAAGAAACTAAGGAAAGGGCGATGCATAGTTGAGAATGCATTTGGCATTCTCAAGCAAACTTTTCAGGAGTTGCTGGACAAGAATGAACTACACTTGACATTTCTGCCGAATGTGATTGTTTGTTGTGCAATTCTCCATAATTTACTGCTCTACTAATCTCATGAAGAAGTGGAGGAACTACTCCATGTGCTTAGAATGGAAGGACTACAAACAGCTGAACCAACGCGGGACGATAACTCCGTAGATAATGTCCGCAGAGACAGTGATGACGACGTCTCAAACGGTGCAAAGCAAAAACATCTGGATCTGGGGACGTACCTCACCACCAAGAGACGGCCTTTGTAGAATTCACGGTACTTTAAACTTTAGTAATGCTCAATTCATTGAAATGTTTTTCATTTCTTCACATTCATTGTGTACAGCAATTGCTTTGCTAGTGGTAGTTTGTTCTTCCAATTATGCACAATTTTTTTTATTTTTTATATTCATAATCTTACATACAGATTGTGATAGGTTCAAGCGAGATGTACTGCCGCAACTGCTGCAAAGGCCGAAACTATGGGCATTGGTCTCCGAGTATTCAGCAGTTCTAGAAAACTGTTATACGCTCTGTATAGGCAGGAAGTCTGCTCTTGAGAAACTATAGTAATGTGTCATGGCACTGTGACCATGACTACCTGCTACTGTGACATACACTGTACATATAGTGCGGGGACTTGAGAAATGCCGTAATTCCAATGTTCTATCTGTCATCACTAATGTGGAAAAGTAGTTTGTATAGTGACAAATGGTAGCACTTGACGCTGTGAAAGATCAGCATGGGAACTCAGTGAGAAATAGCAATGTCGTTCACTGTGTCAGTGACATCTTGTTTGCGAAGGACGTTTTCGATACAAGTGTTGCCCGGTGCAGCAGTTAGGTCCAAGTGTTCAGTCGGAGGGTCTTCTCTTCCAAAATTTGTTGGATCTGCATGGCGGGAGCTCTCACCTCCTATATGTGCAGTATGTACATTCATGGGCCTCTGATTACTCAGTCCACTTCCTAACACGGTGGTCAATTCCGTCAAACAATGTACCATTTATGTTTGTTTGACAATCGCCAGCCTTGCGTTCTCATGAGCTAGTATCGCAGTTTCGTGGATTCTTCGATCTCTGTCTCTTTGGTAAGTCATCTGCTCCGTGAATAGCTGCAGTTGAACCTCGATCTTGGAACGCTCGATTTCAAGTGAAGCATTTGAAATGTCTTTCATTTGTGACGCCATGATGGAGCCAGTTTCCTTCGTTGCTTGTGCAATTACTGCATGTCCTGAAATATTCTTCCGTCGAACGCCTGTGTTGTCCGACCATCGTTGCGTGTCTTCTGTGTTATTATCGGAGGAGCTGATTAAAAACAGTGTGATGCCTGTAGGGACAGCTGCTGCGGGAGTCGTCGAAAACGGCTTGCTACCGCCTGCACGACGTGTTTCATGAGAATCAGAGGCAACATTCGGGAGGACTGACTGCTTGAGGGAATTGTCTTCTATAGACTGAGGCTGCGACTGCTCTTCAAAGTCCATGGGATCATCAATCTCGGTGTCCGTATCCACGTTCGTCCTGTCGTTGATGTTGCCATGTGCAGGTGCCTTGAAGTTAGAGTCCTGTGGTGATACAAAATCTCAAAGGTGAGGTGGTTGTATGAGTGGACGGCTGCCAAACCATTCATGAATGGCGTGAAAGAATTCCTCAGAGAACTGTCGGGGAAGTCCTTTTGTTTTGTGCTGTATTGGAGTCAAGTCCCAGTAATCAGCAAAGTTGTATCCACTGCGTCTAAAGTAGTCTACAATCCTCTTGTAGTCTGATAACAGCTGATTCCATTTGGTTTTACATGCTGCTCCGTCACGAACAACACTTGAAAAAACAGCATTCATGACTTCCTGGGAGATTCTATGCCACTTGCTGATGTCCGGAACCATCAAATCTCTGTCGTCGACTACATCCTTCTCTGCTAGGTACTGCTTGTGTTTTCCCTGGATGAGGACCAAAATTTCAGCAGTTTACTAGTTCAGTCCTTTGTCTTTCCTTGCTCGCTTGGCGGTGGTAGGTCCAATAACTTTGTCTTTGTCAATTTGCAGGGACTGCCAATTCATGATCACCGTTGTTAGCACCGGACGTATTTCCATGAAGGCAGGACGCATCAATGGAGAGTACGTGCCTGCACGCACTGCATGTTTACACATACGCAGTTATGACTAAGAAGCAGAGGGGTAAGTTCAAACACGTTTACATGGCATTGGAAACTTAAAACAAGAATTCAGGTTCGAAATTCATGGTGATATTGTTCATTGAGCAGAAAATTTCGTTGACTGTGTAGAAAGACAGCCACTGCAATGACGTGCTCATACCTTTCTAGAAAAGGCTTTTCACATTGCAGAAGCGATTCAGGTGACAGAATAGGACGGACGTGGATATCAAATTCAGGTATATTCTTAACAGGATAACACGATGTCATGCGAATCCATTTTTTGAAGTCCAATCTCCATGACGTGCAGGTATGAACCACTTCTTGCATTGCAGTTTGCTAACACAGAGAACACGGATTGAAATGAAGACAAGCACATCTGTCGTGCTCAATTGACGTGAAACAACTTGTCTCTCTGCACTTTGAAAACAGACTGGAAATTGTGAAGAAGTGCTGTACATTTTCCTTGAACCCAATACGCTTTCTACGTTATGCAGGTTCCCATGCTCTCGATGGACACTGCATTTCTACGATGGGACTACTTCAATGTGATGTCTGTTTTCACAGAATGCAAATGAAATAATGCACTGTGCCCATAAAATCTAATGTATGTAGTATAAGTAGTGCTATTCCTGTACTCATTGAGGCATTGGAGGGGTGTTTGTTTTTTGCAGGTACTCGGTGGGAACTCAATTTACTACAGAGAAGCATAACAAACTTTCTCGTGGACTAGTACATGCACAGAAATGCTTACGTTGAATGGGAATTGCTGTCGGTCGGAAGGGTGTCGGCAACTGTGGACGAGCACGCTGATTTTCCATTGTCCTAGACAAATTCCCCGTATGGCCACAGTAGACAACTTCCAAATCTTTCTGCGACGCCAGTATGCTATCACTGTATCTTGTAGCACTGCTGACAGTGACAAAAAATTACTCGCTATTCAACACTCTGAGAATAATGACTCTGAAACATTTAAAGCATGAACTGAACTGCAATTACACAACTGAAGTCTTTGAACCTGCAGTGTTCACTTTTGACACAAAATTGGGAAAACCAAGTGCCATCAATACTACTCATGCAGGCGAAGGCTCTCACTAGACCTTTCTCGGGCTCTGGGCCTACCATTACTTAAAAGAGGGATAAGTGCTTTGGCGCTCCTTCCTTAATGCCACTATGAGCCCACCATGTAATTAATAACGCTCTTTACAGTACGAAATCTACATTTTTCCAAGAATTTTAATGTCCTACACACGACTACAGAAGCAATGGTGGGCCTGCGAAAGTACATGATTAACTGGCCTTAATCATGCTCTTTGCACCTTGCCACATCAACAGCCAATTAGGTTCGGCAGACAACGACTCCCTCTAGTTGGAATGCACCACCAATTTATTGCTCAAAGCACAGTCCCCTGACGCCGAGTGGGAACATACCTTTAGATGCAGTGTGGCTCTTGTTGAGGAAGGGCCGTCGATGATGGTCAACTTAGAAGGCCTCCGTCTGTCTTTTTTGTTGGACACTTGGGTGCAGCTAGTCGTTATTACTGTTGATGTATCTGTGTACCCAATAACCTCATGCAACTGAAAGATCGTGTCATCCAATCCCAGCTCTCAAAAGTGTTAGTAACAGCAGGGAACCAATGTTTGGGGAGAATCGCCGAGTAGTTCATTGTTAGCCGGTGGAATTGGGAAATAAACACCGGTTGCAATTGGAAAACTTAGGGAAAAAAATGGTGAAAAAATCTATAAAATGTCTATTCAGAGTTTAAAAAGTAGAGAAACAAAACATGAACTTAGATACTTGGAAATTAGTTTAATTTGGGAATAATAGAAGAATAGTTGGTAAAACTCAGAAAATATCTGGAACGATGTAGGGAATTGCACCTTAAATTGTCCTAACTAAGCTGACCATGGAGATGCATAAGAAAAGAAACATAAAAATTTAGCATATTCAACTTATGCTTTTGAAGCAACATGTATGGGGTTGGAATTTTTTTGGAGGCATGTTCATTACCAACTTGACATTGTTGTCACTGAGCTTTCTTTCACTATTTGGAATGTTAAGAGTGGATGTTTTGTGAGGGTTGGTATTTAGGTGCATGTCACGTTTGTACGCTATTTGAAGTTCAAATGCTCAATTTTTTTACTTAATTCAATTTTTGAACATCAGTCTAAAGAATTTGAAAATATAATAATAGATATAGTTTATAAAGTTTGTTGCTTGTCATGATTACAAAAAAACTCCCATAGATTCAAAAATTTAGTAGTTATTTACCTAAAGAATAAAACTACATTAGCACTTAGTATTAAGATGGTCTTAGTTTGTATTGAGGATGAAATTGAGATATTCTTGTAGACTAGAGTGACTCTAGTAGCTTACATCAAGCAAGAATTAACCATTCAGATAATTATAAATATAATATTTCTATATTGAGGTTGTGACATAGTTATTTAGGTTAAATTTTTCTATTTTATTGGTTTAAAAAATCTCTCATAGGAATAAATTCATTGAATAAAATATTACATTTTAATTATCACTTGTGTTTCCATCATTGTTTGGGTAGCAAAGATACTCCAACTAGAGTCCTTATAAAAACTCCTCAATTTAATACATATCCACCTATGCTGTTGAATATTGTCATTATTTAGCAAAAAGTTCAACGACTACAATTTTATTTCATTTTCCATCAATCAACAAAATCTAAAATCCATTGTTGCAAATAGTTATTTCTAAAGAGCTATCTTGCAAAAGACTTTAAAATATATGTATATTTTTGTATCCGTGGTAGGAATAGTATTAGAGTCTGTCCTTTTTTGAGATTTTTGCTCATAAAGTAAGAGCATATTAGCTACTATACTAGATCAAAGAGTTTGTTACAAATGGAAAATAAAATAAAAATCACTACTCATGAGAAGTTAACCCGTCAAGGACCAATGCCTTTTCACCATCAAAACACACTCAAAACTGCCATTTCTATTGCAAGTGCAATTCTAACCGTAGGATCTTATAACAAACTAGTAGAAGAATGTATGCAAGAAATTTTAGAAACTTCCTCAGCATAGATTGCAAGATATTTGCATCCAAAGTGAAGAAAACAAGTTTTTTGCACCTTGCTTGACTAGAATTTTTTGCTTTGAATCTTTTCAACTTAAATTTTTTGTACTATAGATTTTGAGTTTCTAATTTTTTGTGTTGAATACTTGACTTGAGAATCTAAGAAAAGAAATTCAAGAAAAAACACTTAATTTTTATTCATTAAAAAATTGTTAAGTAAAAGTAGATTAAAGATTGAGGAAAAAACTAAATCATTAATAGCTCTAAGATGAAATTGAAATACAATAATTCCAACAATGAGATTGTTCTAGCAAGTAAATATAACCCTATCTAACCATTTTGGGGGGATAATTGTAAAAATCGCATTAAAAAATGAATCTTGTAAGTTATTTTTTCACGAAGATGCTTAGATTGCTTGAGAAACTAAGATTGTTCATGAATTTCTCATCACTAGTCCAAATAGAATGAATCAAAGCTTCAAATGTAGGCAAAAATATCTAGTTTTAGGAATAAATTAAATTAAATTTATTTTGACTTTTTGTAATTTTTTAATGCTGCCCGACAACTTCCATTTTTGACTTATTGTGCCATGAATTTTTCTCCAGGCACCGATTGAAATAAAAATTATATATCCACAAAGCTCTTGCAATATCGCGCATTTTAAAATAATTCAAAAAATTTCACTAAAAATTGAGGTTGTAGGAACCTAGTTAGACCCAAATTGTCCCCCAAGGGAACAAATGGTCCTTTAGGGATTAAGATCAAAAAGTTCACCTGAGAAGTATTGTCTATTTCAAGCAATTAGGAGTAGATTCAATACAATCATGCACTCAATCTAAAGTCATAATTCTTAAATTATTGAGATTTTGGCCACAATAAGATGAATAGTGTCTATAGTCAAGTTTTGAATTACTTCATGATTGCAATACCAATTGCAATTGGAACTTTTTTCTATTGGATGTAAACCATAACACAAAAAATGATTATTTTAAGATCTAATGCTGTGAATATTTTGAGTGAGTATCATGATCATTAACATGCAATATACTTTTTGCACTCAAGCAAGTGCATAGGGCGTATAGCAAAAAAAATAGTTTAAAAAACTAGATATATCAAATTCTATGGTTTCCACTCTTTTATAAGACTATCTTCCATATAAATTTGTATGATTTCACATAGTTTGTACTATAGTATACCAAATCTTGAAATTTAATACATCTTCATGTAATTTTGCATCGAGGATGTAATGACATGCCATCTTTCCATTTGCAAATGGTGTCAATACGGGTTTTTTCATGGCTACTATAGTTTCAATTTCCAATTTCCAACAAACAAATTCAATCAATAATTAATTATAATATTATACAATCCAATAAATTTTCATTCATACAAATCAAAATATACATTTGAATACCAATACCATGATGGCAAAACCAATCCTACACTCTACTTTACATTACACTCCCTACCACTTCCAAATACCCTCAAAAGTTTTAGCTATTTGATGCAGATGATTGCATTTTTCCTTCCATTGTCACTCTAATCCATGCAATGCATTCAAACAACTTCACACATACCTTCAATGATGTTACCATTGTATTAGAAAACTTGTAAAGTACACATACCCATTACAAATTAACTATTCCTCAAATGCATCTTTTATTTACACTAGTCCAACATTTAAATCCAAATATCTTAAATAGGTGGAAAGAATGGATGCAATTTGGAGATGATCAATAATGGTTATAGTTAATTTAGTTCCAAACCTGAAATTGACAATAGAAAATGCATTTGATCAACCAACATTGATGCTTCAAAAATGAATGCAACTTGTACAAATCTATAGTTACCATCCTCTTCTACACATTAGTGTCAGATGCCCTCTTTAATATAGAATTAGCCATTGAAAGTCATTGTCATCACTTGTTCATCTTGGGTCCATAATTCTTCATAGATTTCATCTCATTAGTAAGAATAGAATGTTCTAAGATTTTTTTTGTATAGGCATCAATCTATCCAACCAAAAATAATAATTGACTCTTAAAATAAATTTATATTTTGAATAGCCTACTTTGATACTAAATTTTAAAAAACAAATCATTTTTATAATACTTAATGAATTGACATGAAACAATACTTTTCAAGATTAGGAATTGTCCTAAAATTTCATGCAAATATTCTATCACATAAAGTCAATAGAAGGTGCTTCAATTTTCAAAAAACTTGAAGTGATTTCTTTAGTCTTTTAGGAATTAAAAACAAAACACTTATGGAAGTATTACTAGAGATTGGAGCATTTACTTTCAAAGAATTCAACTTTAATTCATCAAGTTTTTATTTTCATTTTATTTATTTAGAGCTTTATGTAAAATATGTAAAATACTTTTACAACTACAACATTTTATTTTATAAATGAACCTCTTTTTGATAGTTTTAGTTGATTAATATGATTTGTATTGCATTCTTATTTTGGGCATAGCAAATACAACAATTCTTATAATTTTCTCTTTTTTTATTTTCTCTCTAATATATATGTAATCCAATTTCTTTTTTACTTTGTTCTTGGTGTTGCTTAAACAATATTAAAAAGTTTTTTTATTTTATTTTTTCTGCTTTACTTTAGATTGATGCTTAAATATTCAATTTTATTTTAAAAATTGATTGCAATGCCATTTTAAACTTTTTTTTTAAATATTTTGGTTTAATACAAAAAATTTAACCAATTTAAAAAAAAACATATTAGTTTCTTTAAAAAGAGTTGGCCTCTTTTTCTTTGACGTTTGGATTTTGCTTTTGCACAAAATAACACTATAAATATTTATAATATATATCCATATCCAAAAAACATTTAAGTCGACTGAGAACAAGGGTTGCTATTATGTAAGCATAGGAGTGTGAGCCCATGAGCCTAAAAACTAGACTCCTATATTGAAGGTGTACATACTATAGAAATCGTCTATAATTATAGGGTGTATATATTACAAATATTCAAATTATAGGTGTTTGTGATGTATACATCTTCTATAGTATGTGGTATCTATATTATAGGTACCTACATTGTAGGTTTAGTGCTCACAAGCTTGCATTTTAGGCTCATATACTAGCACCGTTGGCTTGAAAGAAGGGTGAATGTGGAGATAATTAACCAAGATTTTCAAACAGATCGCTTAAAGTATAGATGATATTTTAAACAATTTTAAATCTCTTCTACTTATTCCTCCTCCCCTATTTGAATAGTTTATATTATTGATATTTATGGATTTTGCCTCACAATGCAAAATCAATGAAATCTTTGAAATTTAATCCTTTTAGGATAAAAAATAATTTAGACTTTCCAAATTGTGAATATGTATTTTAAAATTCAACTTCAAAAATAATTTAATGATATTTTCTTAAAAAACTACTATATGAATATGAAAATAGACCATACCATTCCATGCAATTCAATCTACTACTACATCAACCAATGATTTTATAAAATTAGAAAATAGAAATTCCTATTAAAACTGATTTTAGATACATGAATAATTTTTAAAGATTCATTTTCTTTAACCCCTAAAACCCCGCTTGTCCCCTCAGGGGACAATTTGGGTCCGGCTAGGTTCCTGTGACCTCAATTTGTAGAGAAATTTTTTGGGATTTTTTGAGGTTGTGCAGTTTTGTGAGAGCTTTGTGGATATATAATTTTTATTTCAATTGGTGCCTGAGAGAAAAAGTTATGCTAAAAATAGAGTTTGGCGGGCAACACAAAAAAATCACAAAAAGTCAAAATAATTTTTTTCAATTTTTTTTCAAAATCTATGTCTTTTTGTCTACATTTGAAGCTTTGATTCATTCTATTCGGACTAATAATGAAAAAGTTATGGACAATCTTAGTTTTCGGACAATCTAAGCATCTTCTTGAAAAAATAACTTTTAGAATTCATTTTTGAATGCAATTTTTACAATTTTCAGAAAAAAAATTGTTAGACAAGGTAGAATTTGCTTGCTAGAACCATCTCACCGTTGGGATTATGGTATTTCAATTTTGTCTTAGAGCTATTAACGATTTAGTTATTCCTTCAATCTTGAACCTACTTCTACTTAACAATTTTTTAATGAGTAAAAATTTAGTGTTTTTTTCTTGAATTTTTTTTCCTAGATTCTCAACTGAAGTATTCAACATATAAACTTAGAAAAACAAAATCAGCAATACAAAAAATTTAAGTTAAATAGGTTCAAAGCCCAAAAATCTAGTCAAGCAAGGTGCAAAAAATTTTGTTTTCTTCACTTTGAATGCAAATATCTTGCAATCTATTTGTTCAAAGTTTCTGAAATTTCTTGCACACATTCTCATACTAGTCTAGTATAAGATCCTACTGTTAGATATGCAAAAAAACCCAATTTTTATAGTTTTTTCTCTTTGCAATAGAAGTGGCAGTTTTGAGTGTGTTTTGATGGAGAAAAGGCCTCGGGGTTTTAGGGGTTAAATTCGAATTATAGAAAATTTTGAAGATTTTTATTTCATATTATTTTTTTAAATTGTGTTGTGAAGGTCATTTTTTGAATTGGAAAAATTATTAAAAAGATAAAAAGATATATTTATAGTCATTGAACTATAGAATATTTTGTATGGAAAGTTCTACAAATCTGTACCGTACAAATGTAAGAGAACTAGCACCAAAATCCACAATTATTTAGATGAATGAAAATAAAAAACTTTGTATCAGTTATTGGACATGTTTACGTTCATACATAATTTATAATTTGAGGGTCTAGTCCTCAAAGAAGTTAGCAACATTGGAAAAAAAAAAACTGAAATTTAAGTGTTTAATGTGAAACTCTAAGGTATTCAAATTTTAAGAAGTTATTTATGAGATTATGTAAATAAAAATGAGAAAACTGACCTCTACTTACATTGTAGTGGAAGTAGCATCAAAATTGCACAAACTTGCCACCTCAAAAAATCAACTCTAACCAATTAGCAAGGAAATCATGAAGACATTCATCCATCATTCAATCTTGAAAATCCGAAACACCTTTATATTTTTCAGACTAAAAGAAGAAGTTTTTGAAGACATAGTGAAAGCAATACCAAAGGTGAAGACAATCTTTGAAGAGAAGGTAAAAAGTTTGCAAGGGGGTTCTATTGCCATGGAAAAAATTCTGATTGTTTAACCCCTAAAACCCCGCTTGTCCCCTCGGGGGACAATTTGGGTCCGGGTAGGTTTCTATTGTCTCAATTTGAAGTGAATTTTTTTGAGATTTTTCGAGGTTGTGTAGCTTTGCAAGAGCTTTGTGGATATATAATTTTTGTTTCAATCGGATGCCGGATGAAAAAGTTATGGCACAATGAGCAAGAAATGGAGATTGGCGGGCAGCCCAAAAAAAATTACAAAAAGTCAAAATAATTTCTTTTGAATTTTTTCCCTAAAAGATTATGTTTTTACCTATACGTGAAGCTTTGATTCATTCTATTTGGACTAGGGATGAGAAAGTTATGGACAATCTTAGTTTTTCGGGCAATTTAAGCATCTTCTTGAAAAAAAACTTTTTGTTCAACTTTGAATGCTAATATCTTCCAATCCGTAAGGTGAAATTTGATGAAATTTTTACTACATGATCTCAAACAAGTTAAGTACAAGATCCTATGGTTAAATTCCCCCCCCAAAAAAAATAATTTGTTTCTCTAAGTGAATACAACAGAAGTGGTAGTTTTGAGTGGGTTTTGGCATAAAACACCCTCAAGGTTTTAGGGGTTAATTTCCAGAAACAATATAACATTGTTTACAAAAGAGGCAAGTATTTTTTTTCATCCTTGAAAAGGGGCCTCTTATAGTGAACAAAATTGTCTAATATTGCTCCTCATGCAACCCTAGTCTTTGAAGAAACCCTTACAGTCCCATTGCCCTTGTGGGGAAAAAATGGATTTTGGACAAGCTCTTGTGGTCTCAATATTTGTTGTGATTTTTGGAACATTTTGTGTGAAGATAGAAAATACATTATCTTTCCAAAAATACAATTTTTATTTCAACCCAAGCATAGGAAAAAAAATTATGGCACTAAAAGCTCTTTTAAAAAAAAATCCATGGCAGAAAGAAAACTTCAAAAAAAACAAAAGTAAAAAAACTATTTTTTTCTTAATAAAGATTATATTTTTGTGTACATAGGAAGCTTCAAGTCATTCCATTTGGATTAGTTCTGTGAAAGTTATGAACAATTTTGTTTTTTGGGCAATCAGAGCATCTTTTTGAAAAATAACTTTTTGGATTCTTTTTTTACCTCAATTTTCACGATGTTCCAAAAAATAAAAGGTCACACAAGGTTAAGATCTCTTGTTAGAACAATCTCACCATTGAGATTAGTGTATTTCAAAAATTTCTTACAATTATTAACAATTTAGATTTTCCTTCAATCTTGAACCCACTTCTACTTAACAATTTTTTAATGCGTGAAAACTAAGTGTGCTTTTTTTGAATTTTTTTCCCTAGACTCTCAACTAAATTATTTATCATACAAAATTAGAAATCCAAAATCAATTGAGCAAAATTTTTAAGTTAAGAAGGTTGAAAGCCAAAAAATGTAATTGAACAGCATACAAAAAAACTTGTTTCTTTCATTTTAGACACGAATATCTTGCAATCTACACAGTTACAGTTTGTGAAATTTATTCCACACATTTTTACACTAGTCTAGTATAAGATCCTATGACAAGATATGCTAAAAAAACATTAAAAAATTTTTTTGGCTCTTTGCTAGAAAAATGGCAGTTTTGAGTGTTTTCAAATGGAAAAATGGCCTTGGAACTTTAAAGGTTAAATTGTAAGTTCCTTCTAGGTATCTAGCAAAGCATAATACTTTTGCAGCATGGGGGAGAACCATTGCTTGGTTATACAATGTGTTGAACATAGTTCAGTACCATGTGATGGGGCAACATGACTTGGGACAAAGTATATTTCAGAATGATCTCCTGGCATGTAGGATATTTTTCATTTATTTTTCTATACTTCAGAAAGCAATCTTTGTTGGAATGATTCAATTCATTACATCTATAAAAATTTGAAGAATATGTCGCCCAATATTCTCTCAAAAAAATTATATCACTTTTGAATGAAGCACTACTAAAAAAATGATGCTTCCCACAACACTTTGGGAGAAGGCATGAGCTCACGGAGCTAATAATAAAAGTGTATTAGTTAATGAAGGCCTTTCACGCATTCAATGGAAGGAAAGGGAAAGGAATAGAAAGGGGAGGTTTTATAACTCCAATATCATGTAGCTCCTACATATTTTTGAGTGAAAAGTGAGCAAATAGTCATGCAATATGTTCAAGCCTCAATTAATAAAATTGAAGTGACACACTTTAGTGTAATTTTTAAATTATTTTTTCAAAATTGAAGAATTCAAATACTAGTATAATATAGGTTGTTAAGAAAAGATATTGGATAATCATCATTCTTGTCAACAACTATATATCTATATCTATATCTATATCTATATCTATATCTATATCTATATCTATATCTATATCTATATCTATATCTATATCTATATCTATATCTATATCTATATCTATATCTATATCTATATCTATATCTATATCTATATCTATATCTATATCTATATCTATATCTATATCTATATCTATATCTATATCTATATCTATATCTATATCTATATCTATATCTATATCTATATCTATATCTATATCTATATCTATATCTATATCTATATCTATATCTATATCTATATCTCTATATATCTATATATCTATATATCTATATCTATATCTATATCTATATCTATATCTATATCTATATCTATATCTATATCTATATCTATATCTATATCTATATCTATATCTATATCTATCTCTATCTCTATCTCTATCTCTATCTCTATCTCTATCTCTATCTCTATCTCTATCTCTATCTCTATATAGATATAGATATAGATATAGATATAGATATAGATATAGATATAGATATAGATATAGATATATTTATTTATGTGTGTGTGTGTGTCTAGCTAAACTTTGTCATGATGTTGAATTTTTTAATTTTAATATTTTGTGTACTCGGGGAGGTCACTCTGCGAAAAGTAGAAAACCACGTGAGTTAAACTATAGGGTGAATTTTATTCATTGGAGCAAAAATTTATAAATGATGTAGACCTATTTTAGCCTGGATTTAATTCTTGAAACATCATTATATATAAAATAGGGTATTGAAAAATCTTTTGATTTAAAAAAAAAGTAGATATAAATTAGTGTGAATAAAATCATAGAAGAAAAAAAATTAATTTTAGGATGAGTATAATCCTTAGTCCTTCTAAAGGATGAATGAAAAATATTATGTTTTAACTATTTAACGCTTAATACAAAAAGATGTGTTAAAAATGAATCATCAAAGATGCTTTCTTAGTGTATTTTGGTACCTCCTAGCTCCTTGTTTTGAATCTCAAATTTAGCCATGAAAATGGTCTCTTTTGAATTTGAACCCAACTAATAAAATGAAGCAAACCAAGTCTAGTTTCTATTCCGATTTGAAATTATGGAAAATTCCTAAAATTGAGTGTTTTATTGCTATGTGAATTTCATGAATATAACCATAGTTTACTAATTTTCTAATTATAAAATGACACGGAAATTTGGTTAATATCATGACGTTCTGCACTATAATGTATGCCTATGACAAAAAATCAAATTTTTTAGCTCATTTTGAATTTAATATGAATATGAACTATTATAAACTGAAAGTAAAAGCAATTTTTTAATTTGAAAAAAAATAATTGAAATTAAATATCTTTTATACATGAAATAGTTCAAGGGCTTTGTGCAAGAGGTTGCTATTTTATTACAAATAGAAAGTTTTATGCATAAAAGAGTGCAAGGGTTTTATTTTGTGGCGTTTGGACATGCTATGTAAAATAAAAAATAATTTTATTTTTATTTTATTTTTTAAATCCATTATTTTTGCACCGTAGGTCCAAATGCCACAAAAGTGGCATGAATAGAAACCTTCATGCACAAAAAAGTGCAAAGGCTTGTTTTGTGACATTTGGACATGCCATGTAAAAGTTACGTTTTTTTTAAGAAAAAAGATAATTTAATTCAATTAATTAATTTTTAAAAATTCATTACTTTTGAATTATAGGTCCAAATGCCATGAAATTGGCTTGAATAGAAAGCTCTTTGCAAGGAGGAATGCAAGGGCTTTGATTTGTGGCGTTTGAATACGCGATGTGAAAGTTATGTTTTTTCCAAAATAAAACATGATTTAATTCAGTTATTTTATTTAAAGAAATCTATAACTTCTGCAACATAGGTCCAAACGCCTCAAAATTGCTATGAATAGAAAGCTCTATGCACAAAGAAGTGTAAGGGCTTTATTTGTGGCGTTTGGACATGTAATGTGAAAGTTATGTTTTTTCCAAAATAAAAAATAATTTAATTCAATTTTTCATAAATTGAAATATTTAGAAGTTGGGAGTTCATAATAACAAATTTCATAATTTTTGGGCCTATAAAACATAAGTTTATGACCTTGATACACCAACATTTTCAAATTAAATATTTTAGTGAGTGTAATATGAAATGTCAATTAGATAATAAAGCGATGAGAATTCCAATGATAAGAAATAATTGATGAAATTAAAGGATAGCCCAAAAGACATAATGTGAAATTTTTATTTATTAAAAGAATGAAAATTAAATCAAAATGTGCATTTCAAAGGTCAAAACACCATTTACAAGCTAGGCTTATCCTTTCATGTGCTACGCTTACATTGGCCAAATCCCCCCCAATCTATTGACTTTTTTGTCCAAGCACCCAACCACCTATGCTTTGGGATTTTAAAAAACAAAAACAATAGCTTATTATGTAAATCTAACCGCATATAAAGATGGCCAACTTGATTTTTCAAAGCATCACTTCAAGTGCAACTTCATTTAAATATTTTTAATAATAGAAAAAGCACTTCAAAAAACAAATTGACCACATTCTAGTTGTTGAGAAAGTTAAGGGTTAAGTTTGATCCTAATTTTTTATGTATGTTGCATATTTTTATGCCCAACATTCACCCAAAAATCCTTCATTATCAAACAAAACAAAATTCCTAAAGTTTATAAATACTATAGCGTGCCAAAAATTAAGTTAGATTTTTATTTATAATTAAGTAGCTTTAAAATTAAGACCAAGTAGCTTTTTCTTCTACTAAAAGGGTCCTTTAAAATCATGATTACTAAGTAAATAGCCTCCAAACAAATAGGTGGTTAACGCAGGTGGTTACAAAACATAAGGGGAAGTGACCTCCCCGAGTTTGTGTATTGGCCAATCCATTTCCTGAATTTTTTTTGAAGTGATTTGGTTGATATTTTTGAGTGGATAGGTTGGGGACATGGAAAATAGTTTGGCTAAGGGCGGGGTTAGGGGGTAAATGGGCAGTTGTAAATTATTGCGTACATTTCTCTTCTTAGTAGTAGTTGTTTTATGTTTTAAAATCATGTGTTGATATAGGTATAATAATTCTAGTTATTCTAGTTTTCATTTATTTTTAAAATTGAATTAAAAAATATTTTTTCATCTTTTTTTTTCCTTGAGTTTTTTTGGTCAATTAGGAGTAATTTGTTGAGGTTTTTAAAATCATATATATTTTTAATTAAGAGAATTTTTTTTTTTCAAGAAATCATATTTTTTTATTCAATCTATTTCTGAGATATTCTATTACAGAATATAATTTGTCTGAAAATGATTTTAATAAAAAATTTATAAAGGTTAATGAAACAAAAGGATCAAAATTTCTAATGGAAGGAGCTTGTGTTTGGGACTTTGGATTTTTGCAATATTATATTATACAAAAATGTGAATTATTATTTCTATTTTGGTAGAATTATCCTATAATAGTCATTTGAATTATTATTATTATTTTGAGAATTACAATAAGGGCTATTTGCATATAATATAATATGCAAATCTAACGAATCAAGTTTTCATCTAAAATGGTGTAAGAAAACTTTAGGTTCCCTCATTTTGCACATTTGGGACCTAAATTTCATATTAGTTAGAAGACAACTCAATTTCTTTAAATTGAAGGCAAATATGCCTTTTTGTTTTTTGCAAATGAAAATCATGTTGAATGAGAATTTGAATGCAATTTAGAATAAGAATCATTCTTTGAATCAAATGGAAGGTATTATTTAAATATTTCATGAATTTTAGAATAAGTATAATTTATGAAAGGAATGATGGTTATGACATTATTAAACAGGCATTATGCAGGGCTTTAGATAAGACATGGAAATTATGGCTAGTGGGGCTTTTTGAAGTTCAACATTTGGCCAAAGTCAACATTACAAGATGATTAGCAAAACCACTTGTAGTGGAGTGGAGTGTATTGGAGGTGCAAGAAACAAACGACGAACATCTACAAAATGACATTGAAGTATATTAGAGTAGAAAAGGAAGTAAAGTATCATAATATACTTAGCTGGTACTCCGTATGATGTATATAAATTGTGGTTATTGATTAAAATTTAGCATGACAAATATTCAAAAATAAAATGTATATATAAAATATGTTTTTGATATCTGATTTTGTTTTGCATATAAAGTTTGGAGTTTACACTTAATGTATGTAAATTGCATGTACTAAAATAAAGGCTTAAATCAACCCTAAAGTGTTCAAATTTGTAAGAGCAATATTTTGTCCTACAAATACTCATCCATCCACATACTGGCATTTTGGGTGGTGGTAGTTGTATGGGTTACAAGTGCAATCTTACCCTCCAAATTGCAAAAAATCCACTATTTACATATTTATTACAGGTGCACGTAATATGTTGTTTTACTACATTAGTGACTCTTTCAAGCTATTGGGCAAAATATTTTTGGCATTTATAAAAAACACGTGGTTTCAAGTATTAATAATTTCACACCTATTCATATATGTGAGCTAAAAGAGTTCATCATCGAGGTCCTTGAGGCTTAGATAGTTGAGCCACTAGAGTTAATTAAAAAATGGGAGGAAACTAAGGTTTTTTCTCCTCATAATAGCAAAAAATAGAGAACTAAGGATTATACTCCTTTTTGGTGCAGAATGTAGCTCTTTTAAATTTTGTCCTTAATTTTGCCTCCACCAATGAAAATGCACAAGCCTGTAGTATGTGAGAAAAAGGATGGACATTCTAGTTGCGAATCTTGAGTTTAGAGCTTAACTCTAAAACAATGGATTGATCACCATGAAAATCATCCATTTTGATATTGTGTTAATAAATCATTTGCTTAAGAAAATCTAGAAGAGCTCATTTGAAATCAAGCTATTGTACAAGACCTCTTATTTTTCCACCAAATTCTAAGGATAAACATCTACACTTATGTTATAACCACTAAAATCCTAAAGCCTTTTTTCATCAAATTTCACTCAAAATTATTGTTTCTATTGCAAAGTACAATTTTTTTTTTTTTTTTGTATATCTAACTATAGTAAGTTGCATTAGATTGGTATAAGAATGTGTAGAAATTTTTTAGAAACTTTGATTGCGTGGATTGCAAGATATTTGCTTTAGAGTAAAAATAACAAGGTTTCAAATTGCACCTTGCTTTACTAACTTCTAACGCTTGGAATCTTCTTTAGCTTAAATTTTTTTGCACTACTAATAATTATTATACCAAATTTTATGTTAAAAACTGAGTTGACAATCTAGGGAAAAAAATTCAAAAAATACACACTTGATATTTATTCTTCTTAAGATTAAATAGAAGCACGTATGAGGTTAGAGGAAAATATCTAAATCTTTAATAAGTCTAAGGTGGAATTGGAACACCATAATTCTAATGTGAGATCGTTCTAGCAAGCAAACTACACCCTACTAAACTTTTTTTTCAAGAAATTGTGAATATTGCATTAAAAAAATGAATCCAATAAGTTATTTTTTCAAAAAAATACTTAGATTGTCCAAAAACCAAGATTGTCTGTAACTTTCTCACCCGCTTTCTCATCACTAATATAAATAGAATGAATCAAATCTTTCCATGTAGACAAAAACACACTCTATAAGATCAAAAAAATTGAAAATTGTATCTTGACTTTTTGTGATTTATTTTGTGTTGCCCAACAAAAACCATTTTGGATATTTTATGGTATAATTTTTGCTCCTACGTGCTAATTCAAGTAAAGATTATATTTCCAAATAGTTGTAGTGTATTTTTCTACCTTCAATTTTTTTTTTTAAATCACAACAAAAATTGAGACTGTAGAAACCTATCTGAAATCCATTTTGTCTCCCAAGCGGACAATGAGAATTTAGGGTTAGCTCCTAAAGTCCTAAGAGTCCCCTCAAAGAACTCTTGAAAGTTTATTTTTATTTTTATTTTTCAAGATAAAAGAACTGATTATCTTCATCAAAAAATGATTTTTATTTTAATAAAAGCATAGGAACAAAAGTTATGCCATATTAGTCCAAAAGAGACAAGACAGACAGTAAATAATAAAATGATAAAATAATATTTTTATTTAAATTTATCTTTTTATCTATGTTTAAAAATTTGATTCATTTCATTTAATAAAATAAGTTGAAAGTAATGGAGCTTCTTGTTTTATAGGCAATTTTAGCAAGGTTTTGGAAAAATAATGTATGGAATCTATTTTTGAACTCAATTTTAACTATTTAAAAAAAAATTCACGTGGGTCAAATTTCATTCAAATTTATCACAAACATGTTGTTTAATTTGCTTTGTAGAACAATCTTGCCATTGGGATTAGTGAGTTTCAATTTCATCTTAGAGCTATCAACAATTTATTGTTTTCTTTTGTTTTGTACCTTGTTTGACTTCAATTTCTTTTAACAAATGAAATTTTTAGTTTGAACAAATCCCAAAATCTCAATTCAATTCTCTGACGTAAAAAATTATAAATTAATATTTTGTAGTTCAAAAAATTTAAGTTAAGAGGATTCAAAGTTTTATAATCTAGTTAGGATAGGTAGAAAAAAATTGTTTTCTTTACTTTAAGGTAGAAGTACCTATTTGTGATAATTTAAGCATTTTATTCTATAGGATATAAAAAATTTGTTGAAAAATTGAGCTCAATGGGTGTGAACATAAGGATGAGGAAGAATGTAGAAAAAATGATTTTTTTTCCAAAAATAAATACTTTATTCAATGCAAAAGTGGATTTTTAATTTGAACCCATTTTGATCTGATAGAATCACCTATTACAATTAGCTTTGGCACTTCTCCATAAGCAAAGAGGGAAGAAAGATGAGTAGATGAAAAGGTGCAAGCAGATAATATTTTTCACTAAACAATGCATCCAACTATTGTCCACAATAGGTTAGCCTAAAAAGCCATCATAAGGGGGGCTTTTCGCAATAGGTACTTCCGCCATAAATGCTTACATCTTGTGCTTGATACGGTCAAAGTTTCTTAAATTTCTTCTAGATATTATCATATTGGTCTAGTGCAAGATTATATAGTTGGATATGCAAAAAATAATAATTAATTAATTTTGTATTTCCACACCTCATTCACTCTTGTCTTTTAGACCACAATTACCTTTTTTCTTTTCTTTCAATACATTGAAAACAATAACCTTCATTTGTAACATTGTTGCAAACTCTAAGTGTTCGATGAATGACAAAGAATCCTTCAATGTACGACAAAAAGTGTAGTTGTTCATCCTTGGAATTTTGTGCAAGCGAGGGAGGTCTTACACAAACAAGTAAGTTAGTTTGACCTCCCAAAAATGTTTTGGGCTTTTATATTTTTAAGCAAATGATTTGCACAGTATCAAAACAGATGACTTCCACGATGACCAGCAGATCTTTTCAGGGTTAAAAATGAAAAAAATAAAAAAAAATAAAAAAATCCAAACCACCCCATGGGAAATTGGGAACAATGGCCGCACATTGCACATGGGAATTAATTCTAGGGCAAGGAGGAACATATTCCATTTCAGCAAGAGAGTCGTGGGTGCCAGCCCGTCCAGCCCAGCGGTGGGACCCACCTCTAGCTTGGTTAGTGGTGATAGTATTGTGGAAGTGGTAAGTACACATCAGCACTGCATTTTTTCATCCGGCCCATTTCGTAAGATTGTGGATGAGAAAAATCAGTTTAGGATGAATACTGTCCATCACCCACTTGTGTCCCCCACGTATTGAGTGAGAGATCTCATCTCTTCATGATGCTCCCACTGATCTGATTGGGCATCAAGTCCAAGTCACCGCCAGCCAGGAGATTGGGTTTTTCTCACACCTTGCTGGCTCTGAACGAACAGAACCATTCGTTCGTCGACAGAATTCATCCGCTCTTTCTGCAATTGCCAGCCGTAATCTGACGGTCCGCTTGAATGGGACCAAGTCAAGAATTTTATTAAAAGAAATAAAGAAATAAAAAATCCTGATCACTCTCGTTGGTGAAGAGCTTAGAAAATAGTTCCTAACTTAACCCCTCACCGCCCCAAGGGGACCAAAAGTGTCCTCAAAGAGTCTAGTAGTCAACTTCAAAGTGCTGTAACTTTTGCATCCAATGTCCAAATTCAATAAAAACGTGTTGAGAAAGTTGCGCATACTAGTCTATTTTTTGTGGTAAAATTTTCAATTCTATCCAAGATGTATTGAGTTTTTGAAAGCCATTCGAAGTTCGTAGGTTCAATTTGAGTTCACCACACTGCATTGAAATGGCTGCAACTTTTGGGGCTTGTATCTTTTTCATCAAATGTTAGTTTTCAATAAAATTTGTTGGATTTTTCTCCATATAAAGTATAATTATTGTGTTAAAATTTTCATGTCAATCCAAGTTGTTTTGAATGCTTGGGAGCAATTCGAAGTTCAAAATTCAGACTTTTTTGCATTACAATGAACGTCGGCGGCTTATAACTTCTTCAGACAGGGTTTGTTTTCAATAATTTTGTTAGAAAAGTTGCACATACTAGTCTAGTTATTGTGGTAAAATTTTAATATCAATCCAAGAAGTTATGATTGACTGAGAAGCATTTTTGTAGAGGTAGGTTCAACCATAAAAGTGTTTTTTTGCTACTTTTTTCACTATTTTTTGACGTTTCAAAACAATTTTGCAAATGTAATGAGTCAATTGAATGATTTTTTCTTCCACCAAAGTGTTCGTCTTTCGGTTTTTAATCACTTTGTAGTTTAAATTTTTTTCATTTGAATAGGTTTAGAAATCGAATTTCACCTCCAAATGTGTTTTTAGGAAAATTTCAGCATCTTTTTTCAACAGTAGAACATTATAATCTTTCAATCTATACAGTCAAATGACCCCAAATTTGATTTTATACCATCTACAACATGCACACTACAAGATTGTACGGTTGAGATTTTCATATCTTACTCACATTTAGACTTACAACACTTGAAAAGCAAGGTTGTTTTTTGACATGGTTAAGCCTTGGGCGGTGAGGGGTTAACCTTTAAAAAAAGGATTGGTGACTGTGGAAATCATCCGTTTGGTTGCCGTGTGAATTATTCGCTTGAAAAATTGCAAAAGCAGTAATTGAAAATCAAATTGTTGTAGAAGACCTCCCCTTTTCACAACAAAATTTCGAGGATGAATAGTTGCACTTCAATCCTACTTGATGAATTCTCTATCATCCATCAGACAAAAACTGTCTTCATGAACATTTAAGAGTTAACTACTGTACTTTACTACAGTAGCAGCTTCAGCACTTAAGTGCCTAATATTTAATCAAAGTCCAAAAGAAAAAGTTAGGCTTGACATAAAATTTAGTTTATGTTGTTTAGGAAAATCCTTTGGGGAGACACCATGAAGGCCAAATTGCACCATTTTGAAATCAATACCTATTTTTTGCTAGATAAAATTGGTCTTTTTTTTGCTAAATAAATTTTCATTCATAATTAAAATTTGGATGAAGAAGTACATGGATACAAGTGAAAAGTATGTTTTGGTCCAAAAAATGAATGGACATAGAAATACATTGCTTTAACAAATTTTAAGTGACCGGCGATGTCTCGAAAATTAAAATAAGAAACCTTGATATTTAGGCAACTATGTTAAACTAAACAGAATATGAGCATCTAACAAAGTTTGGATACTTCATTTAATGGTTTCTAGGAGGACATGAGGTTCTTTGTTTATAAATACATAAAATGCTGAGACATAATTGCAATAGTTAGCTAGCACATGTCACCAGAGAAAGATATTGTGATTCCCCTTTAATTGAATGTAATTTCCAAATGTTAGGCAAGACCAAGGGATAATTCCTTTAAAAACTAGGCAAGAATTATTAGTAATAATTTTGGCCAAAGTTGCTAGTAAAATAAAATAATGAAAGTATTGTTGTATTTTGAATTTGGGGGATTTCAAGTGTAATCTATGTTTGGCTAAATTTGAAATTAAAGGACAATTTTGTCAAACTATAAAGTCCATCATTTTCTATCTTCCATTTTGTCATTATATATTTTTTTAAACAAGTACACAAAGTCACAAAATTTTGTCACATCCCTATCCCAATCAATAATCACGTTCTCATCCAAATTTGGAAGCACTATTGATTTTTATATAATAAAAAATATGCAACAAGAAAATAGAAAATATTGCAATTGTTGTACTGGTATTAAGTGCAAAGTGTCACAATTTCATCCATCAAACAAAAGGTTGCATTTCTAAATCCTAGTGACTTCCTTGCAACTTCTAAATTAAACCTTGTAGGTTGATGAAACCTTTCTAGTACCATTGCATTGCAATAGAACTTGTTTTATTATATATAATACACAATTTGCATAATGATTTCATTCTTTATTATTTTTGTCAAATTTTCATTTGTTTGTTTTTACTAGACCTTAATGACATCTCTAAAGCTTCCTAATAAAATTTTCAAGGTTGATAGAACCATTTTAGTGCCATTGCATCACAAATTCACAACCAAATCTATTTTTGTATTTATATATGTATAAATTTTTTCTAATTTTCAATATTTTGCAGAGATAAAATCACAAATCATATATAAGTCATTATTATTATTACTTTGTATTATGTTGAAGAAAAAATGTATATAATTTATATAAAATATATAATATATAATATATATAAATAAAGAATATAAAATTTTGCTAGAAGTACATTCAAGGATATATATTCCAATGTTTTGTATAATAATGTTATTCAAATTTTTATATCATATTATATTTAAAAATATAGTTATCGGCTCTCAAATTTGAATTACATATAAATATTGATTTTAGGATTTGGAAGAGAATTTTTATTCAAATAAGAAACCAGACTATTAGAGCTTCATTTTTAATATTAATTCAATGAGTGTATCTAATAGTAATAATATCAATGATCACTAATTTGGAATCATGAAAATTTGCCAGGCATGCTAGTTTCTTAAAATTAATTTTAAAACTTTTGTAAAAGTGTCGGAATGGGGATCATTTAAAATTTGGTGGAGTACTATATTTTTGCATCTTTAGAACCATAAAATCCTTCCTATTATGTCTATGCATTTTTCATCCAATTTGGCAAATTCGTCTACATTTTGAATAGTAATGGATGTTTTGGGGCAAAAAAAAGACTAGTTTTATCTATTTTTAAATAAAAAATAATTTCAATTGGTGCAATCTACCGTGGGACTATGGTAACAAAAAAAGGTTTGGCACTAATGTGGTAATTCATTTTATTTTTTTATAAAAGCAACATATTGTTGACCTATAATATTTTATACAATCTTAAAATAATATTATGAATGTTTGACATCTATTTGCATTTGCATTGATTTGCCCTATTGGTGTGTGTTAAAAATGAAGTTACATGTGTTTATAAAATTTTACAAGGGAAACATATTTTAACCAACGACATTTAACCAATGCCATTTTGTGATGATTATTCAATAACAATAGGACAAATTAATACATGTACATCCCAATTTCCTCTCAATATTCACACTACATAGACTGCACCTGTAAAAAATTCATTTAATTAGAATGAAGGGACATACACAAGGATTACTAGTATGTGAGCCTAGGATCTTGAGTCCATGAATATAGGCACCTTCTATAGTTGTAGGATATCTACGTTATAGGTACCTATATTGTAGGTGCCTATGTTATCAAAACTTTCCATTGTTATAGAGGACCTATATTATAGGTATGTATGTTATATGCACCTTCAATGATTGTAAAGTATTTACTTATATCCAAGCTCAAGGCTTACATTTTTAAGCTTGCATTTTAGCATCACTTGGGCTTACACTATTCTAACCCTCATACTAATTGAATTAATTGGACAACCAATAAATTCATATAATTTGGATTTTTATGGTAAATAACATATCAAAGTCAATTGTAGTTTGCTTTTGTTCTTAATTTTTGCTTAAACCCTAAATGTCCAATCAATTATTTTATGATTTCTACTTGGTTATGGATAGGAAAAACTTTATGTCAAATTTTGCTTAGTTATTTTTGGAAACCAAATTAGGGGGCTTGTCTATTTTTAGATTAAAATTGAAATGATTAAAGATTTTTATAATGAAATTAACATCCAATATTCAATATGTACTATGAATGTTACAAAATGTACTATTAAGACAAAGTTTTAATGTTTTCATCATTAAATCTCTTACTTTTTTTGCAAATCAATCAAAATCGCAATTTTAGCCAATAATAAAAATTCAAATTTTAAAGATAGAAAATATATTTTTGATGAACTTTGAATGTAACATAACATTGTTTAATTAGGAGGGTCCATTTCCTTTCCTAAACATGTGGACCATTGTTCAATTATACTTAATTTAAATATTATGGTTCTTGACATGATAGAATTAAATTCAAACTTCCCTAGGAATCAAGGGAAGAAATATATCACTTTCTTTGAAATCCTCGGGACATGAGGATTCTTGATTCTATTCCATTATTTAAATCCTTCATTTGATTTGAAACAATTCTATAAGTAACTCCGTAGATAATTTCTATATTTGATTATATGGATCAATAATTTATAATCTTGATACTTTTCATTGTCAATATTACATTTGTTTAATGCAAATGCCAAAATTGAGGTTGCGAAACTTGTAATTTAGAATACATATTGATTTTGTCCCAGACACCTAAGTCATCAAGGGTTAACCTTGTGAATGAAAAAACTTCAAAATATTCAAATTCTACACATTTATCGGAAATACTTCCTTATTAATGTTCATTGTGGGCTTATGGCCACAAATAGACGGGCGGGGATTTTAAAGGCCGGCAACTGGACGACGGAGCCCCAACGGACGTATGGACCATAACCCTCCCCCCGATACCCACCCCTTATACCCTGCCCTGATAGTACCAGGTCCCGGCAGCCCTGACAGTGTCTGCGAGAGAGACGAAGCCCGCGTCCACAAAGGCTCTACGGTAGTGTGTTGCCGGAGTTCATTGCGAAGGCAGCGAGAGCGCCACCCTCCGGAGCCCTCCGCATGTCTGCCATGCCATACCAGCAGACTTGAGCCTGATTGTCTTTCTTCCGATTGTCTGCAATCCACCACCCTGGAATTGTATGTTTTTTTCCACGTCGAAAATGACAAGTTCTTCCCTAAGAACGTGAATGTTCGTTTGTTGTAACAGCAAGCAAACACCACCGCCCACGCGGTGGAGGTTTGTGGACTGCAATCAGGGAGATAGCAAGTAAGGTGTGGTCACGGAGAGTGTAACCCTAGGTTTTGGGTGGCTTGAGGTCCGCTGGGAGTTTCGTATTGAGGTTTTGAGGGTTTCAGGGGAAATGCGCGTCTTGACAGAGCATTTTCTGATCAATTCGCCTCTCTGGGGAAGAAATCGTGCCTTGGATTGCCATGGTCTTGGATTCTGTGTGGGAGGTTTAGCGTGTTGCTGAGAATTGAGTTTGCGCGCACCGTCGGTAGCTTTGAGCGGGTGGAAACCCTAGTTTTAAGGGGTGGAGGTTGCGCTTTTCGGTGGCATTGGATCTTGTAGGCGGTGGACGATGAGAATCTTTGGTTTAAGGAGAATGGAGTTGGTTTAGGGTTTGGCCGGGAAAACGTGTCATCGAGTTTATGGTCACTGTTCCAAGGTTTATGCAAGGTTATTACATGAGGCTTTTTAATTCTGTGAACTGGGACGTGCTCTTTAAGCAATCCGATGGACTGGGCTGCACAATTGCTCAGGGCCGAGGGTTTTTGTGGACTGATTACACTTTGAGGACTGTTGCTTATTAAGATCGAGGTGGTTCTTTGGAATGCCCTAGACCGAACCGAGTTTGGGGCTTGTACTCATTTTTCCATTCTTTCGGTCCAGAATTGACGCGAATGCCATTTGCCGATTGCCTGCCGGCATTTTGAGATATCTAACAGCTCTTGAACAATCTTGGAACTGTGAGTGTGGACAGTGACGGTAGGATCTGGTTTGCTCTACTATATGTCGCAGCTTTTGGAGCTATTGAATACCTTGGCAAACTTGTAATCCAGATACAAGGCTCTCTTTCTGTGAGGCTTACTTGAGCTGCACCGATATCATTTTACAAAAGCCTGAAGGATTGGGGAGCCTTGCCTTTCAGATGCTGTTCAGATTCTAAAATGCATATCTGATGATGGCCTCCATAACTTGGAAAGTGATGGTTTAACATTGTAGCTGCTCGACAATTGGTGCTATCGAAAGACAGGAAATAGCTGTGATTGCGAAAGAGGGAAGCGAAGGAAGAGACAGCAATCAATACAATTCGGGAAGAATTAAAAGGAAAGAGCCAAAGTGGAGAGAGAGGCTAGCTGGTTGAATGTGGTGACATGGTGCAGCAGTGGCAGTGGGGTACGCCTCTCTTCACTGGGTCCTGGCGGTCTCCTTGCCTCTGCGAGCTGCTGTGCTTTGACCTACACACGGATACAAAATGTCTCGCTGCTATCCATTCCCGCCCCCGGGATACGAGAAGAAGGCTCCTCAGCTTTCTGCCGATGTAGCGCAGCCCCACAAGGACAAGGTTCGCAATGCTCTCTGCTTCTTCGTGGATGTGTGACCTTTGCATGGCAATGGTAACATAATTTAGAGGATACTATTTGCATCACTTTAAGCATTTTAGACTACGTAGAAGTATGCTTCATTGGGAGATCAGTATAAAGCTGTGGGGAGATTACTTTAGCTACAAGAACCAAATCTGTTTTGATAAAAAAAATTATGATGATTTCATATGCAATCATTCAAAGTAGGAAGCTGTAGACCACTATGGGACGGATCATGAATAGGCTCTTTTGCATTCAAATATCAGTGGCCATAGACATTTAGTTAAGCTTTGCTTACTCCACTCGCTAACTGCAGGCCAAACAAGAGTAATGGAAGACATGAGAATTGCTATTGGTAACAGGGGTCAGTCAGTAGGCGATGGAACCGGGCTCCTTTCAGTTTATGTTTCCTCTATCTTATGCTGTGGCTTCTCCTTTAGAGTGAGGAGGATGAAGCTTTATGCTCTCTTACTAGGCGATCAGGGTCGAAATTCGTTGTTCCTTATTTCAGTATATTCCTTGCATGAGTTACCTGGAAGGCTGCCTACTGCACGCCTATTTCCAGTGTGGGTATTAGATTTATGGTTTAACATGCGAACGCGTGTTGCAGAAGGAACGCCACAAACATAAAGACAAGAAGAAGAAGGTGAAAAAGGAGGGGGATGCAAATGGGGATACCCATGGTAAGTCACACTTCCTTCTTCTCTCTTCCTGTTGTACGGGAATGCCCAGGGTTCTACGCAACCTGCCAGAGTTTATACTCCTGTCTAGAGGTGCTTCTGTGGATCCGAAAATTTAGTTCAGAACCTCATCTGTAAAAAGAATAGTCAAAGAGACAGCGAACTTTTCTGAAATTGTTTTTATTCCTCGCTGAGAATCCTATGACCGTATTGGGGCACTGGGAGTGGACAAAAACCATTGACAACCTAAGCTTAAATACGTGAGGTTTCATAAGCTTGTGTGCCCTTACCTGCCTCTGATGCAGTGCTCTTATGTCCTGTAAGCTGCTGTAGTTTTAAACCACATAGCGAGGCCGTTCTTTCGGTTGGTTTTTTGAACAATGTATGCTATTATCCCAGTAGGGAGATATAGATACTGATGTCTCAGTTCACATGACACATATTTTCTTGTCAATATTCAACGTCATTGGGTTATGGGTCCGCTTCTTGCCTCTGGTACAGACAAGGACTCTTCGCGGCCCAGTAAGCAGCCTCGAACTGCTCTGATCAAGGAGCTGCTGCAACCACCCAAAGAAGAGAAACAGAATGGGAAAGTGCGGGATGAGCGTATACAGCCAACATCAAGTGGTGTTGAACCTTCCAAGGGGGAGGTCAGGGATGGCAGCAAAGCCTCAGCTCAGAGAATTGGTCCTCCAGCAGTTCCTTCTCAACCATTGTATAGTAAACAGGAACCCAATGGCACGGCGGATGATGCCAAGCCAATCTTAGTTTTGCCCCCTGAGAATAGTAGCGTTAGTGATCCTAGTAGTAGGCCCGGCAGTAGTAATATGATTAGTATCCAGCCTACCAATAATTTTGACATAGCACAAAGACAGTCTCCTGAGTTGGCTCCTGTTGGTGCGATGCTGGTGCTTAAGCAACCCAGCGCATGGTCAGATGTCCCGGATGAGGATTGGTTGTTAGCAGGAAGGCCTCCCCTGGGGTCTCACCCGAAGCCAAAGGCAGACGTGGAGAGGGGGGCAACAAGGAGAGACGATCCCTCGCTGCAGGTTTGGGCGGAGGCTGTCTTTTTACCTTCTTGCGACCTTCATGCCTTGCCCTATGTGGTCCCATATTGAGATCTATTGTTGTCTTTCCCATTTGTCCAATTTTGTGAAAATGTTCTCCCTCCTTCAGTTCGTCTTGGCCACGCAGGATCTGCTTCCTTCCAAATTAGTCCATGAATAGTGGCAGGCTTTCTGCAAAGCTTTTAAACCTGCCCCACCTCGTCCTTCTCTCTTGTGTGACGTTATGTGCCTCTCTAGTGTCACGATGCTCTCAAACTGAACAAGGCGTGTTTGCCACTGAACTCTATTATGTGGCATGCATGCATGCTTTGCTGCCTTTTAGTCATTGATTTAGACCTGCTAAAACTGCTGCCACTTTGAGATTATGTAACCGACTTTCTCTCAAGGGGGTTGACTTCAAAACTGAAATTGAGTAGGACACGTGCCTTTTGTAGCGAATATTAATGACGTTTTTTCTGATCATTTTAAGGTACCAGTAGCCTTTGGACTGTACTTTTTTTTGCAAGTGCTGTGAGCTCTGCTCAAGCATGTTCTGCAAGGCATCTGGAACGGTTTTGTCTGTTGAAAGGAGGACAGTTCTGCGAGTCAAGCAAGTTTCTTGGCTGTGTTGGTTATCTCTCACATTATTGTGCGCCCAGTTGGTTGTTTTGGTTCCCCAGCATTATTTTGGTTTAGGACCCACTGGGCTACAGTTAAGTTAGTACGAGGTTTGATAAGTTATTGGTGTCTGCGGTGACAGAGCTTCCATACTGGATTCCTCTGCAAGCATGTCGTGGAACAGAAGTCAAGGCATCTACCCTCTCATCTATCTGTCTATCTATAGGGATGTTCCTTCAGTCTTTTACATGATTGTATAGGGGAAGGCTCACAACGATCGCCAGAAATAGACATCACTCCTAAAACTGATTGAATTAACTGAAGCAATTCAGCATGGTTTTCATTATTATATTTGAAAAAGGTTTTGCAGGGTTGTGTTGGTAGTTGAATGGGGATTCCAGATTCTCTTAGAATGCATTTTTTGGACACTATATGAATAAACTATGAATTTTTTAAGTGCTGAAAATGGAGGTGTTTCTATATAACCGACCCTAGGCTCTCATGAAGAGTAAGAGTACATTTTAGGGAAGAATTTGGAGGGGGTGGTTTTGAAAACGGAGGTGTTTTTATAACCGACCTTAGGCTCTCATGAATAGTAAGAGTACATTTTAGGCAAGAATTTGGAGGGGGTGGTTTTGGAAAGGGGTTGGTTTCAGGTGTAATTGCCTTAATTTTCATGAAGGGTCTTTGCAAGGGGGTGACTCTCCTTTTGGAGAAGCAAACAAATTGAAGTGGCATTAATTTAGTTTGACTTTGGTACTTTGGGGATTTTTTCAAAATTTGTTATGAACAAAATAAATAAATGCAATGTGACTAGCCCTATCTTTAGTCGCACTAGTAAGTTACAAAATTTGGGGAATATTTTGCAAAATTTTCTCCTATTATCAATGGATGAAATTGTCACGACTTAGCCAAATATATTTCACATTTACATTATATCTCCAAAATTTGGTTGAATGTGTGTAGAAAAGATGTAGAAATGATGTTTCATCTAAGATCTACATATTTATGAAAGTAAATGATTGTATCAATTCACTCAAGTTATACTACATTAGAAAATTGTAAATCAAATCCAATTTTTTAAACCTACCATAATGAAAAATGGAAATTGAAAGGTAAAGTAGGGATTCCCAAATGTGTCATGTGCCTAAAAGTGCCGCATGTGGAGATGCTCACACTATATACATCTTCTACATCAATATGTTTCTATTCTTGAAGAAAAGATTTTAGAACATCTATTAAAAAAAATTTGATACTTTGCAATTTTTGCATACAATATCTAAATGATATATTCCTTTCGTCCCAAAATAATCTTCCTATTGGCCTCAATTTTCTGTTCCAAAATGATCTTCTTGTTGCAATTTGTGACGTTGGAAATTGGTCAAATTTGACTTATGATTGCTATCTGGGACTAGCAACACACAACTCCGAGCAATAATTCCTCTTCCAACCATGCAATCATCAATTGAAAGGCAAATGAAATGATTGAAGGGGTTAATCAACATTGTTCGTTCTTATTTTTTGCATCCGTGTAAATGTTGCCTAATTGAAGAAGACGAAGCTTTGGGAGGTTGTACAGAGGCCCACATGTACAAGGGCTTAGGGCCTATGCTAACTACCCACAAAATGACACCTCATAATTAAAATTAAGTATCCATTGGTGCAACTTGAAAATGCTCCAAAATTCCACTTTTCAATACTCCAAAACTAAACTTTAAAAAGGGTTCCAAAACTCAATGTCTCTAGGAATGCACCAAACTTTACTTATAGCAAAAAATGGATTTTTGAAATGTCATTTTTAGCCTTAATGCAAAACATTTTGTTCAACACAAAGATCATTTTGGGATGGAGGGAGTATTTGTTAGTACATTGATATCTTGTATTACTATCTACTAAAAAGTGAATCAATTCTACCTTATCTCTTCTCCAATTCAAAAAATATTTATAATAGCTGTTAATTTCAATAGGAATAAATTCCCCCCTTCCAATGCCATTGATTAAGTATAGCAAAAAAACAATGGCACAACATACAAAGACAACATTTGAATTTTCCACCCCACCTTCCAAACCAAAATCCCAAAAACTTTGATATGGATATTGTATATGAAATATACACGCTTATCTAATACAGCATGATGTATGAACACATATACTGATACTAATATAACACGATGTATGGATATAGGTGTTGATATAGAATATTGACGACATATGGATACAAATCCATGTATAGTGTTATTTCATATTGATTGTAGTCTTACAACTTAAAAAAAAAAATTTAATATGGGAGGTACTCAATTACTTCACAAGCAATATATATTCATTCATTCATCAAAGTGAGTGAGAGTTCATTTGTACATAGTCTGTCACTATACACTCAAATGTGATAGGTACTCAAACTATGTACAAATGAGCTATCACTCACTTCAAACTATGAACAAATGAACTGTCATTCACTTCAGTGAATGAATGAAGAACTAGAAGTGATAGATACTCAAACTATGAACAAATGAACTGTCATTCACTTCAGTGAATGAAGAACTAGAAGTGATAGGTACTCAAACTATGCACAAATGAGCTATCACTTACTTCAAACTATATACAAATGAATTGTCACTCACTTCAAACTATGTACAAATGAACTGTCACTCACTTCAGTGAATGAATGAATGAAGAACTAGAAGTGATAGGTACTCAAACTATAGCTATCACTCACTTCAGTGAATAAATGAAGAATTCAAATTGCCACTATAGGCATTCAAACTATGTATATATGAATTGTCACTCACTTTAGTGAAAAAATTAATAAATAACTCAAACTATGATAAAGTGGAGTGTCAATCTAGGCACTCAAACTATCACTTGCCAATGCATTGAGAAAGTATAAAAATTTCACTAATCTAATAGTTGAAATGGTCCGCAATAGAAAAGTAGTGTTTTTCATGCACATTGTGAAATTGGTAAAGAAACATAAAGTAAGTGCATCTATGATCACCATTGTCTAAAAAAACCCATCTACATTTGAACCAAAAGACACCATGAACCTAGATTTTGATTGTATGAGATGTAAAAAATTAAAACATGAGAGAGCCTATGAAAACTTGGAATGAATGTATAATACATAGATAGGCAATAATTTTAAAATTCACAACTAACTCAAATAATATCCAAATAATGTGTACTAAAGTATAGAAGAATCTTTTTTACTTGCCAACAAGATCAAATAAAAAAAATTGTGTTTAATAATAGCAACTATGTTAAATTGCTATTAGAGTCAATTATGGATGCATTTACTTTACCTCTTTCACACTCTGCCCATATTTTAGAACCAAACAAATTTCATCTCTATTTAACCTCTAATTGCCTATTGTAAAACATTTTTTGAGCTTATTGGAATTTTCTCAAAATTAAACAAAAAGCCTAAGTTTTGATTAGTTCAAAACTTGGAATTGTAATTTTTTGAATTCAAACTAGATGTGTTATGAATCATAAAAGAAAAGAAAACACAACAATATCACTTATGGATTGAAAGGTTATAATGTTTGATCAAGAAGGTATTAAATTGTAAAAATAATTTGAAGTCTTTTGATCTACTTTTTACATGTCAAATCTAAAATTGAGGTCATAAAAAAAACATGAGACCAAACTACATGGCATGTATAACCATAATAGATTAGGACTTTTCAAAATCTACTCTACACTTTCTTTAAATGAATTCTTCAATGTGATTTTTTCTTCAAGATCTAATGTAATTGAAGCTCATCTCCATGAGCCTCTAAGACTAAAAACTCCAGATATGTAATGGATACTCTTACACAAAATCTTCAGTAGAAAAACCATTAACATTTAAAGAAAAAATTAAGTTTGTGATACTTAAAATGTACTTCACAGGATATTATACAAAAAAACACCTAAAATAGTACTTTGGTAAGATTTTGTTTAACTTCAAAATTTAGTCAACACCAAACTATGGTGCCTTAGGCATATAGGAGTTAAAATAGCTTCAAATTTATAATAATTCTACAATTCTTTATTTATTTCAAAAAATTAAAGCTAAAAAAACAAAACTTACATGGTTTTACTATTACAATGAGAAAGGTTACAATATGTGTAAAGTAGGAGGTGCATAAAGTGGACATTTGTATTTTATTTCAATTTTTGAAACTGTTAAGATAGTCGGCTCTAAAAGCGCTTGGGCTCTAAAAGTGAACATGATACAGAGGTATATTTACTTTTGTCAATGTACCAATAGTATACATTTCAAGAAATGGTTGCTTTTACTAACCACTACATTTCAACTTAAAAAATTTGTAACTAATTCTACAAAGGTCAAAAAATACGAAACAACTTGGATTGGTTGCCAATTTCATTTCTCTTCCTACAAAATTTTACTGAAAACTGATTCAAGGAGTCCAACTTTCCCGAAAAGGCAATCAACTCTTAAATGGTTGCTTTTAGAGCCCTTACACACCTTTAATTGTTTTTCTTTAAAATTTTCTTGAAAAAAAATGAAAGTTGTAGGACGTATTACAATTTGTTTATATTTTTTCAATTCTTGAGGATTTAGTTATAAAATATGAAGTTTGGAATTACATGTGACTCTAAAACGTTTCTACCTTGACATATTCACTATTGATACATTGGAGAATGTAATATGAACCTCAATGTTAAGAAAATAATTATAGACCCTTAACCCTCTAATCTGTGAATCTTTTATTGGATATTTGCACATTTTTATTTATACTTTTGTACAAATGTATTGTTTTTGTCAGTGTCATTGTATTGGTTTTAAAAAAAGGTCATCTTCAAAAGGTTCAAGAAATGCCTTAGATAAATTATAGGATATTTAGGTTAAACAACTACTTGAATTGCTTTGTTCATCATCCATAATATAGATGTCGAAATCCATAGGGCTTAACTAGTTTAGCACCTCCTATCTTACATTTGAGTCCTCTTGCATTGCAATGTGGAAATTTAGAACGTGAAATTCATACAAAAGTTTAATTCATTTTTTTATAACTAGTTTGCGAGATCTCGTCCATTTTTTCAAATTTCATGTTATTGAACCGTCTTGTACTACAATTGTGGGAAATATACAATGTGAAATTTGCCCAAAATTAACTCCACGTTTCTCAAAACCACTATTTTAAACTTCAAGTACTACAAACTTCAAGTTTTCAAGTCCAAAACAAAAAAATTCACTCAAAATAAACTCCATTTTTCTCAAAACCACTTTTCTAAGATTCCATTTTTTGCAAATTTAATGTTTTTGCATTGCAACGTAAAGCACAACCAAGAAACTCCAACTCCTTTTCAAAAGAGATCAAAGAATGTAATCACTACAAAATGTGGGCAAATTACATAACCGAGCATTTTTTCATCCATAGTTGACAAGCTCATCCATTTCTTGGTAATTGGTATACATTAAGTAATGCCCTTTTCAGAGAGCATTGCATTCTAAAAACATAGAATTCCCACAAATTAAAAAAAAAACTCCATTTTTCTAAAAAAACACTTTTCTAGACTACATCTCAAATTTCACATTTTTGCTCCTAAGTTTCCTCATCACAAACATTTACAACCCTTGCACACCGAGCCCCAAGCCCAATTTGCCTATCGCACTCCATATCAACTAGAATCAGCATATTTTTTTTTGGTGATCCATTGCAAAAAAAAACTAACCTCCTTTAGGTCTTTGCTACAATAGTATAGGAAATTTTGGATTCTATTGTTAACCCCTAAATGCCAAAGCCTTTTCAAGTGTGGTTTGACTATGAAAATAGAGCATGAACTTATAGTTATCCCCAGTGATGCAATTTTTTTATTTTTTTTTCAAAATCTAACTATATAGATGTTTAAAGAGCTTTCTTATTAGTATGCATACCAATTTTGAGTGTGAAATTGCGTAGGAGTTGTGAGATTATAACAAGAGAACTGTATATTTTCTATTTTTAGTATGCTGCCCCTCCCAACAAAGTTTCAAAATTTGCATATAAAAGTTTTTTAGGATTGGAGATAATACAAAAAACTACAAATTGTGTTAGCATACTAAAAATTGTGTTAGCATACACTTGCAAAAAAATGAAATTTTACATGAAAAGCTATCAAACTCATTACACAATCCACCTTGCAATTGTTGAAACGCATTTTCTTTTATAAGTAGAAATGACAAATAACTTGAAATCAACACTTGCATGTTTAAATTTTCAATGGTGAAAATCATGAAAACAATTTATTCTTTCTACTAGGACCATTTTCAAAGCAAATAGATAAGTACAATTTCTTAAATCTCAAATCAAGTGAAATTGTTAGGCTTTTCTCAAAGCTAGGAAATCAAGTAAAATTCACAAGCTTTATTCTTCCACAAATGGTACATATATGTCTTTGAGGACCTCTCAAAAATCAAATATTTATCTTTTTCAATGAATCAAAAAATTTCAACAATTAACCCCCAAAATTGCCCGTAATTTTTTTTTTAATTGTCAAATCAATTTAACTACCCACACCAAAACGAGCTGAAATTTTGAAGTGATCATATTCGGTCACTCAGGCATTTAGGGGTTAATCCCTAAAGGATCAAGTGTCCATTAATGTAAGCAAGAAATCTTGGGTAGGTTCCTACAAAGTCATTATAGGTAAGATGTTCATGAAATTTGGACACAATGTGCAAACATTTACCTACTTGGTGAAAACTAATTGTTTTTCCGATCAGGTGCCCAAATCAAAAGTTATGTTGTCCTAAATTTTTTTGTCAGCTTGGACAATTTTGGATCTTTTGCAAAAAAACTCATCAACTTTTGAAATTTGGCATGTATATTTTTAATATTTATGACAAACATCAGTTCTAAAATAACCAAATTGTAGTTCTCTAATCACATTCTAAAAAGAATCAAACTTTGTGAGCTATATTGGTGTGGTTTTAAGAACAAGTATTTTCTTCTAACTTCAAGCCCTATTATCTTGTAGTCTATGAAGTCTAAATTTTTAAATTTTGTCCACACAATCCAAATGTTTGTTACAAACTTTTCACCATTTGGATTTTAGTTTTCTCATTGCATAAAAAACATTTAAAAAATGACTAGTGTATTGTCAATTTACTTAACCTCCTTTGCATTGCAAGGTAATTAGAATAAGCTAGATTCCAAGGTTACTAGCATGTAAGCTTAGGATCTTCAGCTTATGAGCCTAAAAACCTAGGCTTTAAATTTTAGATACCTTCCATGTTATAGAATCTTTATGTTATAGGTGCCCATATAATATAGATATCTATACTATAGATACCTATGTTATAAGCACCTTCTACAGTTATAAGATGTTTTATGTTATAGGTATCTATACTATAGGTTCCTATGTTATAAGCATTGTCCATGGTTGCAGGGTACTTATATTGTAGGTATGTATATTATAGGCACCTTCAATAGTTGTAGAGTACCTATTAACACCTAGGCTCAAGGCTCGTAGGCTTGCATTTCTAGGCTCACATACTGGCGTCGTTGATTTAGACTCCACATTTGATTCTAAAATTTTCCAAGAGTGAACCTAATATCATATACTCAGAAATGGTCACAATTCTCTATTTCATGTAAGCAAAAAATTTATTCCAAAAGGGCCCAAAGTCTACTAACCTTGTTTTAAAGGAATGGAAAAAGGTTTTTTTTCTCACTTCAAACCTTATAATCTTTCAATCCGCATAGTCAAATGGGCTGAAATTTTTTCTACATTCTGGTAAAATATTTTACTTCAGTTTTGTATAGTTGTTTCAAAGAAAAATTTCAATTTTCATTTTTGAATAACATACAAAAAAATTGCACTTGAGTTAATTGTAAAGTATGTACAATGCAGGACCACGGGCCGGAGTTCTAGAAAAACACGGGACAAAAAACTCCTTGGAGCACCAAGACTAAGGTTCATTGGAATTTGGGACCGTGTTTCTTTTGTACTATTCTTAGTTATACCTTCCTCTGACACCTCTGTTTTAAACTGGGGGTTTCTTTAACAATGAACTCCAATGTCTCCTCGGATTAAAAAAAACAGGTCCTTTCAAGGTAAGTACACCCAAGTGTGCCACTAACCTTGAACCAACATCTTTATATGTATACATCTCCAGAATCAATTCTGTACCTATGTTAGTAGAAGAATCCATTTTAGAACCAAACTTTGTTCCTTAATAACTTTTGCATACGGTATCCAAATGCCACGTTCTCTGGTGCGTTGGAAACCCCCTTTCGCTTGCCAACAAGACCATATGAGAATTTGGGCAGTCTAATAATAGTAACTAGCAAAAAGTGGCGGTTTTGGGTGTACCCACCTTAGGGGGTTAAAAACATTTTCACCAAAATCCATCCAAGTGAGGGCTGGAGATTCACCAAATCTTTCTTGTTGCAGTAAACTGCGAAACACAAATAGAACAGTCTACCGGCAGTTTAAAACAGTACAAATGGGTGCCTTTTATGTTACAGGCATGGACTGCAGGGCAAAAAGTTCACCCTGGCCAGAACGGGGAACGCGGCTCTCCTGCAGTACTCTGAAACTCTAGAGAATCATCTCAGAAGCTGCTCCCACGACACAGAAATTGTACACAGAAGTTTTAGGTTTACTGTAGCTGTGATGCAACAGATCTTCGTCATCCTTGCTCAGACGTCAGATTCAACCCACTCATCAGATTCCAAGGTTCCAAGGTTCCAAGGTTTTCTCAATTTGTGAAGATTTCATATTACTTTAATCAACGCCTCTTGATTCGAGGATTCCTATTTGGTTCGAGATTCGGGGTCAAGCTGGGAGCGATCGGAGCATTGTCAATTCTTGGGTAAGCAGTGAAATAAAGCCCACTTGGTTCATCTTCTTACAATTGTTACAATGATGGGTTTGGAATTGTGAGGTTCGAGGGGGTTCTTTTGAATTTGATTTGAGAGGTGGAGATCTGAAAAAGGGGTTCAGTTTTCGTGAATTTTCATTGGGATCTGGGGAACTAGGGCTGTGTGTTTGACTTTCCATTCTGGCTATGGTTTGTTTTTTCGTGAATCTTGCTGTTCACGTGTATCTTTCTAGTGGCGGAATTTGACGCTGCCTGAGGGTGAATGCACCTTGAGAGTGAGTATTGTCGTGGAGTACTGCATTAGACGCGGATTCTTCAATGTTCGCTTCGTTTTTTCAGATCTATTCACGAAATCGTGTTTGTGTGGTGTCGATTTTTGAGTTTCTGGAGGCAAATTTTTGAGTGGCAGATCCAATTTTGATTTGGAGGAGCTCGTTCTTATGGTTCCCGTGAACTGAGATCGTGAGGCTCTCTGTTTCTGTTTCCTGTGGAAACTGCTCATTTAACGGTAATTCTTGTGGGTTTTTGTTTATTTGCTGAATTGTTTTCTAAATTTGAGGGTTTCTGGTCGAGGTGTTCTAGAAAATCTAGCTGCATTACTTGCCTTGAATTGGGATCATAATTGACGAGGTTGAACAAGTCTAGGGATTTGTCTGAAAGGAGATTTTCGACGTACGTGTTAGAATGGCTCCTAGAGCTGGCAGCGATTTGAGATTCACTTTAGGTTAAATTGGGTCTTGTTTTCAGGTTCTGGATTGCGCAACAGGTTGTATGGTAGCAAATTATTTTTGAAGCAGTTTCAAAAGTAGTGGAAATGAGGAATTAGAACCAGGGTGTAAGATTCCAGAGTCCATGGCTTGGAAAACCGTAGCAGTGACCCTTCATCTTTAGAAATTCATTCTACAATAAAAGTTATTGAGAATACGCAAACCTTTGAAGGAGCCTTGAGGATGAACTTCGAAGAAACTGAAATCCTGAGTTGAGGGCAACATATTGTTGAGTACATTATCATGCTATTTCCATCACTTTTACATTCCAGTGTTTCTTTTCATTTCGTTTTTGAGCTCCTTGAATTCTTGATGAAAGTTTCTTATTAGTGTATAAAAGGCATTGATCTATCTCTCACTCCTATGCTAACCTTGTGAACTGCATTGGAGGGCATTGCAGGGATTAAGACAGCGTTGTCTGTTGGAAGGGCACTATGGCGACGTACCTGCTACATGGGACATTGGTTGTCACAATCCATGATGCCGAAAATATTGTGACACAGGAGCGAAAGACGGGTAGCGCTCCTGCATTTTTCAGAAAGGTGAGCCTTCAATCGTCTAAATCAGTATTTTGGTTTGTGAAGTCCAATTTCTCAAAATGAAGGGTGAAAAGAAAGTGATTGCCGTTTTGAGATTAGCAAGTTAAACCCCTGTTTAAAACTCGTTTCACTGCATTTCCAATTTATACATTTTATTTGAGTTGTAGGATGGTTACTAACACAATACGAACATTTCCATTTATGACACTCCATTTTCTAAATTTTCATCTTGTTGTTTTGCTTTTGCATTGAATCTCTTAAGTTTACACATATAAGTACATGCATCCAAAATTTGGCTCCTTCGTCCTTTTCAGGGGTTAAAGTATTCCTAAAATTTGAGATTTTCATACGCTTTATTTGAGGAACATGAGGATTACTATCACAAATATAAACTTGTACAAATACGAACTCCTTTTCTACTTTACGTCTTGTTTGAGTGTGCATTGAAATCTCTACCAGGCAGGCACACGAGACAAATAAGTTAAGTACAAACGAGTACCGTACTCTAAATTTTTTGAGATTTTCTTACAAGTCCTAGTGCCCTGTAAGAATGTCTCAATGATCAAACTGCCACACTCTTAAAATTCTCCAAATTCTAAATTGCTTGTGCTGAATTCGTTGAAATGGCTATTTCATTTTGTTGTCAGATTATTGAGACGTCCGAGGAAATTTTAAGGATGGGAAAAGGGTTTAGTCAGTACTACGCTACTGTGGATTTGGGGAAGACGAGAGTTGGGCGTACGCGTGTGTTGGAAGGCCAGCCCAAGGACCCAGTTTGGAATGAGACTTTCCGCATCTATTGTGCACACACGGTGTCTGAATTGACTGTTTCGATCAAGGATGCTGCCATTGTGGGTACCGTTGTGGTTGGAAGAGCGAAGATCCCGGCTATTGACCTTCTCTCAGGCAAGCCGACCTTCTTCTTCCTCTTAGCTTTCTAAATAGACCAAAAATTCTCGCAGCCTTTGTCTTGTTGAATTCGTTGTTGTCCGTAGAATATGAGAAAACGTTCAGTGAATACAGAAAATGAGAGGCACATTGAACTGTCTAGTGAAGGGCAATGGCGTTTTCTCATGATAGCTACAAACCTGTGTGAATTCGAATTGAGAATGTTCACAACTTTTTCCACAAAAAATCTTAATTTTTTTGTTGTACTCAAGAGCCAACTCCATTAGTATTCAATATTTCCAAAATAGTAAGATTTCTATAGTACCCACAGACTAAGAAACTAGTGCTAAGTTGTATGTGACTGGTCATTGGTATGTGTACAATACGTGAAGTCCGTGAAAGGCATTTCAGTAGTGTTGCAAGGGAATCATAACGCAATGTTCAATGGATAGGTTTTCAAATTTGTGCCCTAATTTCAATGTCCCCAAGTGTTGAATAATATGCATTGAGTCTTTGGGGAGCATAAATCCTCTCACATCTGGAAGGTTGTTTACACAAGTAGTCAAGCCAATTGAAGGCCAAGGACATGCTAAATTCAAACTTTTTGATAGTGGAGAGATTTGGGTGAGCCTCATCAAGGCCTTCCAGATGTGAGATGTGATCCAGAATTTGTAGTTAGATCCACAGGTGTTAGCTTGCACCTTTTAGGAATGTGATGGTTGTTCTATTGTACACATGCCAATGACTGGTCACTTTCAAATTAGCACTAGTTTCTTCGTTTGTAGGTACTATTGAAATCTTACTATTTTGAAAATACACAATACTAGTGGAGATGGCTCCCAGATACAACAACAAAAATAAGATTTTGTGAAAGAAGTTGTGGCCTTTCTCAGTTTGAGTTCAAATAGGTTTGTCGCTGTTACGAAAGACAGAATTGCCCTTCACCGGACAGTTCAAATCCCATTGTACAGTTTTCACAATTCACTCTTTTTTCCTTTACCGGACAATTCAAAGTTCAAAGTTCAGTTTTGCCTGAATAGGTTTGTAGCTGTTATGAAAAGACACAACTGCCCCTCACCGGATAGTGCAAATTCCATTATACATTTTTCACAATTCACCTGTTTTTTTGTCTTCACGGGACAGTTTCAATTGGAGTGCCTGTTGATGGAGCTGTTTGGTTATTGGAAATGTCCGGTTCCAGGCCTTGTGTACGATATTTCCCTGACAGTTCTACGCGTTGTGTTCCAACAGGCCAGAGGATAGATCAGGCTTACAAACTCTTCAACGACCGCACGGGCGAACTGCAACGAGCGCGCATCCGCTTCTCTCTTCAGTTTTTTGAGGCGAGTCATGAGTTTTATTGGGGGAAAGGGATTCTGGATGCACAGAACCCAGGTGTGGAGTATTGCTACTTCCCCCAAAGAAAGAACTGCAAAGTGACTTTGTACCAGGACGCTCACATGGCGGATAATTTCCTGCCCAACATTTATCTGGCCAACAATCAAGTCTACCAGCCCACTCGCTGCTGGGAAGACATTTTTGAAGCTATCAACAACGCACACCAACTCATCTACATCACCGGATGGGCCGTCTACACCGAGTTCAAACTCTGCCGTGACCCTCACCGACACGTGCCAGGTGATGTGTTTTTATGTTGTTTTTTCTCGAAATTAGCAACATTACTTGCGTCTTTGTAATCCCTCCTGTCCCGAACTAAGTGTCTTTTGCAGGCTTGTTGCAAACGTTTGATATCAATCTCATGGATTATATTGAAAAAAAAAAAGCATAAATTCAAACGAATCCAACTTTTATATCACCAGAATCAATGGAGAACATTTTGCAACCTAAATTAAATTGGACAGGAAAAACAAACTCCATATGATCTTCTCAGAACAACCTTGATTTTTTTTGTTTGACACATATGACTATCTGCCATGACCAAGTCGTAGTGAGAAGTAATCGAAGTACCGTTTTTCTAGCATTTTCTCGCCGATGGTCGGGGTGATCAAGCTAGATGCTTGAGCTGCAGGCCCTTGTAGGAATCGAACACTCGGTGTTCAGAAAATATGTCAATCTTTGTTGAAATTTGCCACATGAAGTGTGAAAACTTGCTTCCCTAAGCAATTGAGAATATGGCTTTGGAAGGATTGCCATGAGCTCAAGATTGTACCCAAAGAGATCTAGATTCTTTTCATGAACAGTTTCAAGGATGATGCTTAGGGAGTTCCTCAAGAATATGTTTTACATTTACTACATTTTTGGCTCCTTCTCATCTTTCTTTTGATAATACATCCTAAATTTTTTTGGGGTAATTCGTCTGGAATTCGATCTTCTAGCCATATAGCTAACCTTTGTGCAAACTAAATTTCACTGCAGGTGACGAGGGCTTGACCCTCGGCGAGCTTCTGAAGCGCAAGGCCGACCAGGGCGTGCGCGTGAACATCATGGTCTGGGACGACAGATCCTCCTTTTGGCTGCGCCAACAAGGTCAGATGCGAACCCATGACGAAGAGACCGCGCTCTACTTCCAAAACACCAAAGTCAATTGCTTCCTTTGTCCACGAAACCCCACCAGCAGCTTAACTTTCCTCCAACAAGCTCAAATCGGGAACCTCTTCACACACCACCAGAAATCTGTGATTGTGGACTCTCCATTGCCAGGCAGTGCCCACCAGCGAAGGATTGTGAGCTTTGTGGGAGGCTTGGACCTTTGCGATGGCCGCTACGACACGCAGTACCACTCTCTGTTTCGGACTCTCAATGGAGAACATCAACAGGACTTGCATGCGGTGTTTGCTGAAAGCTCTCTGGAGTGTGGCGGACCTCGTGAGCCTTGGCATGACATTCATTCGAAGTTGGAAGGGCCAATTGCGTGGGACGTTTTGTATAACTTTGAGCAGAGGTGGCGGAAACAAGCGGGGAGGAGTCGGGACGGTGCGCTGTTGGATATTGTGCGGAATGGGCTTGGGCCTGTTACCGCGACTCTTGAAAATGATCCGGAGACTTGGAATGTGCAGCTGTTTCGGTCCATCGATGCAGGTATGGTTGGTTCTAGCTCCTTCACAGATTTGGCACAGGGATTGATGAGTTCGGAGACTTTTTTGCAATTTCTTTCTTGCTGAAATCCAAACCGAACATAGGGAATCCATTATTTGGAAAGTTTGCAGTCGATTATGTAAACCTTTAAATCGAATTTTTATCGTTCACAACGGAAGACTTGGTTTCTTCTTTTTATTAGGAATGTGCACGACATGGCTGTCTTCAATCAGATGCAATTCTCCAATGAGATTTAGGAAGGAAGCTTAAAGGAGGGTTCGTATTTTTGTTTATGAGAGTTTGGAGCTCAGAATCTCATAATTTTGACTCAAAATTGAACGAATAGGAGAAAATCTTGCAGTTGAACTTCTGCACTTTGGCACCCCTAGTTGTACCCTCCTTTAAGCTTCCTTCCTAAATGCTTTTTTTTCAATTCCTAAAGATATGGAAGGAGCTACTTTTGAACTTGAGGGCACTCACCCGGTTCCTGAATCTGAGACTCTTTGTTAATTCTGTTGGTAAATTCTTTCTTTCAATTCCTAAAGGTATGAAAGGGACCAATGTTAACCCATTTGGGCACTCAAAAATGGCACTCTAAATTTGAGTCTCTGTCTTCGTCGTTTCCCTTGTTTGTGCCCATCCAGGCGCTGCCTTCGGCTTCCCCGACACTCCGGAACAAGCCGCCCTCCAGGGCTTGATCAGCGGCAAGGACAACACCATCGACCGCAGCATCCAGCACGCTTACATCGACGCCATCCGCCGCGCCCGCAACTTCATCTACATCGAGAACCAGTACTTCATCGGCTCCGCCTTCGCGTGGGACGACAAGCAGGAGTCCGGAGCGTACAACCTCATCCCCATGGAGCTCGTGCGCAAGATCGTGAGCAAGATCGAGGCTGGAGAGCGGTTCACCGTGTACATCGTCATCCCGTTGTACCCGGAGGGCATCCCCGACAGCGTGCCCGTGCAAGAGATTCTGGCCTGGCAGAGGAGGACGTTCAAGATGATGTACCGAGAGATTGCGAATGCGTTCCGGGTCAAGAGGATCTATGACCAGCACCCCAGGGAGTATCTGTCGGTGTTCTGCTTGGGGAACAGGGAGACGAAGTGGCCGGGGGAGGCGGTGCCCACGAAGGAACCGGTGGATGCGTACTACAGAGCGGCGCAGGAGCACAGGCGGCTGATGATTTACGTGCACTCGAAGATGATGATCGGTACGCTTGCTTCTCCAGTTGCTTCTCCTTCTAACTACTCTCGTTTTGCAATGGTTTGTTCTCCTTCTACTTTGTCACATTGAACTACTTCGGTGACTTTCAAAAGTCTAGAATTGATAATAGAAAAAAAAAAAATTGGTCACCACCTGGAGATAAAAGATCGAGAGATTGATGTAAAACATCAAGAGATTGATGCAAAACATCTAAAGATCTATACAAACATTCAGAGATCTTTGGATGTTTTGTTCATAATTCATTGAATAGTTCAAAAGCAGTTAAATGTGGCATTACTCTTTGCAATGGTTGTTCTCCTTCTACTTTGTCACATTTAACTACTTCGGGACTTTTGAAAAGTTTAGAATTGATAATAGAAAAAAAAAATTGGTCACCACTAGGAGATAAAACATCGAGAGATTGATGCAAAACATCTAAAGACCTATACAAGCATCTGGAGATCTATACCAACATTCAAAGATCTTTGGATGTTTTGTTCATAATTCATTGAATAGTTCAAAAGTAGTTAAATGTGGCATTACTCTTTGCAGTGGTTCTCCTTCTTCTATGTCACATTTTAACTACTTCTGGACTTTTGAAAAGTTTAGAATTAATAACAGAAGAAAAAAATGGTCATCAAGAGATAAAACATCAAGAGATCGATACAAACATTTGGAGATTTGGAGATGTTTTGTTCATAATTCACTGAATAGTTTAGAAGTAGTTAAATGTGGCAGTACTCTTTGCAATGGTTACTTGGAGGGGATATCAATTGGAGGATTCTAAAGTTAATGTAACGTCTCCATTTGCCATAACTGCAAAGAGGAAAGGTTCCATTCATCGTTTTGAACCTTCCCCTACTACAACAATCTAAAAAGTTTGAACCATCTAAAAGTTTGCACATTTTTGTTTTGTGGGAAGCTATAAAACAATTGCAATAAAAACAAATGTCAATACATGAAGTCTTTTTTTTCACAATTAGCACAAAATCAAAGCTCACTTGTATGATATAATCAAAGGTCTCATAGTCAATTTAAATGTGATTTGGTTTAAAAGCGTATGCAATAGTAGCGTGTTGGGGGCTAATTGTGCCAAAGAATGAAACTCTATTGTTTAATGGAATTTTAATACTGTGGTTTTAGGAATTGTGGCATTCTAAGATTGTCAAATTTTCTTTTTTGCGGAATTTTTGATTGATGAGGATTGTATGGAAAGATTGTACACAATGAAAAATAATTTGAAGATTATGCAATTTTGTTTGGGATAGAGATAGGTGCAGTGAGTTGCTTGTTTCTATATATCAAAGTAGCTTTGTCTTCCTTGCATTTTAAGGTGTCCATTTTCTAGCATTTTGGATTGTCAAGGATTGGGATTCTCTTGAGTATCAACTTAATTATCTTAAATGCTCAACTATCCACAAAATGGATGATGAACATTTGAAAAGCTCACTTCATCCAATTAATTACTCATTCCAAAAACTTCAAGGAAAATTGTGCAATATATCAATGAAAAGAATCCATAGTATATTGATATTTGAAATGCATTGCTATTATGTTTTGATTAAAATTTCATCTTACTATTTCAATTCAAGCACTTAGAGGTTAAAGTCATTCTTCAACAACATACTATTCATCCCCTATCGAAACCTTTCTTGCAATTAAAGATACTTGATTTGTCCTACTTAGATGCTTTTTTAGTTTTACAAGTGTCTCCATTCTCTCGTAACCATTTCATTCTTCCATTATCATCTCCATTATTTTCTTTATCATTCTTATAGCTCCACATAAGTTTACACACGAGTTTCTTCCAAAAATTGGTCTTCCAACTAGTTCAAGAATGTTGTAATGTGGATGTTGACAAAGTTTTTGTGAAAAATAGGCATATAATGTTGTGCATTGGTGTCAGAAAATTGTCTATTTCCTTGGTGTTGTTTTGTTTTTGTTTTTGTTTTTATTTTTGTGACTTTAAAGAGATTTCAAGAGCATGTATTGTTTGTCTTGTATTCAGTGGATGATGAGTACATAATAGTGGGCTCTGCCAACATCAATGAGAGATCCATGGATGGGGCGCGTGACTCCGAGATTGCAATAGGAGCATACCAACCTCACCACTTGGCCACCCATTGTCCTGCATCTGGTCAGATTCATGGCTTCCGAATGGCCTTGTGGTTTGAGCACACAGGATTCCTCCACAACTCCTTTCTACAACCTTGGAGTCTCGAGTGCATTCACACAGTCAACAAGCGAGGTGACGAACTTTGGGCGTTGTTCATTCAAGATGTTGTTGTGGATCTCCCGGGCCATCTCTTGACATACCCATTTAGTGTCGGCTTGGATGGATCTTTGATGGAAATACCAGGCTCAGAGTTTATAATAGATACTAAGGGAAAGGTGTTGGGGAGCTCCGCCTATGTCCTCCCTGACATTTTGACCACATAGACAATGTACTTGTAATTTTTTTTAAAGAATAATTGAATAAAGAATTTGTTGCTACTTTTATTAGAGGTGTTCTTTTGTTCATATTAGTATGAATTTGGAGATTTCTAAGGGTTTCTAGTCACCAATCCTCCGTCCTTTTCTTAATTGGATAACACTTTAGGCATTGTTCATTCAAGACATTGTTGTAGATCTCTTGGGCCATCTCTTGATGTACCTATTTAGTGTTGGCTTAGATGGATTTTTAACAAAAGTACAAGGATTGGAGTTTATTACTATGTATTGGTATCAAGGCGAAGGTGTTGGTATCTCCACCTTAGCCTTCTTTGACATTTTGACCATGTAGATAATGTACTTATAATTTTTTGAGAGAATTTGAATAAAGAAAAAATTTATTACTACTTTAGAGTTATTCTTTCATTTATAGTAGTATGAATCTAGAGATTAATTAGAAGGGATTCAGCCTCCATAAAGGGTTGTGAGTTCCCCTACATTTCCAAATTGTGGAAACACAGGGACAATAGCTGATTACAATGGTCTAACGTGGCCAAACTTTGGCCATGTCAGACAATAAAAAATCAAAAAAAAATTCAACTTTTTTTTCAATTTTAAGAATTTTAATACTTTTAATTAATTTTTTTGACAGCGTGTTGTTTTGGCACTGCACCGAGAACAACAAAGGGAAGGGGCCTGAAATGGCTCTCCAGAGGAGCTAAAAAACATTCATGTCTAAGGATATCTAGTCAATAATTTCATTCATTGACACATTTTTAGATATAAAACAATCATTTGGTGTCCTTCACATGGACAAGCTCACATATATTTGTGAAATTCAAATAGTTAAGCCACACTCTAATAAGGATTGTGGTCCACCTACTCACAAGAAGAAGTCCAGTCAAAGAAAAAGTCTAGTCTCTTGTTGGGACCATTGTGAATGAAGAGTTTGTTGACTCTAAAGCAAAAGGGAGGGGAGGCTTTGCATTGCTAGAAGTTACCTGGCTTGAGGAAGTTTGAGTAGCTACCTTACTCAAAAGTCAAACTGGTGCATTACATGACCGCTTCTTTATGGATCTTCAACATCCAAAATTGACCTTAGCAATTGGATTGCTAATTTCAACACTCACATTGGGAAAATCATGATCTGTTGGATGCTCCTCCTCCATTGGAATTTTATGTTATTGTCTCTAAGATTTGCCAAATCCTTCTAAGGTGTAGGGTTCCTTCTAAGGCTCTTTTTTTGGCTTTCTGATGCCAAATTGCACCAAAAAAAAATGGCTAAAAAATGCCAAAATAACTTAGATGAAATCGCCAAAAAAGTTTGAATTAAAAAAAATTCTCGGATGAAATCGCCAGATCATGGACAAAAACCCAATTATACACATGTGATATGTGCTAATTTGATATTTCCTATCTAATATGTGGATGAATGTTGAAATTTGGAGCACCACTATAAATTTTTGTATCACCACTTTGGCACTTCTTAAAAAACAAAATAAATAAATGAAATTGGTTCCTTTTTCATGTAGCTTTCCCAAATTGTCGCTTCAGGCTTTTTGAAGTGCAGTTGTATGGTGTTGATCTTCATTGTCAATTGTAGGAAGAAGCTTACAATGTTGAATTTATGTATGGAGACACCTTAGCCATGTATCGTGGCTGGTAATGATAGAGAGTCCTTTTATGTAAACATGAATTTATGTATAGAGACACCTTAGCAGTGATCCCAAAACTAGTTTATGGAATTTAGTGCAACATGCTACCTTCAAGACAAACAAGTATCAACTTTGGCGACCTTGAGAGTGCATAGTATTAAGAAAAATAGGAAATAAAATAAAATTTTGCAAGTTGTAAAGGATTATTGGGAGTACTATAACAAAAAATTGACTAAAAAAATGCTAATTCCAATGTGGAAAAGTTGCAAATTGGCTATCAAATTCTATTGTTTGTTGTAGATTTGGCTAAAATCTAATTTTTTTTCTCCCCAAATTTTCTCCCATACACATTTAGCTACTGAAAATTTTAAATAGCAATGGAATGGATTTTAGCCAATTCTATGAACGCTACACCTTAGCCTTGTATCAACGGATGACAGAGAGTCCTTCTATGTAAATTTGAAGTGGAGATGTTCATTTTGGGAATTTTGTGGGGAAAGAAGAGGTCTTGCACAATAGTTTGACCTCCAATGAGTGATTTTTTTTTTTTTTTAAGCAAATGATTCACACAACACCAGAAAAGATGATTTCCATAATGACCAAATCGACATTCCAGGGTTAAATTCTTTTAATTAGAGAAGGCCCTCTTGCCATACCGTGCTCTTAAGACCATTTAAGAACTTATTGTCTTTTGGGGAAGCTAAACTCCTTGAAACGATTTTCAATCAATTTTCATAGGAAGAAAAATGGAATTGCCATCTAACCTAAACCATTTCATGTTTTCTGGACCTTCATGGAATTAGTTACGAATTTTTGAAAGTTGAAACCCAATGGTCACTAAAAAGCGACCACCTCCTGAAATGTACCTTGTTGGTACATTGAAGAAAGTAAAATGTACCTTTGTGTCACGATCGCCTTTTTGCTTTTAGAGTAGACTAGCTTACATTGTATCCCATATCTTGTTTAAAACCCCACACCAAAGTCAAAGTCCACGTAACAGATTCACAGGAGTTGTTGCAATCTGGTTCAAAACAGAGCTTTTCAGTTGCAGAGTTCTTGGAGTTGTATTCCAGGCAATCGGCCTCGCCCACAAAAAATTTACCATCACAGGCTGTGTGCTTGCCACATTGCTGACACGGGACTTTAAATCAACATAAAAAAAAAGTTCCATGAATTTTGCCTATGATGTCTCCATCCACCATTTGTGATTTTTATTTTTTATTTTTTTAAAGTCACTTTGAATACAGTCTTCTGTTCACAAGGTTCTATTTAAATTTGAATGGAAGAACTGAAGAAAATCACATGGAGAGCGAGGACCAGGGACCTGCGAAAAAGACCAAAACCACAACGTTCTCGAACCTATATGATAACCATACCAACCACAGGCCGGGTAAAGTTCCACACAATTTGATGCCCGTGTTGGTCTTTGGCCGCAGAAGGAGGCCAGTCTGAAGAAATCCAGTCCATAACAAAATCAACAAGGAAATTTGTTCGTAAGTTTAGCATATTATTGGAAAATTGGGAGTCTAGAGCCGCATTCAAAATCCGCTTCATCGCTACTTAAAATTTTCAGCAGCTAAATGGACATTGGAGAAAAATTCTTGAAAAAAATTAGATTTTAGCCAAGATTGCAACAAACAATAGAATTTGATAGCCAATTTGCAACTTCCTCCACACATGCATGAGCATCTATTTAGTCTGTTTTGTCTTGTAATACTCCCCAATAATCCTTTACAACTTGTAGAATCCTTTCTTTCTATTTATTTTTTAATACTACTCACTCTCAAGGTAGCCAAAGTTGATGCATGTTTGTCTTGAAGGTAGCATATTGCACTAAATTCCATAAACTAGAAAACCAGAGGCATTGTTAGAATTAATCGTAAAGTTTGTGTAATGGGGACCATGAGCCGGAGTTTGAGAAAAACACAGGAAGAAAACTCCTTGAAGCATCCAAAACTTGGTTTGATGATGCACTAAAGTTTGGCGTTGCGATTCTTCTGTATTTTTTTTAGCTAAACCTTCTTCTGACACCCCTTCTACAAACTAGGGTTCACATTACAATTAAAGCTTGTTTACACTCAAAAACTTTGGATTGGAGCCCAAAGAAATGGAGTGTTTTGATTGGGTCTTCGCTTTTCGGTCCACAGCTATCTTCCAATCAAAACACCCCATTTTGGGGGGCTCCAACCCAAAGTTTTTTTTTCCATGTAAACAGGCCCTAAATTCTATTAATATACGTTAGCTTCGACTCTTTTCCAGATCTGGATTTGTTGAGCCATTGAACTGTTTCAAACTAGGAACTAAGGTAGGAGGCTGTTAAAGCAATCCTTTAAGAGCTGATTGCATTTTCAGGGAAGCTAAACTCATTCAAACAATTTTCAGTCAATTTTACTAGGAAGAAACATGGAATTGGCATCTAATCCCAATCGTTTCCTATTTTTTGAACCTTTGTGGAATTAGTTACAAAAATTTTGAAGTGGAAACGTGGTGGTTTCTAAAAGCGACCCCCTCCTGAAATGTACAACATTGGTACATTGAAGGAAGTAAAATGTACCTCTGTGTTAGAGGTTGCTTTTTAGAGACAGGTCGCTTTTACAGACCCCTACCTTACACGGTCAAACTATGTCTGTTTCTCAGGTACTCTTTGTCATTGTACACCAGTTGCATTCATCAATGGATCATGTGAATTGAAATTATGGTGCTGTGATGTTGGCCACAACTTGAGTACTGTCAGACACTCGGAATTTGTAATGATAGTATTTGAGGGGTTTGTCTGAGTACTGTCATTTGGAATTGTAATGATATTATTTGAGGGTTTTGCCGCAACTTGAGTACGTATGGTACAAAGTTAGGGTATGTTTTGAGGCTCACAATTTGCGAAACCAAGTGAATGGTTGTTGATTGACACACTCTAAGAGACAGTGATCAAATTTGAAACAGTGTGTTTGATATCATCACTTGCAAAGGGTTTACTAAGGTATACGACTTATTTCTGACAATGTTAGGTGTTTTAGTGTATGTCTGATTGAGCGATGGTGGGGAGAAATTATTTACTGTGGTTAGAGAATAGAAATAATGAAGATTCTACCATTTTAGATTATAGTCCAACTTGTTCTTGATGTATGAGCAAAATTATTTTTGAGAAGCGAAAAACTAAAAAAAAATGATCTTAGCAACTTCATTATGTGTCAATGTGCTATTCGTCACACAACTATGACAAAAGTTGTTAAACGACATCATATTCCCCTCATTCACGAAAATATAGGTCACCCTATCTTGCGCAAATGGGGCCCTATACTGTGCATATAGGGTCATACCATATACCTTAAGGTAAGAGGTCCATAAAGCGCTCAAGCTCTACAAGCGTCTGCTTATGCAGAAGTACATTTTTCATTGCACCAGCAATGTGTAAATGGTGTACATTTCAAGAGGTGGATGCTTTTAGGGACCACTATGTTTCAACTTCAAAACTCATAACTAATTCTATGAAGCTTTATAAAAAAATATGAAACAACTTGGGATAGATGTCAATTTCATATATTTTTCAAGAAAATTTCAAAAAGTTTAACCTTCCCAATATGATTTTCAGCTTTTAAATAGGAGCAAGTTTAGAATTTTGTTTCTTTAACTTTGAGTGCTTAGTTTTGGAATCTATGAAGCTGAATGGGCTAAAACAATTTCTACATATTCTCATAGTAATATACGTTGAGAATATATGATTGAAAATGAATAAAATTCTCTTCTTCTTTTTTCCAATTTTCACTCAGTGTACTAAAAATGTCATTTTAAAAATAATTTTAGAACCATTAATTCAAATCAATTGTAGTGTAAATTTATGAGATTTATTTATTCATCTTACTTAATTTAGAAAATAAAATATTTGTGTAATGCTCGAAGGTAGGAGAAAATAAATTTTGGACTTGCCAAGCAATGTCAACATAGTTTGCATCAACCTTTGTGGAAAAGGAGTCACTATCCAACTTTGGGATTTTTACCATTGCAAAGATAATGGAGGGGCTTATTATCCCCGAAATCATCTTGCACTAAGAAGATGTCTAAAATCAAGCTAGTTTTTCAAGCTAAATTCACCTTCTTTTTTGAGATTTCATTCTTTAGAGAGGATGAAATGCCAATGGTCAACAATAGTCTAGAACAATTTGTATAGTTGAAAGTTTGAAAAATGTTTTTATTTTTCAATTGTGCTCAATGCAATATAAAATTACAAGTTACAAACATTGAATACTTTTGTGAAAAATAGTCTAGGAACTTTTAGGGGTCAAAAGCTCTATATATTGCATCATTTATTCTATCACTAAATGAACACTTTTGAAAACATAATCTCAATAGAACAAGGAAATGATGCACAAAAAGCTAGACCCACATGACAAATTAGATCACATGTGGATCCTTTTGCAATCATTTTCGTGGACTAAGTAAACCATGTTTTTACTACTCTTATTAGTGAAAATCCAAAAATGCTGTCACTAAGAAAATAGTAAAAAAAAATAGTAAAATCACACCAATATTTCATCTTGGACACACTAATTTAAAATAATAGGACTTTATATATTAGTGGCAAAAATTCACTAAGTTGGGCACATCCAAAATCACACCTTACCTAAAACCACCATCATCGTTCTGTGTACATCTTCAAAATCATTACGTACATATGTTGAAGAAACGATTTCCAAACATCTACCCAAACAAACTTTGAACCTTCATAACTTTTGCATATAATATCCAAATGTTGCATTCTTTCGTACATTTGTAACCTCCTTTCACTTGCCAACAAAAAAATATGAAAATTTTGATTAGTATAATAATAGTAACGAGGTATAGTAGTAAAACATGGCAGTTTTGGAGATACCCACCTTTATAGGACAAATCCGTGTTGTGAGAACTGCGAAGTAGTAATTGAGCATCTTCATGAGGAGTTGGAATTTGCACCTCTTAATGCCATTCATTGTCTTTCAAATGGCCCAAAAATGTTTCATTGGTAAAAAAAAAAATGGTCTAAAAATATCCAAAGGGATAGAATAATTGAACTGAAGTGCAAATTCTAATGTTGACTTCATGGAACAGCCATAAGGTAGGCACCTCCAAAATGGCACCTGACCTTGAAGCGCCATCTACAGGCTGTGTACATTTCCAAAATCAATTATGTACCTATTTGGATGGAGCGCTTCCAAAAATAAACTTTGACCCTTAATAACTTTTGCATACAATGTCCAAATGCCACGTTCTCTGGTGCGTTGGAACCTCCTTTCACTTGCCAACAAGAATATATGAAAATTTGATCAGTTTAATAGTAGTAACTAGGCTCAGTAGCAAAAAGTGGCGGTTTTGGGTGTACCCACCTTACTATTGAGTGAGACGACCTTTTGAGAGCTGATTGCATTTGGGGGAAGCTAAACTTCTTGGAACAAATTTCAGTAAATTTTTGTAGGAAGGAAAAATGGAATTGGCATCTAACCCAAGTCATTTAACATTTTTTGGACCTTTATGGAATTAGTTATGAATTTTGGAAGTTGAAACCCAATGGTCACTTAAAAAGAGGCCAACTCTTGAAATGTACATTATTGGTACATTGAAGAAAGAAAAATGTACCTTTGTTTTAGGGATTAAAGTAGGGGTGCTTTTAGAGCACCCTACCTTATTAACTCACATACACTTGCAAATCATTTGAATCAGTGTGGGATAAAATAGTGTTGAATCCAGTACTCATTTTCACAAGAAAATTATTGTGTAGTAACATTAATTTTGCTAGCGACACTAGTTTTGTTTGTTCATTGTTAGAATAGGACAAATCAATTGAAATTAGAATTAAGTTGTAAATAACCCTCCGATATCACTGTGGACACTAAGGGACACTTTACACCTAGAGGTTGGGCCAATTATCCTTTAAGATGATTGCACAAAATTTCAGCTCCTTTTAGACTAGACTCAGCCTCAACTACCCATTAGAATAACATTATAGTGGGGGCCAATCCTACCGTATGTTAAAGGCCTTGAGGCCAAGAAGCTAGGCCAATTCAATAAAACCTACAAAAAAAGGGTTGAAATTTTAGGGCCACTTTACACCTAGAGACCGGGCCAATTTCCCTTGAGGCCAATTGTACAAAATCCAACAGATGTGATTTGTTGAAAAAAATAATATTTTATAAAATAATTTTTTTAATTGAAATTTGACATTGGCCTCCCAATTTTGGTGCACCTAATTTAGTGAGCTTGGAGCATGTCAGATCATGTCTTTATTGAATAAAAAATTCATTCCACCAAATTACCCTGGCCTTTGGGTGTAAAGGAATTGGGGATGATTTCAACGTTTTGTCCAATCACAAGTGAGGATTCTTGGCCTTTGATACAACAAATTGGCCCGGCCTCTAAGTGTAAAGCAGCCCTAAATGTCCAATAAATGATAGAGAATCATTTACAATGTAGGATAGAAATGTAGATGTTCATCTTTAGAATTTGTGTGAAAAGAAAAAGTCTTGCACAATAGTTTACCTCCAATGATTGCTATTTGGGGGTTTTTTTAGCAAATGATTTACACAATAGTCCAAAGGATAATTTCCCTGATAACCTCTCCGGTGTTCCAGGGTTAAGGTATGTGCACCCATCATCATCATTAGTGTCCACAATGCACTACCTACGTTTGGATTCACAAGCATCACTAAAATCTAGAGATTGATGGCACAATATGAAAAGATGAGATCCTAGGAAGAGCCTCATGCTGATTCTTGCTACATCTACAAACAATACTTTGTGACTTATGCAAACGGTGTCCAAATAATGCAAGCTAAAGTGCGTTGGAGCCCTCTTTCCTTCGCCAATACAATCCAATGAAAATAATTCATATTTTTAATAGTAGTTAATATGCAATACGTCAATTGCAATTACTACCAATATTGGATGCACATACCTTAACGTAATATATCAATGCAAGGTGAGAAAATACCCCCAAACCATCCGTGTATGCATTCCTAAAAAGTAAACTTTCATTGAAAGCATCCCTACAAGTGCCATTTGATCGTTCCCTTACTTAACTGGAATTTCTTGACTATCAATTCCCTAAAATTTTGGTTTTACGACCAAGCTATGTGACAAGCCTGCAAAAGCTTTCACTTTGAAAATTCACAGTAATTACATGTCATATCCATTTTAAAAATATATATTATTATTATTATTATTATTTATTTTTTGAAAATTCCTGATTTCCAATTGCCAATACCACCCAAATTCATTTCTTAAAAAAAATGCCTCCAACTATGCTGAATTGCTTATTTTTTATTTATTTCTTATTTTGATGGTTTGTAAGCCCTCAAAATCATTCTCTCTTTTTGCTAAACAAAAAAAAGAATTTAGGAGAGCTGAGTTGGCTACAGGTGGAGGCATGCAAGTTTTGTCAGTGGAAGGTGAGATGGGAGACCAAGGTCCCTGCGAGTCAGTGCCTCAGTGGAGGGAGGGACGGGTTGACACTCATGCCTCGAATTCCGTGAAGCACTGGTGACACGGCGGGAAGAGAACTGACCTGACCCCACACTAATTGTAGTTTAAGTTCCTGGGCTGGGAGACACTTGTCAGCGTGTGAAGCTTTCCCTGCTTTCCTTTCCGCCAGGGGGGAGCCCTTTGGATCAGGCTGCAGCTCTCGACCAAATAAATAGTTTTACAAAGAAGGAAGACGCTCGACTGCCGTAGTACCGTAGTCACACATGATGGTCGGTGATTTCCTGTTCCGACCTCATGTAATAATTAACCCCTAAACGCCGGAGGCGCCATTCTGTGGCGTTTGGATGACTTTGAAACAGTGTGGAGGGAGACTGAAAGCAGTTTCTCATCCATTTCTTTTTTCTTGACCTCTCACAAAGGATTATGAAGAGTAACTAATTCAATTTGCAGTCTTGTGAGTGTTTCTCTTCACATGATTAAGAAATTAGTGAAAGAAACGGATCACATAATATGCCATTTTCAGTGTATTTTCAGAAGTTGTGGCTTCTTGCTCTACACCTAAAATTTCTCCACAAAAATGATATTTTTTGAAATTGAGCCCAACTAATGAAATGAAAGTCATCTATCCTACTTTCTACTCCAATTTGAATTTTGAAAAAATTCGTAATACTGAATATTTTATTGCAATTTGAACTTTGGATATATTTTTGATGTCTTCTATATTCTAATTATAGAAGGACACGGGATTTAATCTTACACCATGATGTTTGTCACTATAATGTACACCCATGGTGAAATTTTCAGATTTTTTGAAATAATTTTCTATATGATATGATTTTTCTTCACTTTTGTCTTCAAAAATTCTCATAAAAATCAATTTTCCTCAAAAAAATCTATTTTTTCTTTGAAGTGAAGAAGACATTTAGCTTCATCTCTGAAAAATAAATATAAAAAATTTCATACATATCTAGTTCAAAAATGAAAACAAACTGATTGATGGCATTGAGGGCTTAAAATCAGTGGTTATAGGTCCGTCCTTTAAGGGTTAAGTATAGGGCAATGCTTGAGGAGGAGGGCATTTTGGGAAAAAAATTGGGTAGATGAAGAGGGGAAGCCCGACGAGGAGGCCTTTCCCCTCCAAAAAAAATGCCTTCCTCCTAGAGGCGTTGCCTGGCGTAAACCGCAGGCGGAAAATTCTCCTTGTAAAAATTGATTAAAGAAATGATAGAGATGCAAAACCAATAGCATTGAACGATGTGGATGAACAAATAAATTGGATGAAAAATGCGTAATGCCCGATTACGCAGGCAAAATTGCGTGAACGGGCAAGGAAACCCTCATTCTGGCGTAGAATCTGCCCAAGAAATATACCAGAAATTTTTCACCAGGGGTTTACAGAGTCATACCGTATCCTTCAACTACCCCTATAGGTCAGTTTCACCAACACTTGTGTGTGGAAATTTATTGGGTTTGGGGAATTTGGATGGTACGGAATGTTGATTTTATGACTTTTCAAATGATTCGCAGAATTTTTGAATGTTGCATTTTAGGTTTCAAAATGAACTAAAAAATTAAACTTGAAATATAGTTTCATTTGATTTTTGGAATATTGGACAACAAATTTATGGAGAAAATTAATTGTGAAAAAAACGCTTGAGCATGCTTTGAATTTTTGCATAATTATTTATGAAACTGACGGAGACGTATGGGATATTTGAACCTGTAGGACATCTTCTATTTAGTTGTTGTTTTTAATTTTTTAGAAAGTGTCAAAGTGGCGATATAAAATGTTATAGTAGTGCTCCAAATTTCAGCATTCATCCACATGTTGGATATAAAAATCACATTAGCTCATATCACATGCCTATGATTTAGTTTTCATCTAAAATTTGGCGATTTCATCTAAGATTCTTTTTTAATTTGAAAATTTTTGGCACTTTTTTGGCATTTTTTAGCCAAATTATTTTTTCTAGTGCAATCTGGCATTTAGAAAGCCAAGAAAAAAGCCTTGCTTCTATTGCATTGTGAGACTTTCACCACAACTTACCAATGCAATCCTATAGAAGTGAACTTCCATATTGTGTTAGAACCGGAAATGAATTTTTATTAGTTTTAAACACAAGGACAATTTCCATTGATAAAAGAAAATGTACAACAAACCAAGGGAGGAAGCCCTCGGTGACATTTTTTACATTTTCAAACAACTAATAAGACACCCAACCCTAAAATCCAAGGAACAAAAGCTATCAATGAAATTGAACCAATCATAGGAAGGACTAAATTCCATTGTATTGAATGCCTAGAGTGCACCCAAAGAAACTAGTTTGAAGGGATTTTATTAATTTTGTAGACTTAGAAATGCATTTATAGAGTTTCAGGATGCTTTCACTTTTATGTAAATAGGAAGATGATATATTTTAGAAGTTGTTTTGAAACAAAAAAAATAAAAAGTTCAAGTCTATTATTACTATTAATTTTTCGGAAGTTAGAAACTTGCCTCTTTGGCTTTTCATGAGCCTCTCCCAAAAAAATTGTTGACCAACAATTTTGATTCTCCTCTTAGAACAACCAAGCACCTCTAGGTAGAATTCTAGTTTTTTGAAGTCTTTTCTACAAAGTTGGACTAACTCTAGATGTATGAAAGTTTAACCTACAATAGGCATATATATCCATTATTAAATTCTTTTTCTATGCGTGTTCAACTTTTACTAAGATTTTGGTTTTGTAACAAGTTAACAATTTCACCATTGAGAAAGGAAAATATGTTGTTAGATATTCTTTTGGGTTTGGAGGAGGGGGAGCAATTTTTTTTTCAAAACATAAACCTTGGCCAATCCTACAAGTCTATCTAAATTCATCCCCAAGCCCCTTACTAATAACACCCCTAAAATTGGACGAGAACATACATTCAAGCATGTATTCAAAAGAATGTCTTAATACATTTAAATAATAAATAGACATTTGATCTAGAGTGTTCAACACTTGTTTGAATATATATATATATATATATATACACACACACACATAGAACTTAAATATTGCAACTTTTGCATACAATATTCAATCAAAATTCTTGAAGCCTTTTCAATTAATCCAACCAATATAGTTATAGGCCCTCCAAATGTATTTCTAACTATAAAGTTGGACTGCCCATCACCATTCACTACCCAATTTTGTTTTCCTAGTTGTGGCCCCTATTCCACTCACTGCACACATCCAAATCCGTTCATTTTTTTGACAATTTTATGCATTAATGTCAAAAGGGATAATGTATCAATCCTTCATTGGTGGGAACTCAAGTGCCAATAGATATATGTAAGGCAATAATGGATTGTTTAGGGCCTTAGGGGACATTTTTGACCCCACTCTACAAGCAGTTTTGTAATTTCAAGGCAGACCACTTCAAAAATCCACATAAATTACAGTTTTAATTGAGAAATTATAATTCAATTTCGGTTTGATCCGTGAAACAAGCACATACCTTTGAAAAATATGTACTCTTCTTGGAATTCCAAAATACTCAGATTTCAAATCAACGTGGTAATAGGCTTATATACCTTATATAGCAATGAAAAATTTAAAAGCAATGCAATTGCATTCGATGCCTATGGAGAAGAGGGGTAAAATGCAACAATTTTTGAAAAGAGTCGTTCTTGGCAGCTACTACAATTCTTGTTATTCCTTGGACAAAATGCTCGAGGGGTAGGAAATGTCTTTTTAAGTGTTAAATATCAGTTCTAGAGGAAATGACAAGAAGTCCAACACTCTTGACCAACACAACTGAAACCAAGGTAATATGCTCTGAAATTGCACAGGTTCTAAACCGCCCACATCCTCAAATGTACACTACATGTACATGTTGCTTTTTCATAGCCTTCAACAATGTACATTGAAGAAGGTGGGCAATTTTTAGACCCTATGCCATTCAACTTCAAAATTTTATAACTAATTCCACAAAGCTCCAAAAAATATGAAACAACCTAGCTTAGATGCCAATTCCACTTCTTTTTCAAGGAAAATTTACTGAAAATTAGTTTAAGAAGCTTCGCCTCCCCAAAATTCAGTTCCACCTCTTGACACCAGGATTTCCTGAAGTCACAAATGAAATTGTAATGAAATCATAATCAGATAACACAGCCAGGAACTTTTAGGATTTCCTTTAAAAATATTTCCAACTGGGTGAAAGCTTAAGTTTATCCTAATCATTTCAAAGTAAAGTGAAGTATTTTTTAATTAAATTAAATTAATAGAAAATAAATGTTTTTGTGACAACAAGTAATCTTTACCATCACAAGACCTTAATCCTGCACCAGAAAATGTTGCATTCAAAAGTAAGGCAAATTATTTCCCATAATATCCTCCTTGACATGTGAAATCAACGTAATTGGTGATTACGGATTTTTTATTCATCCGTCACATATTTCATCTAGGTGTCTCTTTCTTGCTCAATCTTTGGATAGGCATATATGTCGGGCATTCTCCTCGTTGTGAGAAATTCTAACAAGAAACGTGTTGATGAGGAGGGCAAAGCTTGACAAAATAGCTTGTTTTTTTGTCAGAATTCCTGACAACAAGGTGATTTCCCTAAACATAATGACCTCTTAATTTAAGGTAGACATACAAACTTTGATACCCACAAATGATCCTTTAGTCATTGCACATGTATAAATTTTTTTTGGTTCATCCTTCAAAAACTGTATATGAAGGGTATCCAAGATATCACATTTGTATTTGTATTTTGATCAACTCATCTTATAAGAATAGAAAAAAGACACATTATTGGTGGTTAAAGCAAATATATGACTTTCCATTGTGGACTAGAGGGGGACTATTTTTGTCTTTGTGAATGATGGAGATTGTAAAGATAGTAAGACTGATTTTGAAAATTTATAAAAAATAACTGAAAATCTTCCAAAATATCTATATTACATGATGTTTCTTAAAGTTTTTGCAACAAACATTATTTGGATGACATGCATTTTTCAAAACACTTTTAATCCAAGTTGAGCATTTAGGGATTAAGTTCTTACATCATTGCAATGATGATAAGAAACATTCCTCAAAAGTGTAGAAAAATGGTTGAATCTTTTGTAATGATTTATTAACATTACATTTCCAACCATTGAATTCCTTAAATCATCATTTTGTGGTCCAACTCCAACTTTTGAGACGATAGTGAGGTTATATAACTCCATATCCATATCCCATATTTGCGGTTGTATGTTGTATCATATCAACATTCTACATTAGACATCCATCTTTTATATATCATACATGTATGTGTTCCTTATGTATTTTTTATTTTTATTTTGGAAGGTGGTAGGAGAATTAGATGTTTTGTTTTTTTATTTTTAATTCAATCAATAGGTAGGAGGGGAACATCTCTTATTCTACTCTTATTTTAGATATTGGAGCCTAGAAAGCATTTGATTTCTGCTAGAAATTAGTTTTTCATTGATATTCTTCTACTATTTATTTTTAATTCTGTTTTAAAATATATAATTTTTTTGAAAGATTAACTAGGAATTTTTTTAAATGAATTTGAAAACATTAAGTGTTGATTTTTTAATTTTAGAATGACGCAATAAAAAAACATGCACCATGAGGTTCCCATTGGTTCCTCCAAATTACTTTTCAATTCCTTCAATTGAAAAGACATTAATTTGGTTGTGTTGACTTCCACACAATTTTTCTTCTAGTGATTAAATTCTCTATGGACTTCAATTTTAGTTGTCTAACTTTGAAATTCCATTATTTTTGTTGAGTCTTCATTCCACCTTTTTTCTTAGTTGTGACTTCAAACAACCTCCATGGTCACAAAGTGCACACTATATATTTGTCAATATACAAATTCCAGTGGTTGGCTGAAATACCGTTTAATCTTATTTTTATTTTTCAATTCCATTTTTTTCTTGGTCTTTGTTTTGTAAATACAGTGCCCCCTCCAAGGTTCTCAATGGTTCCCTCAAAATCTTTTGAATCTTCTCAATTGAAAAGATACTACTAGTATGAGCTTCAATTTTAGTTTTATAATTCCAAAATTATATTATTTTTGTCCTAGCTTCATTCCACCATTTTCTTCCTAGCTTTATTCTACAATTTTTTTCCTGGCTTCATTTTATCATTCTAGTCGAGGTGTTTCAAAAGGCCCCTCATGGTCGCAAAGTAAACCTATATATGTCAAAACAAGAAATTTCAAAGGTTGCTCCAAATATCAACTAAATTTGTTTTGACCTAAAGAATGCGCATATTGGTCCAAAAATTGGATCATTTTTGACAAAATATTGTGGTGATAGTTTTTTGTCCTTTTGTCCCAATGCAAAATTCCTTACAAATGCATTGCAAAAGTCTATATCCATCGATTATGTACACTTTAAAGTGTTTTTTCCATTTAATTGAAAGGTAAATATTAAAAATGCCCTTGGTCCTTGTCGTTTGCACAAAATTATGAAAATTTGACATCATGTAAGGTAGCCCCCCTCCACTACACCACTAATCCTAAACTTCCATCCTCACTCTGTGTACATCTCTAAAATCAATTATGTACCTATGTGGAAGAAACTATTCTAGAACCAAACTTTGTGCCTTCATAACTTTTGCATACCATATCCAAATGTTGTATTATTTGGTGCATTAGAACCTCCTTTCATTTGGCAATCAGAAATATGAAAATTAGACCAATTTAATAATAGTAACTAGGCACAAGAGCAAAAGTGGTGGTTTTGGGGAACCCACCTTAGAAGGGTCAAGGAAGATTGACCCATCAAAGGATAAATGTAAAACTTGTCCCCTATTTTGTGCCACTCAATTTTTTTAATTTCATCACACCACCTGGCTTATCTGGGGCCTCTGATTGCAAATATGAATTCAGAATTTGCAAATTTTATTGTATGCGGCAAATAAAAAATTCCAGTGTTTTCTGCAGCGGTAAACAATCCTCCCTGGCCCCTTACAGGCCCTTCTCATTGCTATTGCAGTTGGCTATTCCAAATATACCGATAATTACGAAGGGGTAAAAATACGAATACGTAGTCGTATTTCACTGTAGTATGAACCCTTGTAGTAAAATAACGAATAGTGAGTTCGTAGGTTCAGAGTGCAGATGCGGTGGTGGGGATTGGAAGCGAACAAGAGAGACAGAAGCGCGAGGTCAAGAATAGCTCCGAGTCTGCCCGAGTATGCGCGATCGCTCGTCTTTTTGCTCAGGTACTCAACTTCATCACCCGCGCCGACGCTTTTTCTATGTAGAAAAGAATTTTCTCATTCGATTGTGATAATTTGCGCCGGATATGGTGGTCAATCGAGTTTTTCATGCGCAATTCGGGGTTTCCGCAGTAGTTTCTTTTGGAATCGGTTATTTAGGTCTTTGAATTCTGTGAATAATGACCGTCGTGTGCCTCCTACGTCTATTCCTGCTTCTGCGTTGGTGCGGTTGTTGTTGATTGAACAGGGGTGTAGATAATGTTGTCAGTTTTAGATCCATTTTCCTGTGTCCATTAATTGAAAACTGGCGACTCATGGTAGGGAATAATGTAAGCAACCAGTCTTTGCCTTAGTTCGAGGTCTTTCAGGCTTGCTCTTATTTGGTCGGCCTGGTTTTCTTGTTGTTTAGGAATGTCTGGCGTCGTAGATCCCTTGCAGTCTGTGGAAGAACAGAAGTTGCAAGAGGATTCTTTGGAAACGGATAAGGAGCATTCTCCTCCGCTACTACCTGATCAGACTAGTGTCGTACTTTCGTGGACTGTTGAGCAAGTAAACCATTGGCTTCTGCATAGTGTGCCGGCAGTGCCCGATCGACTGCAAGGTAGGTTTCTCCATTGTATTGTTGAGTTTTATGCCGTGTTTAATTTGTTCTTCCGCGTCAGTAGATGACGGGTGTCGTTTGTGTTCAGGTCAGTGGAAATATTGAATGAAGCTATAAAGAATCAGTACGAATGAACTTCACGCATTTTGAGACTTATCACTGCACGCAGGTTGAGTTTTTAATTGATTCGTGGTACTTGAGCAGAGATTTCCAGCAAATTCATTAACGAGGGAGTGGATGGTTTGGGCCTACTAACCTTACAACGAAGTCATCAGGCATGTTCTAGCATGACTGATCAAGAGTGGCTCTTATTGAAGGTGTGTTTTCACTATGCATCGTCAAATTTGATGACGGGATTAGTAGCTTTTTGAAGGAGTATTATTCTCGCTTTGGCGATTAGTTTTCCGTTGTATTTGTTGTGGAACTTTCCGCAGGTATGGATTCTTCTTTGATCTTCTCAGAAAAATGAACTTTTATTCTGTCCTGTCTGTATGGTTTTGCTTTCGCTGGTCAAGTCTCTTTTTGGCGATATCTGAAATCCATTTCTGGATTTGGAAGTTTCGCGTGTCTTTCAAAAGTAATGGGTCCATTTAAATCTTGAAAAGAATCGCTCTGCAGGTGTATCGAGTTAGCAGTTTAATATATACGGTAACTTGGTTGTGACTGGAAGCAATACTCGGTGTGGCAGGTGGCCAGACGGTGGCTAATGACTCAAGGTGAGAGGCCCTTGGTTTCTTGGCCAAGTCGTGTGAAGGTCAAGAGTACTGTTAACTGCTCCACGCCTCCTGGTACACCGCAGAGCGCGAGGTACTGTGTACAGGCTTCTCTTGAGAATGCGTTAGAATTGTGTTTCGCTTACAGCAGTAGTTGGATAATCTGCAGTCAAACCATTGCGTGGCGTCTGATCATGTTTATTTTCTACCTCATTGCATTTCTGGGGCCTGCCGTGCGTATGTTTTCATTTATGTATCTTGGACCTGGAGTATTTGAAGCACATATTCTCCAATGCTGTATAGAAAGGTTGCGAAGTCTTTGGTTCTAGCCTTAAAGCTTTCGTGTTTTTCCTTTGTTATCGTCCTTCTGGACTTCCCAAAGAGTGTTTCACATTCTTCTTCAATACTTCCTACACTTTACTCAGGGGTGCGGGTATCAAATATAGTGAAGATTTTGTACTGATACTTGTTAGTAATTTGTGCTCGTGGTATCAGGTCAGACAAAAGTGCATATCTCAGAGACTATCATGACTTATCAATTTCTCCTCGAAAAAATTGGAAGATGCCAAGAATCCAGTGGGGAAAAGACGACCAGGTTGAAAATCCTGATGGACCTTTGCTGTTTTTGTCGTGGTGACTAAGCTGGGTAATATTGAGTAGGATAACATATTGGGCTAGTAGTTCTTTGTTACCGTCATATGCCTAGTCTTAATTAGTGGTGGTGAGCTTGGCATTCATCGTAGTAAGATTTCAACGAAATTAACCTGGCGAACTGTTCTTCTATATGTTTATTACAGGAAGAGGCTCTTGGGAGAGAAGTGCAGCACTTGCGAGGAGAAATTGTGAGTGCTGAAGAACGGGAGACATTACATCTTGCACAGTACGTTCATATATTCTCGGGTGATTACCATGTAAATTTGGAGATTAAGCAGTGCAATATTTTTCTGTGCGATCGTGTAGAAGTTGTTCTCTCACTTGTATTAATCTTTCTCCGTATGATTAAAGGCTGTAGTCGACATTTCTAGTTATGTTGATCTGGGCTCAGAAGTCTGCTGTAGAGGGATGTCACTTATTCATCTATTTTAGATCAAAGGTCAATAAAGCAATGTTATTGGATTGGGTCTGTAGCCCAAATCTGCTCGTGCAAGATGTGGACTTTGATTTAGGATATTTTCACCTCTGTTGACTTAATACTCCTATGGCAGGTTGGATCATGTTGATGAAGTGTTACGAACTTCTCAGCTTTCTAGCTATCTCCACACGCGGACAGTAAGTGAACTCCTTATATTTTCTTGTCTTAAGTATTGATGAATTCATCAAAATATCAATTCTCAAATTTCATCTCCTGATATTGACCAACTGGTTTGAGTTCAGTTGGCAAGGATTGTAATCTTGCATTCGCTGCCTGTTAATTTGCTCCATAGTTCGATATGTAGGCGAGTCTTCGGATTTTCAGCAGTCTCATAGATGGTGTTTTCACCTTCTATAATTGATTATTATGTTAGTGGCACCTGATCCTCATTTGAGATGGGCTCGAATGTGTTCCCTGTCTCATATTCTTGTTTAGGGGTATAATTATTTTGAGATTGAACGCTGGTCGTCCTAGATATCAGACATTCTTGAATGAATTCTTCTGAAATTACACTGTATTGCTTTGCAGAGATGGACAGCATTGTCAGGGGAGCCACCTCAGGACGATACTGATGTTGATGATTGGTTGCTACGCTTTGTCGTGATTCGAGGATCATCCATATTTTTTTTCCTGCATGCAACAGGTGAATATCAGTGTCTTGTATCTGCCTGAGTAGCTATTATTGATGTTTTCTTTCTTCACGTGTTTTAAAAAGCTAGAATGTGTAGGCGGTTGTGACGTTAGATCCGTGCTTATACTAGAAGCTAATCATCACGGTCATGAAATGCGTTGGCATGTCTCAAAAAGTATTTTCATTACTGTTATTGTGTCTTGATAGAGGAATGCCTTCATTCACTGATCTATCATCTGTCCGTTCTCAGTGATTTCTTTGGTCTTAATCTGTATTTTGATTTTGGTCAAAGTGGGACAACATCGTCTGGAATCTAATCAGAGCAAATCGTTGTAGATCTAAGACCGCAAGGCACAATTATGAGAAGTGAAATTGTGGAGATTGGTATGATCCCAAATCATTTACATCACCAAGGTGATACTCGGTGGTCAGCATTCCACATTACCACGTGCCACGGACTACGTCTGGAGTGTGCATCACTTTTTAACCTTCAGGTATGTGATGAGGGTGCCTCCAAACATCAATTTTTAGTTTTTTATACTACATTCAATGCAGCCGAAGTGTCGAATTATTTATCAGAATTATGAGTATACTTCAAATTCATGCGCTTCATGGAGTAATTATTAATTAGGTGTTAGTTTCATTATCATTGTCATTGTAGGCAGTTAAAGCTCTCAAGTGTGATTCGAGCAATTTGTGCCTTTGGTAGTCTTCCCGTTGCTACAGGGTGAGCTCGTCTTTAGTCACTTGAGAATAATCGTTTGCGTTGGTCTCGTTGTGCAGATCGACTGCTGGTTATCAGCTATAAAAGGCGGATATAATTACGGGGACCTTTTGAGAGACATTTCACCTCGTGTAAAAGTTGGGGAGAAAGGCCGTAATTCTACTGAATCGGATGCAGAATTTCTTGAAAGGTTCACCCAACCCCAGCGCAACGTATTGTGTTTTAATTCCCTTTCTGTCTTTGCGTACTTGTTCAACAGAATATAGTGGTTGATTGTGTTCGTTTATTAGTGATACGTTCAATACTAGTGATCTCAATATTCGGGCACGAGCTAGCGTAGGCTGCAAATTATGTGTTGTCCTTTTCACTAATTTGACCCTTTTGATATTGGTGGATATCTATCAGGGAAGAAGGAGCTCTGTTTGGGGAAGTCGATTAAGGTGACTCATCTTGTTCTTCTCATATGAACGTCAATGCCGTATCTGCCTATCAGAGTGCGTATGGGAGCTGTAATTTATGAAGGCTGATGGATGACAGACTTTGACAAATTTGAGCGCTAGCATGGAATGCAGTTCATGATTACACTGGCATTGTGAAAGAATTCAAAAGTCATTTCAGGAACAAAGGAGGGTGTGGACACGTGCTTTCGTCCTTGTTCTTGCCAACATCGGCAGAACACTGACAGAGGAGTGGTTAAGTATGTCCTTAGCTTATCCGTGCCGCACGGAGAGATGGTGTCAAAAGTGACACCAATACAAAATCCAGTTTTAATTCTTTTGATAAATTTTCGCTTGTATTATATGATCTGGCAGACGGTTAGTTTAGCAGGTGACAAAGATTCTTTTGCATTGGGAAGCAACACTGCAACTAAAGTGCTATCTCATTGCTCAGATTTTCCAGTAGGCTTCAATTTGGGATATGCACCTGCATGGCAGTGAAAGAAAGACCTCTTGTGATGAACTGATCTGTATGTCACACAGGCTGGTACTTATCATACGCCCCTTGTATTATAAATTTTGAGACAAAGGACAATCGGAAGATGCTGCCTTGTCTAAGTTACTGCCTGGCCCAAAGTTGGAAGGCTGGTCTACACGATCTTACCAGGGGTGCATGTAAAAAAAAAGCCCCCTATTTTGGTCTGTTCCAGAGTATATTCTTGACTTCAACAACAATTTTGGGGTCTCTGATTGCAAATATGAATTCAAAATTTGCAAAAAAAATCATGTGCAAAAAATAGGGTTTGCCTGTAGGGCTGAGAGAGGGGGGTCAATACACCCCGGCCGTCTACAATCTTGTGGTTTCTCATGAAAATATGGTTTTTGCTCAAGTAGATACAACGATCTCAATAATTGAGTATTAATTAAGGCCAGCTGGGGAAGAAAAAAGCTGCTGCAATCCAAATTTGGTTTGAACAGTGCCAAATGCATTGTTAACATACTCCACATGGCAATTAGCAAAATAATATTTTCATTGTGAATTGGGATCACAAATGTGCATGTACCCCCATAGACTCATTTTTTGAGGCGTATTTCATTTCTAGAACATATTGTGTAGTGTGAGAAGTAGAATTGACCTGATGAAGCCAATTTTACAAGCGAAAGTAAGAGATATTGTTGCTCTTTTGATGAAAGGTAAGAGTACAAGAGAGGTTGCAAAGTCCCTTGGTTTCTCATAGAGTACACTGAATAGAATGAGAAAGAAATATTATAGTAGCTTAACCCTTAAACGTCGAGGAGGATGTTTGGCGTCCAATGGATGACAGAGAATCGACTTTGTAGGACAGAAGTGCAACTATTCATCCTTGAAATTTTGTTGTGGAAAGGGGAGGTCTTCTATAGTTCTTTGACTTCCAATGAGTGCTTTTGCTATTTTTTAGGCTAATGATTCATACGGTAATAAAAAGGGATGATTTCTATGGTCACCCCTTTGTCCTTTAAGGATTAAATTGCCAAAACGTGGTGCTCCAAAGATTCTTACCGCTTCAGAGAGACGACATGTAGTGCGTTTGATCACTGTTGGAAGGTTGGAAACAATAGTACAGGCAACAAAAGTGTTGATAGTGGATAGAGAAGTAGGATTCTATGATAACACACTGTGTTATGCTTTGAGAGATGTTGGATTGAGTGCTTGTGAGAAGGTGCCAAAGCCTTCCTTGTCACCAAAAATATATGAGAGAGGCTACGCTTTGCAACAATTTACAAAGATTGGACAATAGAGGATTGGAAGAGAGTTGTATTTAACGATGAGACAAAGATAAATTGTTTCAATTCGGATGGGAGGACTTGGTATTGGATCAATAACAATGAGAGCTTGCGTAATCGTGTAGTGAAGCAAACAATGAAGCATGGTGAAGGGTCTTTGATGCTATGGAGTTGTATGACAAAAAGAGGTGTAGGTGATTTACAAAAGGTGGATGGGCATTTAAATGCGAAGGACTATTATATTTCATTCCTACCACTGGAAGAAAAAGCGTACTTCACAACCGACTCATATGCAACTACGTGTCCTATTCAACTACTCTGCGACTACATCCCTCTGTATTTGCACCAAATTTTGCGACTATGTTGTTATAGTCGCTAAATAGTCGTAGAATGAAAAGTAGGATTACGGAAGTGTAACTGAGAATTTACCGTGAGGTATTTTACATCCGACATTCATCGTAGTTGCTGATGTGGACAACTGTACGCTAGGGTTCGACTAAAAACTAATTCGAATTCAACTAAAGAAGGACTACAATGCAACTGGAAAGAACAACTGACATGCAACTAGAGAATGACTCTCATGCAACTATAAATTGACTCTCATGCAACTATAAATTGACTCTCATGCAACTATAAATTGACTCTCATGCAACTATACAGTGACTCGTATGCAACTAGAGAAGTGACTGTGAGGTTTTAGACATCCGACATTCATCATAGTTGGAGATGTGGACACGTGTACGCTAGGATTGGACTATCAACTGATTGGATTGCAACTAAAGAAGGACTAGAATGCAACTGGAAAGAACAACCAACATGCAACTATAAAATGACTCGCATGCAACTATACAGTGACTCGTATGCAACTAGAGAAGTGACTGTGAAGTTTTAGACATCCGACATTCACCATAGTTGTTGATGTGGACACGTGTACGCTAGGATTGGACTATCAACTGATTGGATTGCAACTAAGAAGGACTAGAATGCAACTGGAAAGAACAACCAACATGCAACTACAAAATGACTCGCATGCAACTATACAATGACTCGTACGCAACTAGAGAAGTGACTGTGAGGTTTTAGGCATCCGACATTCATCATAGTTGGAGATGTGGACACGTGTACGTTAGGATTGGACTATAAACTGATTGGATTGCAACTAAAGAAGGACTAGAATGCAACTGGAAAGAACAACCAACATGCAACTATAAAATGACTCGCATGCAACTATACAGTGACTCGTATGCAACTAGAGAAATGACTGTGAGGTTTTCTACATCCGACATTCATCATAGTTGCTAATGTGGATACGTGTACGTTAGGATTGGACTATAAACTGATTGGAATTCAACTAAAGAAGGACTAGAATGCAACTGGAAAGAACAACCAACATGCAACTATAAAATGACTCGCATGCAACTATACAATGACTCGTATGCAACTAGACAAGTGACTCGTATGCAACTAGAGAACAACTAGCATGCAACTATAGAACAATTGACATCCTTCTACATAACAACTAGCATGCAGGTACAGAACAACTGCCATGCAACTGCTAAATAACTAGCATGCAACTATAGAACAGTTGGAATGCAACTAGAAAACAATTAGAGTTTGTTTAGAAAATGAATATTTTTCATGAATGCTCTTGCAGATTAATATCTTGCAGATGCCAAGAGATTGTCCTCTACAGATAACTCTATAGCTCCAATTAGAGACGGGACAGTAGGTAGAGGAGGCACATTCTCTGGAGCAGCGAGACCAGAAGTTTGAACAGTGGTGCTAACGAATACATCTGATGTGTCTACAAATTCCCGTCGAGCACGAGGTTGCTTGTGTAATACTACTTTCCAATCTTCTTTCCTAAGCACATCAGATGCAAAGAACACTTGGGTTGCTTGGCTTGAAAAAATAAAAGGATCAAGCATCTTCCGCATTTTGTGACGAAAGTTCACTACAAGGAAACCATCATTATCCCTAATGTATGTTGGATTTTCTCGATTGTCTGATTTTTTCACCCATTCACACCGCAATAGTATCACGGGATTGCTAAGACATCCATAATCTAGTTTGAATATATCTTTCAATACTCCGACGTAGTGCACTGACACGTCTCAAAGATCAGGAGCTGGAATTTTGAATACAGATGCAACACCGCAATCATATATTTGCAATTGGTTAGAAGAGTTATCGTCAACACTGAAGAGATTTCCAAAAGCTCTCATACGAGAATATCGAAGTGTCTTCTGCGATGGTCTGTTGGATAATAACATCCTATCTCTGTCCTCCGGAGTGTGAGCATCAGCACTACTATTGCAAAGAGCCGTTCTTATCCACGCATCAAGTGGTGCTGTGCTTGGATCAATTTCACGTTCTTCCTTCCACTTCCTGCACATACAAGATAGAAGTTCAAAATCATAAATGTGAAGATTTTTTAGTAGCAAATACTATAGATGGTCAATTCCATCCACCTACCTCAGACATTAATTTTGAAGTGACGATACTTGCATTTTAGTTGCATGTTGTTGCAGTTCCGTTGCTGTTTAGTTGCATTGTAGTTGCACTTTAATTGCATTTTAGTTGCATGGCAGTTGCTTTTTTTTTAAAAGAATTAAAAAAGTTTATTTTATTTTAATTGTTATTTGTTATTTGTGGAGAGAAAAGCCAGACCCGTGAAAAGGAATTTAGCGCTAAGTGAAAAATTTCTGCGTATTGGTTTTCTTAACCTCAATCCAAGCTGTGATTAGTCTGGAAACATCCATAAAGATATAAGCACGCCCTTCATAGATCAACTGAAGTATTCTTACTCAATAGATTTCGTGAACGTTAAGAATCTGAACAAACATCAAAGCATCCAATTTAGATATTCAAAGAACTGCAGCTCACAAGGCCTCTGCCGCAAAGAGTACCATCGCCCATCATGGTATACGTCTTGCCAGAACCCATTTGTCCATACGCCATGATCTACATGTAAATCACAATTGTTAGCCACAATTGAATGGGTTGATTTTACAACATGTAATTGCCAGGATTATCGACCAATGCTTACAGCTGGAAAGCATCAAAAAACATTTGACAGTCGTGAATTCGGTGGAATAGGGATTATGCATTTACCGTAGTATTGTAACCATCCAGGGCATACTCAATGCAAGGTAGGCCAAAAGTTTCGAACATCCGTTTCTGAGACTCCTCTTTTCGCTGTCGATTCCCGCGAGACAGAAAGCTATCGTCCAACACGTAGTCCACGTCAAATTGACGCGTCTCCGCTTTCGTCTTCATGGTGCCTTGCCGGAGATAATTGTAATCCTTCACAATTACCTTGTCTTTTTGAGAGCACAAAACCTGCTAAGCAAGTAACATCGTTTTATCAATGTGGATGGAGGCAAATCCTTCAACCAAGTAAAATCATGTTTGAACCACTCCCTGACAATTAGTCACTGGAGATAATTTTTTTATATTCAAGCCGTGTTACTAATTAATGTCAAAGACTCTAGGATAGGGTAGAGATGCCATCATATATCATTATATACATGACTAGTGAACCATTTTGCTTTGTGGACGTTTCAAGACTCAATCAGCAATAGTTGTAGGAAGCTTCAAATCATTTAACAAAATCTTGAATTTACTAAGTGACTAGAAACTTGGCTTGTGCAGTCAAATCAGCATGTCTACCATGCATTAAAAAACTGCAATTAAAAATATAACATAATTAACTATAAGACAACAAGAAAGTCACTGAGTGGCAGAAACATGCTTATGCTTGTGTGAAGAAGTTAAAATGACCTATTTGAGTGGACAAACTTTTTCATGTTCATTGAATGGTCTCATCCTCATACACACACTCACCTGCACATCATTCCAATCAGAATTAGTAAGGCATCTCCATTTTACCTTCTAACATACATTTTCTATAACCCCTACAGACCCAAGATTTCATTGGTTTGAATTGATCATATTGTGAGACTAACAGAATTCAGACAGGGCCAAATTTTGTATCACCGGAATCGGTGAAGAGTACCGCATATGTTGATCGAAAGCCAACAAAGTTGAAGAAAAGGAAGTCCCCCATGACCCTCTCAGAAGTGAGAAAACTCATGAGGTCAAAGAGGAGTTGCTTACTTTGTCAGTTTGAGCTTTGTGGGTGCCAGCGGACGAAAGAACAGACTTCAGGGTGTGGGACTCGCATATTGACTCTGTGGACCACGTTTTAACGCGGCCATTGAGTCCCTGCAAAATATTCCTTGGCTCGTTCTTCTTCCCACAGCAGTCATGGTACAAATACCCTTTTGGAGGTGCCGTCTTGGGTCTCGCCGAGTCCCATTCAAAATCCACCTCAGAGACAACGGTCTGGAAACGAGGTTTCTTTCCTTCTCCATTTTCACAACTGCTGTCATATGCGCCTGTGCTTTGGTCAAACTCGTAGGAAACGCGCTGGACTAATTGCAGGTACTCATGGATGTGTAAAGCTGTTCTAGGCCTTGTGGCATGGATCACTTCCAGCTCTTGACAACGATCTGCGTCGTCTTTGTGCACCCACTCGGCCATGGCTTCTCTCTTGGAGTTGTCCTTCGTCAGCACTTGGAGAAAATCCATGTACCCTTGCAGATTCTCCTGCAATCCCTTCTCAATATCTGTCCCATAAAAGAGAAGTCACAAACGAAAAAATCAAGGCACAAAAGAACTTGGAAAATCTAGGCATATTAGCCAGTTCATTATTTTAAGCCAAGGGCAAGTCAACCTCGTAAGCGTGATATGAAGATAACAAAACATCAACAAAATTCCAGTTACATGAATTTGGTTGTTCGCTAAGATATGAACAAGCTAATTTCCTTGCCTCGAATAGTATCAAGAGTTTTCACTTCTGGATGTTTGCTACTTCTACTGTCATCGCCCAACTTTGATTCCAGTACATCAATCTCCGACAGGATCTGGCCAACCACATCATTCAAAAACCAAAAGAGTGTCTCAAAGCGAGCAAGGCAAACGCCTCGCAATCTCCAAGTCCATCGAAACTACTGTAACGTAACCTTTCTACAAATCAAAAAGAGTGAGCACTAAAGCTTCTCTGCTTCCACCGCAACGGGGAGATCATGACAGTCTTAAGCTATTATAGTTAAGCTATTGTCAGAGCTACACACTGACTACCTGGGCTCCCCAAATAATATCTATCCTAGTTTGAATGTATGCTGAGTGTGCTACTGAGGCAAGTGAGGAGAAGATTTACAAGTGTCATTGTAGTGAAGGTTATGTTAAAGAGGTCCGAGTGCATAAGGTGATTACTGACAGGGTTTTTCTTCAACATTCTTGCACTCATGATGTAGAGAATGTGTGCGAAGAAGAAAGATGCCACAGGATCTGAGGAGCTTGAATACCTGATCCTCCCTGAGGAGATGGGCTCACGGTATTTGAAGCTCCTTTCAAGAAGCATAGAAATCTGGAAGCTCCTTTCAAGAAGCATAGAAATTGGGTATAGAAATCTCCTGGCTGTCATTACAGCACCAACGTTCAACATTCTTCGGAAAAATGACATGATTCAAATATATCTCCACATGCATCTACATATGCACCTGAAAAACAAGAACACTAACAGTCCAGATCCAATATTGTTCGGATGGAAAGAGAAACCTAAAAACTTTATTTTGCAAATAAAAAAATTAACTAATTAAAAAGGGGAAAGTGAAATGGCTAATTACCTGCACACGAGATGGAACAAGATAGTCACGTGCACCTTCTGGGGTTGACCTTGTAAGTATTGGGGTCTCTATTTGAAGACAAACCAGACAAAATGAGAATCTAGTTACTTGCAAGAAGATTTGTGCTACAGTACTTTAACTACACGATCCCATCATATGTTGGCACCACATATCATTAAACTTTCATTTTGGTGCGAGAGAATAACCTCAATAAAATCATGGACATCCTCCAAGTGTCTTCGCATGAGCTTGATGATGTTGTGACGCATTCACAAATTCGTGTTCATTTGTACCCTCCTTAGGTCTAGGTGCCGGTACCTAAAATTAGACCAGCCATCTAACCTCCATTCATGTGTCTCCATCTTTCAAGCAAGCTAGTATACAAAGAGTTTGATGTCGCTCAAATCAATTAGCCCAAAATTTCACGCGATCGAAGCCAGACCCGGAGCTCCCATTCCAACAACACAAACCCTCCACAACTAGCTGCAAACAACTGGCGATACAAAGGAAGCTGCAAACCTGAGACGAACTTCCTCAGAAGGCATTTCTTTGTTGTCATCAGCAAGTGTCACCAAAAATGGCAACGCCAATCCCACCTTGTTCAAGACCTGAAGCTTCTCTGCAACAATCTAAACCCATGCCACACAACCGTGTGTCAGCTTCGAAGTTTGGTCACCACTAGGGTTTGAGCGACACATGCCAGACTGCAGGTAACTAACTCGAATCAACTCATTCTAGACTATTTCATTGAATCTAGACTATTTCGTGACATCCAAAACATCGATGGATCGTCAATCTTTGCTCAAGATTCTATTTCTAGTTTTTGGTCAAAAAGCACTTCAATGGTCATTACAAGAAGCAACCTTGTTCTTTCTGCTCTGTTTGGGACGTTTTCAAGAGGATTTCAGGGATTCAGTCGTCTCTGCCTCCAAACATTTTCCTACAATAATTTAGCATAGGACCTAAGCTATATCATTTTTACACAATGGTTTGGCATTTCCAATTAAAAGCACCACAAACTAGTCCAAATGGGGATTACATCACCTCAACCGAACCGGTCGCCATGCGAGCATTCGCAACTTCCTTTGGCCGGAGACGAACAGTGCCATCCACTGCCACCACGTACTCAATTCGCACATGCTGCGCGCCGTCATGACAGAATCTAATTCAGAAATCAATGTTGACTCAGATAATATGTGAACATTTGGATTGGATCCTTGTCTCAATTCGAGATCAAAATTGTATCGAGTGCGTAAGAGATTAGTGCTTATTGCTAGTGGAATAATAATTCGTACTAAATATTTGTAAGGATTATACCATTTTTTCACCTGAATCAGCATTGAAGTTCAAATCAACTTGCTTCGAAACTGATTCAGCACGAAGACCTTTGAGGTTCAAATTCGAGATGCTCAGATCATGCAGTTACCCTCAGCAGGTCAATGTAGTTTTTTTGTTTGATTTGCTAGTACTGGTGAACACGAGAATGCACGCGCAACATTCAGAAAATCATCTAGTAATTGAGACTGTGACTTCCACACCATCATTTTGCCCCTTATTGAATCCGTGTACAATGGGCCTTGGTTACGAGTTGTTGGAATTTTGAACTTGAGCAATGTGCTTACAAAATTTTATGAAACCGCAAATTATTTTTTTCCTTGTTTAAGATTCTCTTGTGTGATTGCACACCCAGATCAACGACCGACTTGTACTAAGTAACACTCACAAGGAAACCAAGGCCTTAATGGTCATGGAATATGTTGTATTCGAATGTTCACTAGCCCAGAAACTCTTGAACAGAAGTCTCACCACTTGTTCTGTGGGGTGCACGATATCCTAGAATAGGTACTTGGAGGGCCGCTTGCACAGCAAGGACTCAATCTTCACCAAACCCGGGGGCATAGGCAGTCCACAGCGAACTTGTGCATTCAGAAACCCAGCTCCACAGCAAGCACCACTGACATTGTCTAAGCCTGCGCAATCTCATATTCGTTAAACTGGTGCACTACAGAGGGCCAAGAGTCTTGAGTGGGCTTCCAAAATCTAAGCCAGGATGGTCGTATTTGTGAAAATGACAAGAATGTGACGTTGAAGAGGCGACCTCAAATTTCGGACTGGTAAAAATTTGAGGTTCAGCTCGCCATTTTGAGGTTTTCTAACCTCTGCTTCAGTTTCAATTTTTCCTGTTGCAAGCCTTTGTCCTAACTGTGCTTCAATTTCGTAGAATTCCGTCAATGTGACAAATATGACCATCAAACCACTGATTTACACAACCATGGGACTTTAGGATTGATGGTAAAGAGAATCGAGGATGCTCACCATATGATTTCTTATCGTTAATCATAGACTAAACGAGGTTGTAACTTTGGGCCAAGACGATGTTGAAGTCGGGTCGAGTCGAATAGAGCGCATCCACTAACTGCTTCACACGTGCATTGAATCCTACAGCCAGTTCGTTGCTTGCAAGGAAGCATTTGCTAGGTTGGGTGGGATTTGCCACCCTCGCTGAAGGGGAGCACCCAAGTGGTGCCAGGCCAAACAGGACCGCCTTCCACGCGCCGTCATGACCCTCAGGAAAGTTGTTAGGGTCGGAAGCGATCTGCCCAGTATCGTAAGAGAATTGTGAGTGTTAGAGAAGTAAATTGTAAGATGATCAGGAATCCATTGTGATTCAGAAAGTGTCTGGATTGGATTAGTTAAAAGAAAAATAATTGCGAGAGAATTGTAGGAGTGTGAGAGAAGCGACAGAGTCGGGTCACTCTGCGAGAAGCAAATGTTAGAGAATTGTGAGCGTAAGAGAAGAAAATTGTGAAATTATCAGGAATCCAATGTGATTCAGGAAGTGACTGGACTGGATCCATTAAAACAGAAGTCATTATGAGGGAATTGTAAGAGTTTGAGAGAAGTGACTGAATTAGGTCATTTTGGGAGTCAAACTGTAAGAGAATGGGACCATTCCAATGATCATCATGAATGTCGAGATCCCCTTAAACCACGTCCTGTAGAAATTCCTACACGCAGGTTATACCTGCACAATTCCAGTGTGGTCTCGCAAATTCACGAACGCAATAGCCCCGTGGCTCCGCTGTGATGCAACCCAACCGAAGACGCGCACCCTCGTGCCCGCGTCCTTCTCCGTCAACTTCCCGCACTTGTGAGAGCGCTTCGTAAAATCCAAGGCGAGATCCAACTTTGTCAAGGGCTTCGTTACCATTGCATCTTGCACGGCACTCTCTTGCCGGAATATGACATTTATTCCGCACTATTGGCTTGCTCAAAGTGAGAGAGATTCTGCAGTTTCATCATCCATCCATCCATCCATCCTACTAGGTTTTGCGAGCGGGAGGGTTTTGCAATCGGAGCTTTTGGTGCGAGCGGAGGGTTCTGCGTGAACAGATTCGCGGAGGGTTCTGGCGCAGACGGAGCAGCGGGGGGGTCTTCTGCGACGGAGCAGCAGGGGGTCTTCTGCGACGGAACAGCGGGGGGGTCTGCGCAACGGAGCAGCAGGGGGTCTTCTGCGACGGAGGAGCAGCGGGCGCGAGCGGCTGGTCTGTGCGACCAAAGGAGCGGAGGAGCGGCCTCATCCAGGTAATGTACTTCTATTACTTCTAGGTTCTACTTGTGTGCGTTTCTTTACAAGAGTTGTATTTGAATTATCTCTGCGAGCGGAGAGTCCCGTGCGAGCGGCAGGAGCGGAGGGTTCTCTGTGAGCAGAGGGTTGTGCAAGCGGAGCGGGTTGTGTGAGCAGAGGGTTGTGCAATCATTTTTGGTGAAGTACATTGGTGATAGGTTTAGTCCTAAGCAAGAACTTATGGAACTACTTTTTTGTGTGGAATTGGCTATGCCATTCCAATTAATGATAGTGGTTTTCAAGTTTGGAGAGTTTGTGAGGTTTTGAACTATTCAAGCCAATTTGCAAACAACATAGAACAGTAGTTTTCTTTATGCATTCTTTTGTGCTGGCGATAGAAAGAGTTCTTGAAAAGTTGCGTGCTCTGTAACTATTCATTGAACCATTATCTTGACTTCTTAGGTAGGTGAATGAGAATCACTTGGCATGGATTCTACTAACAGTAAGAAAATGGAGAGGGAATTGCGTCGTCGCGATGCTAGAGTGGTGGAGCAAGCAGTACAAGGACAACCTATAAAAGCAACATCAAAAGAACTGTAAGGGCCTCTCAGAAATTTGAATCGCAATACTTGTGTTAGTAGTTTTTGTAAGAAGTTCCTCTATAGAGGTAATTGAAGTTGCAAACGAGTTGCCATGTAGTTGTCAATTAGTTGCAAATTAGTTGTCATGTAGTTGCCATACAGTTGCAAATTAGTTGCCATGTAGTTGCAAATTAGTTGCCATGCAGTTGCAAATTAGTTGCCATGCAGTTGCAAATTAGTTGCCATGCAGTTGCAAATTAGTTGCCATGCAGTTGCAAGCTAGTTGCCATGCAATTGCAAATTAGTTGCCATGTAGTTGCAAGCTAGTTGCCATGCAGTTGCAAATTAGCTGCCATGAAGTTGCAAGCTAGTCGGCATGCAGTTGCTACTTGCCATGTAGTTGCAGAACACACAACGTAGCATAGTATCCGAAGTGATGTCAGAAATCTTCATGTACTGTGTGGCTTCAAAAATAGATGATTGTTCTTATATCCTTTTCCTTTAAAGTTATAATGTTGGTCGTGTTGCAAGGGAGCTTCAATTGCAAAGCGCAAAAGTGTGCAGGAACAGCATACTCGAGTTCCAGCATTACCCACACGTAAGAGTGCCAGAGTTAGTAGTGAAGACCTAGAAGCTGTCAGTGAAGATGCAAGTGCTGAAGATGACATGTCGGCTTCAGAGGACTCTTACAGCACTGAAGAAGGTGAGTTGAATTTTTTTTATGGAAATGAACTTCTTTTAAAGAAAATAAAGGTTCAATGATAAGAATTTTTTCTTTTGTACATTACTTCTAATACTACTAATGTTGTAGTATTCTCTCAGGGAATGAAGACAATCAACTTGAAGAGGATAATAGTCGCATACATGGAGCAGCCAGTGGTAGCAGAAAGAGATCCTCGCCTTCTCATCATGGTGGACTCGCAAGACAAACAACGCACCAAAGTCCAGCTGGACAGTGGCAGTGGCAATGGGCACCACCACAGTCCATACCACCACCACCTACCGAACCTCCACAACGGGCAATGGTTGAACCTCATGTCCCCCCTCATTCAACTTTGTGGCAAGGGCGTGTACAATCAAAAGAAGTGGTGTGTCAGTTACCGAGTGGTGGACGTTCTACTAGGCGCAAGAGGTACAGAGAGTTAGAGAAGGAAACAGAAGTGAGAAGCAATAATGGCAAAAGACCGAATGAACTACGTGTGAAGTCAGATGGTGAAATTGATGCCTCTTCTTCTGGGAAGACTACTTGGGACCGAACTATGAGGGCCTTTGCCCCTTTGATCCTTGATATGAGTGTTATTCACTGGGACAAACACATGTCACAAACTTTGAAGAAGCTCAGAGATACTATGGATCTTAAGTTTGAATATGTTCCCAATTTCTTTAGCAGCAAGGGTTTTCGGAATGCAGTGCAGAAGTTTTTGAAGGGTGAGCAATGTAGACTGAAGAAATTATCTGATCCTGTGAAAGACGATGACTGTCCTATGAACATTGATCCTCAGCAGTGGAAGCGGTTAAAGGTTTATTGGGGCACATGTGACCAAGTGAAGAAATCAGAGATGATGTCTAATGTTAGAAAACAAGTGCAGAATATATCAAAGCGTGGCCGACAAGGGAAGGCAGGTGAAGAAGCAAATGTGGTGAGTTAATTTTTGAAGTTGTTTTTGGCTTATTCTCATCCTTCTAAATGAATTTGTTACGAGTACTTTGTATTATTCCTCTAAATCATTTTGACAATGCCGTGGTAATGTTGGCCTTTTATTAGGCGAATGAGAGGGAAAGGAGTCCAAGGTTTAGTGAACTTGCAGAGGGGCTACAAGTATCAGGGTCATCGGTAAGTGTTCTTGATCTTCTTTTCATTTCAAAACATGCATCATAAATTTTAATACAATTGTGTGTAGGTTGACTTTATTAGTTTACAAATTCAATGTGTATAAGTTCTTGTATTTGTAGAGCGGTCCAATATCAAAACTTTGTTGTAAAAGAGTTGTACTGTGGTTATAGAAGTGGTACTCCTTGCAATTGCATAGGAGTTGCATAGGAGTTGCATAACAGTCATATAGTGCTATTGCAAGTGTTTGGTTCAAAAATAAAATTGTACCATGCATTTTGAATCATACAAGCATGTGTAGTCATTGTTTCTAATGTTCTTGTGTATAATATAGGCCGTATCTTCAGGACTTCATGCAAAAATTGTTACCTTGGAACGTAAACAAGATGAATTTGAAAAGTTTAGGGTCGAGGTACTTGCGAGCACAGATCGTAACACGAAAGCTGTCGAATCGTTGCAGGCAACATTATTGAAATTTTTACAGAAGGAGAGCATCCTTGAAGGCGAAAATGTTGTTTTAACTACTAAAACAACAAGTCTTTCTCTAGCTACTGATGAAGCAGGTCCTTCTACACTTGTTGAACCTATGGAAGATATGAATGTCGTCCACGATCCGTATGAATTTGAGATGGACCAGAGCTTGGAGCCTATTGACAACCCCAGTTTGGAGCCTCTAAGTGAACAACCGTCATTACAAGAGACTGACAAGGGTAGTATAGAGAAGAACAACCAAAAGATTGACAGAATGGAAGAACAATCCATTGAGGCTTCAAAAAAGAATGATTGTGGCCACCTTGATGGAAGTGATGAGCCATTAACGAAAGGGAAGGAAGTTGAAGGCGAAGCTGGAATTGATGTAATAGTGCTTGAAAACTCTAGTGGTATTGATGAAGTACCTAGGAATCCATGCAAAGGCACAGGATTTTCTATGCAGCTAAGGAAAGGGAAGGATCGACAGGTGAGCAAGCATCATGGATCATGGGATTTACATTTGAGAAAGTGACTACAAATTTTCACATAGATGAAATACTAACCATGATTGTGATGTATGGGTGCAGAAGCCTGCAACTAAGAAGGAAATCTTGAGGACTCGTATACAACCTACCGAAAGTGAGAAGGTGGACTGTCCTACACAGAGTCAAAAGATGGGATCTCCAAAAAAATATAGAGTGAGTAACTTATTTGTCTAATTCTTTTGCAAATGTCTTTGTTGGCATTGTTCCTTCACTCTTTACAAATTTCAAGTGTATATGTGATCTTTATGTATCAATTTTTTTTTATTATGTGTGCAGTTTTCAATTGGACAACAAGTTTCACTTGTAAACCCATCTGCTCCAAAGCAAGTAGTGGCCTCAGCAACCATTTCTGCGATTGGTGGTGGACTTGGCTCACAACTATATCATGGATAGCCTATTCCTAAAGGATGGTGCAGGCTTGACATTGAACATGCACCAGGGGGGTTTGTTGACTTGATGCATCTGAATCCAGCTGGAGATGAATTAAAGTTGAAAGATGTGGTGGGAGGAAATACCATTTGGGATGAACAATACCTAGTCATCATCCCCCGTATTTCAAGTTTGAAAGGAAAACTTGGAGGGAAATAATTGTTGTGATCTACAAAGTACATGAGGGAGGTACTAATATTAATATTGTACATACTGACCGTGGAAGTAGTGTGTGCTTCTTCTAGTACGTAGTAGTAGTGCATGCGACATAGGATGCCTGTACAGATGTGGCTAATAACTATTTTATAAATTTGTGATGTTCTGTGAAAAATGATCTTCAGCGTAAGGTAGTTAGTGATGTACAGGAATCGGTTGTGAGTCACAAATTACTTGTATGTGAGTCAGTTCACTGTTGCAAACTAGTTGTATGTGAGTCAGATTCCAGTTGCAAACTAATTGTATGTGAGTCAGATTCTAGTTGCAAACTAGTTGTATGTGAGTCAGATTCTTGTTGCAAATTAGTTGTATGTGAGTCAAAGTCCAGTTGCAAACTAGTTGTATGTGAGTCAAATTCCAGTTGCAAACTAGTTGTATGTGAGTCAGATTCCAGTTGCAAATTAGTTGTATGTAGGTCAGATTCCAGTTGCAAACTAGTTGTATGAGAGTTGGCTTTGAGTTGCAAAATAGCATGTCAGCTTACAGTTGCAAATTAGTTGTATGTGAGTCAGCTCTTAGTTGCAAAATAGTTGTAGATGAGTGAGTCTTTAGTTGCAAACTAGTTGTATGTGAGTCAGCCTTTAGTTGCAAACCAGTTGTATGGGAGTAAGTATTTAGTTGCAAATTAGTTGTATGTCACTTGGCCTTGAGTTGGCTTTGAGTTGCGAATTAGATGTATGTGAGTCAATTCTCAATTGTAAACTAATTGTATTTGAGTTGGCTTCGAATTGCAACATAGTTGCTTTTGAGTTGGCTCTGAGTTGCAATCTAGTTGCCTATGAGTAGGCCTTCTTTTGCAAAAGAGTTGCATTGTAGCTGCATTTGAGTTGCAAACCAGTTGTATGTTAGTTGGTATAGAGTTGCCAACTATTTCCAGGTGAGTTGGCTTGAAGTGGCAAACTAGTTGCATCTAAGTTGGCTTTGAGTTGGAAATCAGTAGTGTATAAGTTGGGTATGAGTTGCAAAGTAGTTGCATTTAAGTTGCACAGAAGTGGTAAACTAGTTTCATATAAGTTGGCTTTGAATTGCAAACGAGTCGCTCGAGGCAAGTTTTTTTTAGCAAATGAGTTGCACGGGAGTTGGTATTGAGTTTCAAACTAGTTGTGTATGAGTTGGCTCTGAGTTCCAAGTGAGTTGCATGTGAATTGGTGTTGAGTTGCAAATTAGTTGTACGTGAGTCGGTTTTTAGTTGCAAATGAGTTCTACCTGAGTGAACTTTGAGTTGTAATTTAATTGCATATGAGTTGACGATCAGTTGCATAGGAGTTATCCAAAAGTTGCTTAGAAGTAGCACATGAGTAGCATATGAGTTGAAAACTTGTCGCATAAAAGTCGCATACTTGATGAGTAGCTGGACACATCAGAAACTAGTTGCAGATCCCTCTGTAGTTGCATAGTAGTGGCAAAGAAGTCATACATCAACAGAATCTAGTTGCAAAATAGTTGTGAACAAGTTGCATATGATACGTCATAAGCGAGTGTATGCTAGTTGCAAAGAAGTCGCCTACAAGTGCCTGAAGTATCGAATGCAGGACCTGACCTTACGTGGCAGTAAACTCCACGTCAGAACAATTCGTCGATGAAGTTTTTTGAATACTGTCCGATGACATGAATCCCCTGCGACTACACTGCAACTCATGCAACTTGTCCACTGCAACTACGGGCTCTAGATTATCACCTAGTTGCAAACGATGTTTGCAACTACAAAATGAGTTGCATAGTGCAGTCGCAGAACCCCTCGTTTTCTTGTAGTGTACATGGAGATTTGTACTTGAGTTTGGAGAGATTATGATACTTCAACCTTGATGAAGTCATTTTCCAACATGATAATGCTCCTATACATAAAACAAAGATTGTTTAGAAATGGTTTTTAGAGTAACCATTCACTATTTTAGAGTAGCTAGCCCAATCCCAGACCTAAATCCCATTGAACATGTTTAGACAATTCTCAAACATCGTTTGAATTCCTATCCAACTCCTCCTTTAGGTCTTTTACAATTATGGGAGCGTGTGGAGGAGAATTTTACAACCATCACTACAAAGCAGTGTGAGAGATTGTATGCTAGCATGCCAGATTGAATTGCAACTGTTTTTACTTCTCAAGGCAAGTGGACAAGATTTTGACCATTTGGTATATAAAATATCAAAAAATGAATCTATGTACATAGTCAACTTGAGCATTATGTATTTTGAAAATTCTAATGACAATCTTGTTTCAATTTTTTTGAGGTTGTGTTTTACTTTATGCTCTCAAACTTTCATGTTCAAAATTTCTTGCTTTGATTCTTCATACTCTTTACATTGTCACTTTTGTAAACCACATACTCACACAAACTCATTTTTTGAAGTCGTTGTATCTGTTTGAATTAGCAAAACATGTGTCTGCTGTTGAACGTATATCACAAATCTTCATTGAATCATTATTATACCTTGAGTTTTGTATTTTCCTCCAGATTTTGTAACACCCCTTGACGTTAATGATTTTACTCAGTTCCAAAAGACAAAAGCAAATAGGCCTCCTTCAAGAATTGAAGCCGTTTCTAATCCCTAAGGCCCTGAGGGTGTTTTCTATTAAAAATCACTCAAAACTACCACTTCTACTGCATTCATTTAAGGAAACCAAATAAATTAATTAAAATAAATAAAAATAAAAATAAAAATAAAAATAAATAAATTTATATTTATATTTATATATATTGGAATTTAATTGTAGGATCTTGTACTTAACTTGTCTGAGATCATGTAGTAAAAATTTCATCAAATTTGACTATATAAATTGGAAGATATTAGCATTCAAAGTTGAACAAAAAGTTTTTTTTACAAAGATGCTTAAATTGCTTGAAAAACTAAGATTGTCCATAACTTTCTCATTCCTAGTCTAAATAGAATGAATAAAAGCTTTACGTATAGATAAAAACATAATGTTTTAGGAAAAAAATGAAGGCATGCCTATCAATCTCCATTTCTTGCTTACTGTGCCATAACTTTTTCATTTGGCATACGATTGAAACCAAAATTATATATCCACAAAGATCTAGCAAAACTTCACAACCTCAAAAAATCTCAAAAAAATTCACTTCAAATTGAGGTAATAGGAACCTACCCGAACCCAAATTGTCCCCTAAAGGGACAAACGGTCCTTTAGGGTTAGAGACAACCCATCGATGTGACGATGTCCCTTATGTTGTTGTACTTAGTTTTGTTGAATTCACAAATTTTTTTTCATTAGACCGGCAAGTCAAGGGATATTTTGTAGATAATTATGCAACAAATATATGAGGAATTTTCTTGTGTGTGGAGATTATCTTAGTATAATGTCATGTATGCATGTTTTGTAGATAATTATATATATACTCCCTCCATCCCATAATGATCTTCTTGTTGGCCTTAATTTTTTGTCCCAAAATGATCTTCCTATAACACTTTGTAATGTTGGAATAGGTCAAATTTGGATTTTGATTTCTTTTAGGGACTAGCAAAATAACTTTGAGTAGTAGTCTCTCCTCCATCCATGTAATCATCAATCAAAAGACCAATAAAATGATTGGAGGGATCAATCAACATAGTTTGTTCTTATTTTTTACATCTCTTTGAGTATTTCCCAATTGAAGGAGATGAAGCTTTGGGAGGTGAAATGGAGGTCCAAACATTGTCTTGGACACGTACTAAATGCCCATAAAATGAAAACCTCACACTCAACAATTAAATGTCCACTGGTTTGTTTTTTTAAATGCCCCCAAATTCCACTTTTTAATATCCCAAAAATACACTTTGAAAAGGCCTTTGAAGCTCAAAGTTTCTTGGTTGCTAAGAGTGCATTGAACTCAACTTAAAGTGCAAAAAACATCTTTAAAATGTTATTTTTAGAGTTAATCCGAAACATTTTGTCTAATAGGAAGATCATTTTGGGATGGAGGGTAGTAACAAATAAGGTAACTACACCTAAAAGTGCATGCTACCTAAAATCACACGCAATAGATTCTTGCCTAAAATGTAATCCCACTGTTCATGAAAGTCTATGATCGCTTTTTAGAAACACCTATTTTTAGCAATTTAAAAATTTGAAGTTCAATTCATGCGGTGTTCAAAAAATGCATTCTAAGAGAATCTAGAATCCCTTTTCACTACCAAGAGGACCCCACAAAAAGTTTTCTAATATAATAATCAAAACCATCTTGAATTGCTTATTTGTGCAGTTTT